>CM054810.1:8902527-9368259 GCA_028984105.1 Lavandula angustifolia
AACATTTATAGTAATTTTCTTGAGTATGTCTAGGTATACTATGATTATTTTTTACAACTTTCCAAGCATGATAAGTATTTTGTGTAAATTGTTATTCGTAACCCCGCCAGCTTTTAAGTATGTCCTCGAGCTTAATAGGGGAAAAATTGTTTTTCATGTTTTCTTATGTTATTTTCGAACACATGCTGGAAATTTAATGGGATATAATGTATGCTAGATCCTTCATGTACTAAAAATATAGAAATTAGGTTACGTTTACTATTTATTTGTTAAATTGTTCTTTCATGTGCCGATCTTTGTCAATTACATGTACATTGAAAAACAAAAGTTTTCATGTTACTACTAAATGAATTCTTGATCATGATAAGTTTTATTGTGATGGAATAGGTAATATGTTATTAATGTTAGTGTTCGGAGATGATTCAGTCTTCTCACAATCAGTTGGAGACATAACTCAACAGCCCAAGTGGCTCGGAATATTTGCCGAAGATTTGAAGATCCCAAAACCCTATCTTGACCGATGAACCATTGTAACGCCTCAATTTTCTCATAACTTAACTAGGGGACGCTACTTCATACTTAACATGGCATACTTCAACTCTTCAAAATATTTTCATTCAATAGAATCATTGAAAAACTCAATTTATTTTCATACTCAATGGAAGTCTTAAAATAAAAAGCAAGTGCAACAATTAGTTTTCGAAAATTATAGTGCATACCATGATAAAACTAGTTTTGATGCATTAATAAGTTTCATAAATCCTTTTTCGTATGACATCACCGGCACAACACCCTACGCATCGGCCGAGCCATTTCCCCCGAAAAATGTTAAAATAATAGGGATGAGTACGACTACTCAGGGGGGAGATGTGCCACATTTATCGAATTATAAATCACACCGATAAGACATGAAAAAATTAGATCATGGAAAGAGATACTGTACTCACAAAATCATAACATTTTCATAGGCCCAATTCCGACCTATTCTCATAGGGGATCCAACTCCATCCTATGGCCCAATTCCAACCGATTTTCATTTAGATCCACTTCGATCCAAGCGGTCCAATTTCGACCCATCCTTTCTACGCCCGTCATAAACACATGAAATATCGAACACAATATATAATAAAGATAAACAGTAACATTCCCAACCTTAACCTTGACTTGATGAAAATTATGGATATCAATGTTTAAGTCCCGTGCGCCGATCCTATACATGGAAATTTATCTTAGCGACTCGTACATGGAGTGTCATGCATGCATCAACAATTCAAATAATTCATAATTACACATAGATCATAATAATCAAACAACGTATACTATACATAATCTATTTATTAACATGAAATTTTAACTTTTCCCATGGTAATAAAATTAAGTATATTAAATGTGAAAACTTTTGTTTTTCAATCTACATGCATGATGACAAAAACCGCACATCAAGAAACAAATTAATAAATAAATAGTAAATGTATCCTAAGAATTCTATATTTTTAACATGAATGACCTAACATGTATTATATCCCATTAAAATTAAACCTGGTCGAAAACAATGCAAATAAAACATGAAAAACAATTTTCCTTTCAAGATCATGAACATGCTGTCGAAACCGGTGTTACGAAGAACAATTTTAAACAAATATTTATCATGCTTGCAAAATTCTAAACAAATACTATAGTATACTAGACATACCTAGGAAGACGATCCTAAATTTTCTCGACGAGATGACAACGGGAAGATGGGTAAATAATTCTTTAAACAAGTTTCGCAGATATGCCGGCAGCATTTTCAAAAATTTTATGGGATTCTATATTACGAGCAAC
Source organism: Lavandula angustifolia (assembly GCA_028984105.1). NCBI lineage: Eukaryota > Viridiplantae > Streptophyta > Magnoliopsida > Lamiales > Lamiaceae > Lavandula > Lavandula angustifolia. The sequence goes on from CM054810.1 coordinate 8,904,352, forward strand.
TAAGGGGTATTTATAGGCTTAGAAATCATTATCTAAAGATCCCTAAGGTATCAAATATATTTTATCCATATTTATTTTCGTTCTCATATAATTTATATAGAATTTAATATATCACTTACCATATAAGAGATTCAATCCTAGATAAATTAGGATATGGATAAACACAACTATATTTTATCCTAAAAACATGAATATCAAACATAAAATATCTATTTTAATCATAAAATTTAATATAAAATTATCTCCTAATAATTTCAAAACAAATATAAAATATTATATCCTTTCATGAATCCTAATAGGTTTAGGAAATCCAAAATATATAAATATTATTCTTGTCTAATAATTCTAACATGATTTATAAATAAATAAACACATTCAAAATCCAAAATAAATTTACATAACAAAAAATGATTTAACGAAAAAATAATATAGATGCTTTAATTTTCATTTTAATTTCTAAGGCGCGACTTACAAAACTAAAACACTTGATAACATGCATGAATTCATATGTAATGCATTTTATATTGAAAATTTCCTCTGGGGGTGCTACAACCATTCTATCGTAATGTGTTCTCTGTTTTTGTCTCCGAGGTTTCGCACTCAGCAGACACTCTTCATTTGGTTCCGGGCGCCAATAGATTATATGCCTCAGCATTTAAGAAGAAGACTCAGCCGATACTCGGGACTCAAAGCAGAGCAAGATACACGAAAAGGAGCCGCAGAACCGAACTCGCAGAGTAGTTCACTAAACTCTGAGCCGATCTTTAGTAGAGCCGACTCAAGTAGGAGCATGCTATCGAATAGAGATCGACTCAAGAACGGCTAGACAGCTTCTTTGAATTGTTAGAATTTAGTAAGTCTAAATCACAGAGTCAATACGAAGAAGAGAGAAGTCGCCTTCATATCTACCTTGAAGTCCGGTTCGCCTCACCTACTTTCCCGAACCTCGACCACCCACAAGCACAAACACCGTCCATATTCGATTAAAGCCGCAAGTCAACAACTTTCCATAAATGGAGGGAAAGGACACCGCAACCATACTTTGAAAGAGCCGTTAAGCTACCCAAAAGAGAGAGACACAACGATCGTCGTCTCCAACGGATCTATCCTTATCTCTACTCTATAAATAGAGGGATACAATTCAAATTGAAGCTCACGACCAACACGAACGAACCTATCTAGAAAAACGAAGAACACGAGCATTCACGAGCAACTCAAAATGTTCAAAGTCTTCCGCAAGAAGTTCAAAGAGTAATCTCTCGCATGAAAGACGACATACTCGCCATAGGAACCAAGTCGAACCGTAATTATAAAGCCTATAGTATCCAAGCGACCGAACTCGAACCTAAGTCTTTACTTAACCGTTCGTCGCTCTAGAGGCCACTTTCTTGTTCCCTATCCCTCTAACCTAAGCTCACCCGATCACATCCATAGCTTAGACGAAGGAGTTCATATCTCGAATCCGATCCTTATTGTAAAGGACTCCTTCATAGTTGGAGAGTTTTTCAAACACTTAGTTTGATACCTTGTAAACCGAGACTTGCTCAAGATAAATCTCAAGACCGTTGTTTGTCCAAAGGACAAACCAACCGAGACTATCTCAAGATAATACATAGCCTCCCGATCATTCGGGGACAAAGTGGACGTAGGATTGCTGGATTCGAACCACTTTAAAAAACTCGTCTCGTGTTTTGTGTTCGTTTTTTCTATTTTAACCGTTGCATTGATTACCAGCGCATACCGAAAGTATTTTATAAAATCATTCAACTGAGCTTCAAAGCAAGCTTAATCGATCGCACTAACATACCGAAACTATTTTATTAAAAATGTTTTCTCGAACTCAACTATATTTGGGCCTACACATTTCCGCACCATCGAGCTTCACCGAACGGTACCGAATCTCGACTCTAAGTGAGCCAGCAGCCTCAAAGGAAGTCACCACTCGCCACGCGATTCGAACAGCCTTATTTGGTCTAATCGAACTCGCTCAGCACGACACTCTCCCAAAAAAGGACTGCTTCGCGCTTAAAGTTGAGAAATCAGGTCTCGTGTGTATTCACCCCCCTCTAAACCTAAACGTTTATTATCCGGACCAACAATTGGTATCGTGAAGCGGAGTTCTCTAAGACTCTTGTTATTCTCAAACCGGTCTACTTAAATGGATCCGAAAAACATTTTCACCGCATATCATTCTTCATTCATATCACTATCTATCATGTCTCGATATGTCAGAATCAGATGGTACCCATGTTCTCAGAGAGAACTATGGAGTATGGCGGGTCGAATGGAGGCACATCTCGACCTCCCCTCCACGACAAAGCACATGACAGGTTCTAGAGGACCTGACCTATCGCTCCAATGGCTGGTAGCGTCGTAGCTCAGACCCAAAGACAAGGAGGAGGAATGGTGACCGGGAAGAACATCCCTAAAGACAGAAGTATCTTCACCCCTGAGGAGAAGAAGCTTCACAACTTAGACCGAGTCACCAGGAACGCCATACTGACCACTCTGAGCGATTCTTATCTCGAAAGAGTTCAGGACTGCAAGTCCGCGAAGGAACCTCGTGGATGCTCTAAGCACTACCGAGCCGGGGGACTCGTAAGATTAAAGCGAACAAGCTAGCACTAGAACTTCGTAAGCCGGAGAGACCGTCTCACATGCCCGGTGACTCCATTGAAGATCTCAACGCCGATTCACTGGATCCGATGAACTCTATCAACGGGCCGGGAAAGACATTCTCCAACCGAGAGATAATTCTCAAGATTTTGAGAGCACTACCTGACTGGTCACCGGACTCCCTTTGCTACTTTATTACAATATTCTCGATTTAGATATTTTTTACTCCCCGACCATATCTTTTCAGAACTTAAAGCTGAGGAGTCCGAGTTTAGTCTACTTCAAAGGAAGCAGCGAGCTGAAGCTGACACCCAAGTCGACCACGCTTTTAAAGCATCTGTCAGCACAATAGCTTCGGTGTCTAGCAAGGCTGAACCTTCACTTAGTGATCTACAAGAAGGAAACCTGGCTAAGAAATACGCGCTGCTTGCCGTGAAGTATCAAAAGGAGAAGGAGAGGCGCAGGAAGCTCCCAAGAGTCGTTAGAGACTCCAAGGGTAAGACTGAATACACACCTAAGCGCACTCCTGACTCACATACTTCTGAATGCAGGAAACAGGAGGACTCAGCTCAGCCAAAAGACTGCGAGAGCAAAGAGGAGAGAGTCACTACCCGCTATAATCGCAAGAAGCCGTGACACTATTAAGTATGATTGTCCCGAGCTCGCATTGCCGAAAGAGCAAAGACGCAAAGCTCGAAGGGAGAAGTTCATCAAGAAACGACAAGCCTATATTGCCGGTGAACTCTCGCACTACTCGATGAAGTCGACTCTTCATGGATTCATCGGATGATGAAGCGGCATTCATGGCCGTAGAGCTTGAAGAAGACGCTGAAAAGTGTCTCATGGCAGGAGAAGAGGATGAGGTAAACTCTCACGCTCCATTTAACTCCTCTTCACACTGCACACACGACACTATTTCAGGTGCAGATGAGAATCTGGACGTCGCGATCGCATACGAAACTACTCGACGAGCGCATCTCGATGAGTCTCAGCACTCAATAAGACTCTTCGTGAGTTGGATACCCCGAAAGTGGAGAATCGAGACTTTCTCGTGGGGAGCCAGTTACATCGAGTCGGAGGACTTGTGTTGAGACTCGTGGGAGGAGATAAACTCTCTCGATGGCCAAGTCTTAGCATCAAGAAAATTAGATCTCGCATCGACCAACGACTTGACTCGTGAAAGATACCGAACCGAGCCTATCAAGCAAGAGTTGTCGTGGACTTCCGCACCAAGCATGAACTACCGGAGAAAAGCGATGATGTCCGGAGAAACCCGATGACAGAGTGGTACATGGGCGCCGAAAAGAAGCTTGAGGCGATGCTAGCAAGCAACAAGCATAAGCATTGCAAGGAGGGTTTTGGATTCAGCCATGGAGCCTCCTTATCTCGCCCCCATACGCTTAGAAAACCGGCTAGGCCGATAGATTTGTTCAAGGGGGAGACCATCAACGCAGAGATTCCGAACCCCCTAGCCAAGAACAAAACAAAATATGAAGGCACCCTCATCCCAAGCCTATCAAGCACTCGACAAGAAGATCGGCACCAAATCACCCGGGCCTCCAAAGGGGAACCAAGAAAGCTAAGTGGGCCGATCAAGTATGGGACCTCCGCAACCGACACATCCAAACCGCATGGGTCATATTACTATGATCCTATTGTCGAAGAGGACCTAAGAGTCGAAGAAGAAAAAGAAAGCCATACGTAAGGCAAAGGTCACCACCCACCTACTCGTAAGATCGGACTCCCGAACTTGTAAAGCCTCGTAAGTCAAGCATCGATCACCCAAAGTGGTCAAATATGTTAATCAAAGTGGGAAGAAACTATCTCGAGACTACCGTGGTCGTAAGACGTATCCGGGGTTTCCAAAACTAACATCTAAGGACCCAAAATTAAAAATAAAGGGTACCTAAATATAATTCTCGTTTTGCGGTACACAAGGACCCTTGGTATGTGGACAAATGGATGCTCAAGACATATGACATACCAAAAGGACCTCCATCAAGAATTATACTACCAAGAAGGACCCCGAATCGAGCTTGGATATAACGCAAAAGGCTATACCAGAGGCTATGGAACACTCAAAGATTGGAACCGTAATCGCCTCCAAAAAGTATCATATGTTGAAGGACTTCAAAGATAATCTTCTCTCGTTAGTCAATTTTGTGATAACTCGAATAGAGTGATTTTTTACGCCGGTTTCGTGATGTCATTGATAAATCTATAGGGGAAAACAAAGTTGTTGTCGTGTTCGCGCAAAAAGAATATCTACGTAGCTAACAGAACTCGCCTAAACCTCGAAGCTTGTTTGTTGGCAAAGAACGACAACGTAACGGGGTGGCTCTGAAGCACGTAAGACTCAGCCCATCACAACTTCAAGACGCTCAACAAACTAACTAGAAACACTCTAGCAAGAGGACTCGCCGAATGAAGTATTCAAAGAAAGACACTCAATGTGAAGCAGCTTGAAGGGAAAGCAAACAAGGAATCAAAATCCTCCTATTCCATCTCCTTCCACCAATGGAATCCTTCACCGCTACATATGGATTTGTTCGGTCCAGCCTCCTCCAAGTGACGATCGAAGCAAGAAGTATGCTTTAGTGGTCATTGATGACTACACGCGCTACACACGGGTCATATTTATTGCCAACAAGTCCGACGTCAAAACAGAGTTACCAACGCTTCGAAAAGGCTCGTTGTCGAGAAGAACACCAAGATCATCAAGATAAGTTCGATGCAGGAACCGAGTTCCCGAATTCTATGGTGGAGGAGTTCTCGCAAAGCGTAAGGCATAGAGCATGAGACGCTCGCCGCGCGCACACCTCAACAAAATGGGGTTGCCGAAAGGAAGAATAGAACACTCAAAGAAGCAAAGAAGGACCCCCGCTCACGCACTCGTGGACTCCCTAACCAAATTCCCGGGCGTAAGCCACCGACCCCGCATGTTATACTCGTAACGGATCTCTACCGACAAAGCAAAGATAAGAAGACACCATATGAATTATGGAACGACAGGAAGCCTTCTTTATCTTATTTTCATATTTTTTTGAGTGTTCGTGCTTTATCCACAACAATGGGAAAGATCGCTTGAAGACTTTTGATAGCAAGTCGACTGTGGAGTCTTCTTAGGATACTCCCGGTCAAGAAAGCCTTTAGAGTCTTTAACTATCGGACCTTCTTGCGTGGAGGAAAGCCCGCATGTTGTTTCTAATGAGTTTGCTACCAAGACAAGGATCGTGAACTCTAAACCCGAAATCTCGAGGACATCAATAAGCGGCCACAGGATCTCGAGCTTGAAAGATAAAGTTGAAAAGATTCACCGTGTTGGGATGATGATTCGATGAAAAAACCGAAGATAACTCTATCGAATCTCGCCAAAGCAGTGTAGTAGCCGAATAGATCGACTCTACCGAACGTAATCAATCCCGTGTAACTCGAGTCGATGAAGAAACCCAAGTGGTAACCGAGACCTCTACCGAGAATAATAATTCGTGGGGAACAAATGAAGTTCTTGAGCTAAATGCCCCTAAAGCCGGTGACTCAAGAGATCCTACTTGTAATCGAATTGCTTCAATCTCATAATAGTACAATCGAAATGCCTAACCGACATACTATCTCGTGTTGAACAAATTTCGGATGAAGAGTTGAAACATCGTAGATCGTGGCCGGACGCCACACTTTTGATTTAATTATTGGAGATCCTTCAAAGAAGCGTAAAGACAAGATCCGCATTCGTCGTGGAGAAAGCGCTTTATATTCCCCGCTTTTGTCTACTCAAGAACCTCGCCGCTGAGGATGCACTTAAGGACGCCCGATTGGATTATAGCCATACAGAGGAGCTAAATCCGCTCACGAGAAACGAAGTATGGGAGCTTGTTGACGCACCCGCATCATAATGTAATTGGAACTAAATGGGTCTTCAAGAACAAACGAGATGAAAACAACGTCATAGTAAGGAACAAAGAAAGACTCATGGAAAAAGGCTACCGTCATGTCAAGGGATAGATTTCGACCTAAACTTTCGCTCCAGCTTGCAATATTGGAGGCAATCGTATTATTCCTAGCCTACGCAACACATCGATATTCGTAGTTTATCAAATGGATGTGAAGTCTCGCGTTCTCGAACGGGCGTGCCGAAAGAAGAAGTCTATGTAGAACAACCCTCCGGCTTCAAGCAGGGACATCAGTCTACGCACTCGTAAAGGCTCTCATACGGGTTAAAACAAGCACACAGGCTTGGTACGATACCCTCGTACGAGTTTCTTCTTCGTAAAGGGTTTCGTAAAGACATAGTAGACCGCACATTATTCAAAGATTCGACCGGAAGATGACATTTTACTTGTGTAGATCTACGTTGATTTGACATAATCTTCGGATCGAAGAACGCCATCATGTGTCGCCAGCTTGAGAAAAATGATGAAGGACAAATTCGAGATGTCAATGATGGGAGAAATGAACTATTTCCTCGGTTTTCAAGTCAAACAATCCGAGAAGGGAACGCTCATCAATCAAGGCAAATACACTCGAGACCTCATCAAGAAGTTCGGTTGCACATCCGGCAAAACCAATCAAAATTCCGATGAACACAAACATGAAAATTGATCTTGATAAAGAGGGAGTATCGTGAGACCATACCGAATTTCGTGCTATTATTGGTTCTTTATTATACTTAACACCTACTCGACTCGACATAATTTATGCCGTAGGTGTCCCGCTTCGATTTCAGCGTAATCTTAAGCAAAGTCACATGGACTCAAGGAAAGAAGATTCTCCGCTATCTCGGAGGAACACCCGACATGGGTTTATGGTATCCAGCAGATGATAATATTGAACTAACCGGTTATTCTCGATGCCGACTATGCAGATGTAGAATCGACCGAAAGTCAACTCGGAACATGTCCGCCCCTTGGCAAGTAAGCCGATTTCATGGTTTTAAAAGAAACAACATTCAATAGCGACGTCAACTACCGAAGCCGAATATATGGCCGCCGGAAGTTCCCCGCACCCAAATCCTTTGGCCGAGATGCCAGCCTACGCGACAATGATGTTATCTCGTAATGAAGTGCCGATCTTCTCGCGATGTAACCAAAGGTGCAAATGCAATCTCTTCGAATCCCGTACTTCATACAAGATGCAAGCACGTGGACATCGACATCACTTCATTCACGATCATGTCGAAAAGAAGGATATCGTGGATGGAAAACATCCATACTAATCACCAAAGGACGATATATACCGACTCAAGCCTCTAGCCGAGCCGTATTCGGAGAACTTTCAAGCAGAGCTAGGTCTCTCCGGACCCTATTGATTCCAAAGTGAGTAAGTGGATCGAGAGAGGAGCATTCAAAGAAGGGGGAGTGTTCACCTCGCATCGAGTAAACTCAAGACGTAGAGACTCAAAGAACCATCTACACGACGTATCACCGACTCACGATGTTCAACCGACAGTTTGCTGTATCTCTACTCGCAGCCAATGAAATATTATACGCATTTACGATACGTATTCAGCCTCGTATTCAATGCCTTATGAAATGTCATTTAATATAACGGTTTACATTAAATACTCGACATTCTATGTAAAGTGTGCTGAACTCTGCGGCGCATTTAATGCATATCGTATCAAGTTACCTTCTTTGGCTATTTACAATCAGTATTTTGACTTAGGCGGCTAAAATGATCATTACCTATTTTATAACATTCAATCCTAGCCGTCCATCTCGAAAAAGCTATTTCAAACCGAACCGTGTATTATTAATCGCTCATCTTCTTTAACATATATATAAACACGTTCAAAGTTTAGAAACCGCCATTTTCACTCGCAAATTTCCATAACCCTAGTTTTCTGAGAAAAAGCATATGTTCCCTTACAAACTCATTTTCAAAAACTCAGAAAACTCTTCGGTAAATTCTTCTTGATCATTCAAAGATCGAATACTTACTTGTGATATATTTTTTTTCCGATACCGATAGCGATTGATTTGGCGTAATACAACTATGGCAAGGAAGAGAGGTTATCGCTCGGCGAAGGACATGCAAGAAATCCTCGAGAAGGATCACGCCCGGTGCGAGCCCATGATGGAGTTTGACGCCCGTGAGCTTGAATACATGGATGAGATTTTCGACACTCTCGCAGCGACCGGCCTAGAGGGTTTCTCTCGCCGAGGAAGCCATCATACTTCCTCCCACGCCGCATTGCCGAGCTTTTACTTGAACTCGGAATCGCAGAGGGTGATATCCGATGCAATCGGCGACCCTTCCCGTTCAATTTCTGAGATAAAGACGATGTCGATCAAAGAAGCTCTTCAGAGAAGCTTCCATCTTCCCAATGAAGGATTCAGCACTGTGGCCTACAAGGACGACCTGATGGACGAATACTTAGAAGAATTCTACGGGAAGCCAACAACGCTCGTAGTAGCATTCCCGAAGAATGCCATGCTTCCTCGCATAGAGAGTCAGCCTACATAGTGACTCGCTTGCCGACGAGTCAGCCGGATCGCTTGATCAAGTGTCAAGGCCGAAGATTCAGTTTGATGATGGCCATTCATGATCGCGCTAAGATCAATTGGACCGAATTCTTCCTGAAAGAATTCATAACACAGTCCACAAAATTCGACAAGTTAAATTTTCGCCTAGCTGTGAAGGGGAAATTATTATATAGATCGAAGTTGTCTGTAATGATAGAGGACTCTCGCGGATCGACAATATCACATATGGCCGACAAGCAAGATTTCAATCCGAAGAAGGTTCGCTTCGCAGAGCAGTGGTAGCGGCCCTTCAGCCAGATTGGGTCGTGGCCTCGCCGATCCCAAGACAGAACTCAAAAGACCTCCACGCCCACGAAGAAGAGGTCCCCTCCTAAGTCTACTCCAAAGACTCGACCAAGAGGTCAAGAAAGTCAATGAGGTCGCTCTGCAGGTAGTGCCGTAAGTAGTCCCTCGAACCACCTCTCGCACCGAGGGATGAATCGAATCCTCGTAAAAGACTCCGTCGCCGGAGAAGGCCGTCTCCACTAAACGAGGCGAGACAAAGGGACCAAAGGGTCCAAGCCGAACCAATTCAAACCTCTCGTAGCCCCTTGGATGTTCCTCCACGGAGCAACATTCCTTCTGCTGAGAAGCAACCATCTCCCATACAAGTTGAAGACTCTGAGACTGCTTCTGAGTCAGAATCAATCGGGATAGAGGCATCGCCTCTACAATCAAGAGCCTCTCGAGAGATTGCCGAAAGAATCCCTGAGATAGCTAGCCACACCGATCTCATCTTACCGGCAAGGTGCTAGGCTCCACATGCCGATTAGATTCCGGGAGTGGTCTACCCTGAACTGATTAATCAAACTCCACTCCTGCGAACAACTCCACGAGGAGGAGCTGATGATAAGGAACAAAATTGGCTACCCGAGCCATCTCGATGTCCGTTCCTTAGAAGATTTGAGGGCTGCCACGCTAGCCATGCCGAACGATCGCCAACCAATTTCAAAGATCGGGCACCCTCGCACGGGTCTCGACCCCGATGGTCGGGACCCACCCCGTGATTCGTGCCCCGAGAAGCCCGATAAGGGAACTCACCGGACAAGGGATGCTCTAACCTCAACCGCCGAACCTCCTCTCAGCATCCTCGGGACCGGGTCGGGCCGGGCGGCCAGTACCTGAAGTCGCAGAACCCTCTCGCCTCTTACTTGAATCCGCCGAGGTAGCGCCTGCACCCTAGAAGCCGACGCTCAAAGTCAGCGGCCGTGGCCCCGAGGAGTCAAGGGACTCGAACCGACTCCTCGCCCGCGCCGTCCACAAGACGTGGAGGCGCACTCACTCGAGCTCGAGTGTGGAAATCAAGGGGCTCGTAACTACCATTTAGAACTCGCCTGCCCCTGATTTCTCCAAAGATATCGACCGACACACTCGCCACTCAACGAGCCGACTTTGAAGAGCAACTGAAGTTGATTCAGGCTGGCCAAGCAAAGCTTCTAGAAGACTATAAGGCCGCCCAGTCAGCTCACACTGAATCCGTCTCCTCCATCTCTCAGGCCTCCGATCTCGACTCCAATCTATTCGGAAGGCAATGGAAGAGAGAGTGGATAAAAAAGTTGCAAGAGATCCGCATCAAGCAGCAGACGCCTCTCATAAGAAGTATAGCGATCAACTTACTGAGGAGAGAAACGAGCTGCATGAAAGACTAACAAAGCTGCAGTACGCCTTGGATGATTTATCAGCAGCATACAAAGTCTGGATAAGAAGGTACCTGTTCCCACCCCTGGCATATTTGCTGATGCCAAAAAGGGGGAAGGAAAACTGAAGATAATAGAAGGGAAGGTACTGAGAATACCAAGAGGAGTGAGGACAGTGGCAGGAGCAACCTATATTCAACAATCTGCTCCTACTGGTCCCTCTACTCAGTCCGGCAAGGCCCAGGGTGTCTCAGCAGCAGGCGATGTAGTGTCTGCTGAGACCGACCCAAGTAGCTCAGGACCCAAGGACTCTGCTACTCAAGCAACCCAAACTCCAAGTGACATAATCAATGAGATTGCTGAGTACGCAGAAGAGGATTCAGAAGAGGAAGAGGTTCCTGTGCCTCCTCCAGTTGCAGGAAAAGGCAAGAAGATACTGAAGCTTCCAACCCCTCCTCCTTCTAAAAAGAAAGGACCTAAAAGGTACATTACTCCGGAGGAAGAAGCTCATATTGCTGCGGATGAGAAACTAGCAAGAGAAATTGCCGAGGCTGAGGCTGCCAACAAGCCAAAGAAGAAGCCAGCCAAAGGCAAAACTAAGGCTCCAGCAGGTGGTAGAAAGTTTGGATCTAGACTGCCTCCAAGGACTTTAAAGCTGAGTGATGAGGCAGACAAGGAGAAAGAAAAGGAAAAAGAACAGCAGCAGACAACTGGTCAGCAGGGCACTTCAAAAGATAAATCAACAACTCCTGCTGATTCAGAAGAAGAAGCTCATGTACCCTCCTATGTCCCCTCGAAGCAACAAGATCTAGAAATGCAAGAAGTTTGGGCTCAGATGGAGAGGTATCTATACAGAGGGAGAAGAAGCAAGGCAAATAGAAGCAAGCCTAGAGAAAGACTCGGGATTGGCAAACTTAGAAGCCATGAGGCCGAAAGCCGAGAAGGAAGCAAGCCGAGGATTCCCCGAGAAGGCGATATTCCTTTCGATACGTAAGATTCAAGAAGCCTATCGACCTCAAACTCCACAAAGTGGCCAAGAGTTGATGAATGGATGCCATGGGAAAGAACTCAAAGGTGGGAGTCATCGAAGCGCCGATTACATCAAGAGATATTACTCGGAGATACCGGCCTCGAAAAGCACAAATCTATCGCATTTGCCGAATGGCTCCCAAGGACCGACCCGTGAGATATTTGCTAGAGTTCGAAGGCCATAGAGCATAAGATCGATGTCGAGTCCCGGCCTCCAAGAATCATGCCTCCCCCACCGAAACTAGATGGCTCGTTCACCATGGAGTGATTGAGAAAGAGATCAAAGATGCCGCCGAAGCCAAATGCTTATAAGAAGATGATCCCGCCGATATTCCGAAGATACCGAAGCCGAGGAAGACCACTTGCGTAATGTATGGACCGCCACTCCCGTAATCAAAATCAAAGGACTTCAAAGACAGGATTCAAGCAGCTTTAGATGATAGTTAGCTTCTATATTTCCCGTGTTGGTCCCGAGAGTGAGTTCGTGTGTAGAGGGGGGGTGAATACACCCGAATCCAAATTTCTCAACTTCTAACACGAAGTGCCCTATTCAGGAAGATGCCGCATCGAAATGATTCAACAGACTGCATAACCGTTTCGAATCGAGTTAAAGACTAAAAAGTTCGACTCGGCCGAGATCTCGCTAACCGACTAGGTCGAATCCGCATCGATCAAGCAAAAGTTCAATGCGCGGAATAGTGTAGGCCCAAATTAGTTTTTATGAGAAAACGTTTCAAGTCTCGGGCCAAGAGATAAGAAGTTCAAGATACCGAGACAGCTTAATTGATTTTAAATAAGATGTTCAGCATGCACAAGTAAAATCAATGTAACAAATAAGTAAACGACACACGTAGATTTTTAAAGTGGTTCGGATATCAACAATCCTACGTCCACCGTCCCGATAGATTAGGAGGTTATTTATTATACCGGAAGTTAGTCTCGGCCGCCTTGTGTACGTGACAAAGCCGTGGCTTGGGGATTATATCGAGCAAGTCCCAGCTTACACTTCAATCAAACTTAAAGTGTTTGACAAACTTCTCCAACAAAGGAAGGAGTCCTTATAAAATAAGGATCGGGTTCAAAGGTGAACTCCTTCGCCTAAGCTATGGATATATCGGTTGAGCTTAGGGTTAGAGGGATGGGGAACAAGAATGTAGCTTCTGTGAGCTGACGAACAACCGAGGTTTAGCTATAAGTTCGTGTCACATCGCTTGGATACTAGATGCTTTGTTGACGGTTCAGCTTGGTTCCCTTATGAGCTTAGAGGTAGTCTTTCGCCGGAGATAACTCTTTCGATTCTTGAGGAAGACTTAGGCTTTTGGAATTCGCTCGTTTGAAATTTCGTGTGTGTGTTCGTTTCTTCGTTAGCTCGTGAACTCGTCTCGTGTGTCTTGAATGATCCCTCTATTTATAGAGAAGAGATTGAGAAAGATCCGTTGGAGACAATCTTCTTCTCTCTCTCTCTTTTTGGTAGCAAACGGCTCCTTTGGCGTAGGTAACGCCTGCCTTTCCTCCTTTTTCGGGAAGTGTTGACTTGCGCCTTTAGTAGGTAGGATGACACGTGTATGTTTGTCATTTGTCGAGGCGGATAGAGCGGTTGAGACAAAGACAGACTTCGAGACAAGCCAAAGCCGACTTCTCTCATCCTCGTATATGACAATGTCGATTGTCTTTCAAAAGATTCTCGACAAATCCCCGAAGACTATCCGCCGATGCCGAGTCCGACCTTGTATTCGTAGATAGACAATGAGATAAGTCTATCGAAGATCGGCCCGAGTTCAATGAACTACCCCGCTGAGTTCGGGCCGATCGACTCTCTCGCATACCGCTCCCCGCCGAGTCCAAGATCACCGAGTCTTCTACACCGGTGCCGAGGCAAATAAGCTACTGAGCGCCTTGACCAGAGCAGAGTGTCTACTGAGTCTGAAACCTCAGAGACAAACAAAATATACAACGGAATGGTTCACCAATCAGATAGGGTTTTGGGATCTTCAAATCTTCTCAACAGTTCAGAGTACATAGGCTACTGAGCTTGGTTCAGTATAGAAGATAGAATCATTTCCCACTTAGTGAAACAGTGTTGAGGATAGAATCATCACCCAACAATTTCCCCCTATTTGATGATGCCAAAACCTATCATCTATGCTAACACTAGACAGACATAACCAAATCTCCTTACAATTTTACAAGTAAGATCAGAGGAGATGTTCCATCAGTTCTAGACTACTGAAAAACAGGGCAAAATTAATTTCCCCATTACATAGAAGCAATACTAGTAGAATCTAACAATGCAATAAACTGACAAGTAATAAAGAAGGTAAGTGTGTGTCAATAATCACTTTAGCGATTCTGAGTGTTAAAGCATAAGACAAACACGGCTATTTAGACAACAAGTTGTTGTCAGAGCCCAAAGAAGATTTGTATATATAAGAGTGATTCAGTTTAGTACATTACAAATCTTGCTAGACTATGAAGAGAGAATACTAAGACTACGGACGCTTAAACCGCCGAATCCGGTCCATGAATCCTTGCGATTGTGTCTCGTGCAAAGGGCACACCATACATTCGGTACGTGGGTCTTTCTCATCTTCAAGTATTCCGCGAAGTCACCGGGTTATCATCTTGTAAGAATCTTTGATCGCCAGCCGCCCTTCACTTCCGCTTCAATAGTCGCAACATGAATCGAGTCATCCATTCTTCTTGGAGGTGGAATGATTCCGGGGTCCGCGAATCCGAATCTCTTTCCCTTCCGAAATGGCATTATACAAGTGGATGTAGAGATCCGCTTCAAGCAAGCATCATCCATTCAAAGATAAGCTTCAGCAACTCTAGACTTGTTCGGCCGTAATCTCCAAAAATAATAGCGTTTGATGAACTCAATCTTCGAATTTTCCCATCTCCCGAGTGAATTGAGCCGGCATCCACTGCCTCGTTCTCGGCCATCCGTGAGATTTCGCATCGCGGCCTTCTTTCCGAACTTCCCCGTAACGATAGGGAATGTCGCCTTAGCAGGAGTTCTCGTGCCCGGCTTCTTCCTCGCACGCTTCCTTAGAGCTTCCGGATCGGCTAAGTGGATTCTTTTTCTCGTAGCCTCGATCCGTCTCGCCTCTTCGCCTCTATATAAGTACACGTCCATCCGGGCGAATATGGCTTCGCCTCAATCATCTAGCTCTTTAGGTTTCGGGAGGCATCTTCTCGAGTCAACAGGGGTACTTGATTTTTCTTTCGATGTACCCCCGCTCTCGCACTCGCCGCTTCCTCGCTCCTTCTCCTTTTCCCCGTCCTCATCGTCTTCGATCCCGAGCCTCCTTGGAGGTAGCCCGGCAGTGCTTTCTTCCTCCTCTCGCTTGGAGCTTTAGATTTTCTTTTCACAAAGCTTAAAGCTTAGGCTTGTTTGCGCCTTCGCTCAAAGAATCTCCCTTGCCGCCTTTTTATCGCGGCAATCCGAGCCTCCCTCTTCACCGAGATGTATCGCTTCGTTTTCTTTGGCCGGAGGGGTCGGGAGTTTCAAGATCTTTTTGCCTTTGCCCCGAACAGTGGAGGGAGAGGTGTTTCCTCTTCATCTCGAATCTTCGCAGCCCCCTCCTCAAAGATACTCGCGACTTCCTTAATGATATCGCTGGGAGTCTTGAGTCGCATGAGCAGCTTGGGTTCCCGAGCTACTTAGGGCCTGGTCTCACCGTGCTCGCACTGGGACACCCCGGGCCTCACCCATTTCGGGCCCGAGTTTTCTTTCGAGTTGTTGTACCCTTAGATTTGCCGGGCCCTTGGGGGGGGCCGCCTTCTCGCACTCTTCTTTCCCAGACTCTCCTCTTTTCTTTCCTTCTCTTTTCCTTCCCCTTTTTGGCATCATCAATTGCGTACCGGGGTTGGGATGAGTATTGACCTTTCCGCACTTTTGTAAGAGGTTGACGCATCATCAAGACGATCATTGATCTTAGTCGAGCCTCATGCAGCTCGCTCCTCTCAAATGACAAGATCTTCCTTTGTACCGCCGGTGTGAGAGGTCACCGCTTCCTTGAACTCTTTCGACCTTTTCGTAGATCTTATCTTCCACGACCAACCGAATGTTTTCAAGTTTGATTTCTCGTGGCCCGGGCTTGTTCAACGAAGGACTCGTAATGAGTAGACAAAGATGCCTTGAAATCTCGCAAGAAGCTTAGCTTGTCCTTCCCGGAAGATCCCGAGCCGATCATCAAATTTCGTCCGCCGCCGAGCCGCTGCTTGAGTGACAATGGCGTAGACATCGTGGGCGGCCGATTGGGACATAGAGGATTTCAGCCCCGAAGCTCAAGAGCGGTGGCTTCAGCGGTCTTCTTCCACACGTTGTGGATCGCCTTGGCGAGGGCACGGCTCTCGAGTGCCTTGGCTTTTAATAGCCCTCGCCACATACTTGGAACGCCGACGATGCGGGCCGGGCACTACCTCGAATGCAGATTCCAACAAGGGCCGAGCGGGCTCGTGGATGCCGAGGTACCGGCCTGCCGACTTCGCAGTCCAAGGATACCGAGCGGACGCCGAGCTTCTTCGTAGGTGAGTGTATCCTTGTCCCGGGATTTCCCTCATCAAGCTTTCCGTGGCCTCGAATCACCGGGTAGGTCGTCATGGTCTCGACCCATCCGAGGGTGCCGGGCCTCGAGGCAAGTTGTCGATCATGTACCAACGCCAAGCATTGCAGCCCCTCAAATTTTCCATAATTGCCGAGGTCTTCGCTCGAATAGCCTAAATTTGTTCCCTCAATCTCATTTCTTCTTCATGAAGCCGCCGACAGAAAAGTGGAGAACTAGGCGTTGTAGACGAGGCCACTCCCGATGTCGCAAAGAACATGTGGAGTCTTGGCCGATTTGGCAATAAACATCGGATCGGAGTAGTCAAGCAAGCTCGGAATCAATTGAAGAATTTCTCGGGATGCTCGGATAGAATCACCGACGCTTCCATCCCCGATTGTTTCTTCTTCGACGCCGTCCTCGCATTCCAAGTCGATTGGAGACGCTCCGATGTTCAAAGCAGTGGCATATCGCCGAGTGGAGGAACCATGAGGGGGGCCGTCTCGAGGCGCTGAATTTCTTCACCGTGAGCTTCAGTAGCCTCCCCTTGTTCCATCTCTATTGGTTCTTCAAGGGAGACCTCCTTCTCCACCGATTGAGTCCTCTTAGAAGACTCGGCTCATCTATTAGCCGCAAAGGCCGAATAGGTTCCCCGAGTAGCCTCGTTCAACAGAGTTTCGGGAGATACCTCGATTCAAAGCAGCACGCCCGGGATTGCTTTCTTCGTTTCTCTAGCCAGCCGCCTTAGATATTTTTGCTGGAGGTGTTCTCTTCTTTGGAAGGTGCAAACTGCTGAGGCTTAGTCCGGCTGAGCTTGGGGACTCGACCCTATCCGCCGAAGGGCAGGCAGACTTGTTATGGAAGCGCACCTTTTCACATTGAAGTACTCTTTATCATCAAAGGTGACTTGATCTGAACCACGCTGGTCTTCAATCATTACCGAGAGCTTCACCATACAAGCATTTCCCCTTCGCGCTCGCAGATGCGTGTTGACTTGTCAAACTTGGCCGCTTGGATCATGAATTCTCGGATGAAGAAATCCCGTCCGATTGATCTTAGCGCCATCGTATATCGCCATCATTAATTGGATCTTAGGTCGGGAGACCTCGATCGAATGAGCCACCTTGGCTTGTCGCCACTGAAGTGATAATGTAAGCCAAGGCTCGTATTGTGGTAAGCATGGCGTTCTTGGGAAAAGCACTACGAAGGTTGTTGGCTTTCCGCAGAATATGGATAGGTACTCGCCTACTAAGTCGTCATTGTAGCCTACGGTGCCGATTCCTTCGATGGCAAGTCAAAGCCGTTTCTTCGCGCTTCCTTGATAGATATACGTTTCAGCCAGCTTGGGAAGCATTGTTGATGGAGTAAGTTCGAACCTCCCAATGATATCTCCGGAGATGGAGTCTCGAACTGAGGTATATTTCAGCCACCGCCGAGGAAGGAAGAACGTTGGCTTCCTCGATACAAACTTCTCCTGCACCGACTCCCGTAGAGATGCAAAGATCTCATCCATGTAGTCTAGGTCGCAAGCATCGAATTCCATGACTAGTTCGCACTGCACACGGCCTTTTGCAAGAATGTCCTCCATGTTATAAGGGGCATCTACAATTATGTTCGCCATGGTACCGTTACATAAGAATCTTATTAGTATCGCTTTAGATACAACAGCTTTATATATATTGATACCGAAGAGACAAGAGAATACAAGAATAGCTTCTAATAAGCATACCAATAAAATCGAGATAAGATATGAAGATGAAGTTGTAAGTAAGGATTGCTTTTGCAAATCTCGGATTTTTCGGACTTGAAAGATTTGAAGTATGCTAATGGCGGTTTGAGAAGATATGATCAAATATATATATCAAACGGGAAGATGAACAGCTTATTTGATCAAAGGTTGAAGTTTTAAACCGCTTTATAGAATGGACGGTCAAGATTAGAAGATATATTATAGGTAATGATCGCATATGCCGCCTAAGTCAAAGCCGCATTGTAAAAATAGCCTAAGTAGTAATCGTGGAAAAGACATGCATTAAATGCGCGCAGAAGTTCAAAGCAAGCTTATGTATGGAATGTCGTGCATTAAATGAGATTCGTTAATAATAAAGACAAAACAAGAGATATTAATATCATGCTGAATCTTTGTCATAAATGCAAGGTACTCGTTATATAAATTACTACCGAGTAGAGATACGCAAACCCGTCACCGAACATAGTAGTCACCGATACCTCGGTAGATGGTTTATGAATCTCTACGCATCGAATACATTCAGCATCGAGAGTGAACATTCCCCCTTACCGAAATGGTCCTCTCCCGAAACCTTTTACCGACCGGGGCCGGTAGGGTCCAAAGCAGACCTAGCTCTATTGAAAGTTCTCTCGAATCCGGATTCAGCCTAGAGGCTTGGTCAAGATGTCGCCCCGTTGCTTGTCACTATGGGATCTTTTCCATCCCGATATCCTTCTTTTCGAGATGGTCACGAATGAAGTGATGTCTCGATGTCCACGTGCTTGCATCTCGTGTGTAGTACAGATTCCGAGTGATTGCAATGGCACCGGTACTATCGCAGAAGATCGGCACTTCATTCTCGAATGACGTCATAGTCTCTCACCGCTATCTCGCCCAAAGGATTTGGGCGCAACAACTTCCAAAGGCAGCCATGTATTCGGCTTCGCAGTCGACGTAGCTACCGAGTGCCGTTTCTTTGAAAACCATGAGATCGCCTTGCCGCCAAGGAACCGACATGTTCCCCGAAGTTGATTTTCGGTCAATTCTACATCCCGCATAGTCGCATCGGAATAGCCAATTAGCTCAATATTATCATCAGCCGGATACCATAAACACATGTCGAGTGTTCCTCTGAGATAGCGGAGAATCTTCTTTGCTCGAGTCCATATGGCTCGCTTCGGATTCGCCCGAAATCGAGCAATGCATACCTACAAAGATAAGTTATGTCAGACGAGTAGCCGTTAAATATAATAATGAACCAATTATAGCACGATATTCGGTTTGGCTCTATCGATACTCCCTCTTTATCAAGATCTATCTTCATATTCGTATTCATCGGGATCTTGATAGATTTGCCTGATGTGCACCGAATCTTTTGATGAGGTCTCGAGTGTATTTGCCTTGGTTGATGAACGTTCCCTTTTCGTATTGCTTGACTTGAAAACCAAGGAAGTAGTTCATTTCTCCCATCATTGACATCTCGAACTTATCCTTCATCATCTTTTAAAATTGTTGACACATGATGACATTCTTTGATCCGAATATGATGTCATCCACGTAGATCCGCACAAGTAATAAGTCTTCTTCCAGCCAAATGCCGAATAGAGTGCGGCTCCATCGTGCCTTTCTCGAAAACCTTTCTCAAGAAGAAACTCGGACAGTGGTATCGTACCAAGCCCCGGGTGCTTGTTTTAACCCATACGGAGCCTTTCTCGAGTCTATATACTTGATGTCCCCGCCGAAAGCCGGGCGGTTGTTCCACATAGACTTCTTCTTTCAAAGACGCCATTCGAGAACGCAGACTTCACATCCATTTGATAAACTCCCGAATCTTTGATGTGTTGCGTAGGCTAGGAATAGTCTAATTGCCTCCAATCTCGCAACCGGAGCGAAAGTTTCATCGAAATCTATTCCTTCACCCCGACAAGTGAGCCTTTAGCCACGAGCCTTGCTTTGGTCCTTACTATAACGTTGTTTTCATCTCGCTTGTTTTTGAAGACCCATTTGGTTCCAATGACATGTTGATGTCGGGGTTCCGTCTACAAGCTCCCACACTTCGTTTCTCGTAAACCGATTCAGCCTCCTCCCGCATAGCTATGATCCAAGCCAAGATCCTCTAATGCATCCTCAATGGTCTCGAGGCTCTTCAAGCAGACAAGAAGGTGAAAATAATGCGCTTTCTCCTTGATAGAATCCGGATCTTGTCTTGACATTAGCCGAGGGATCTCCAATGATTAGATCAAGAGCAGGTGAGCATCGATCCACGATCTACGAAGTTTCAGCTCTTCATCCGAAATTTGTTCAACACGTATAGTAGGTGAGTTAGGCATTTCGCTTGTACTATTCTCGAGATTGAAGAATTTCAAGGTGATAAGAGTATGGTCTCATCGAGTCACTGTGTTCGTGGGCATTCAACTCGAGGAACATTACTAGATGTTCCCCCGAGTTGTTATTCTCGTAGTGGTCTCGGTTACCTCTTGGGTTTCTTCATCGACCCGAGTTACCCGGGGATTGATTCTGTTCGGGAGAATCAATCTGCTCGCCTACTTGCTCGCCGGTTGAGATTCAGAGATTTGTCTTTAGTTTCTTCGTCCGAATCATCATCCCAACATAGCCGGATCTTTTCGTGCTTTGTCCTTAAGCTTAGATCCCGTAGCCGTCTACCGATGTCCTCGTATTCGAATTTGAGTTATTGCTCCTATCTTCGCAGCAAACTCATTAAAAACAACATGAGGGCTTTCCTCCACGCAAAGAGTCCGATAGTTGAATACTCGGAAAGCTTTGCCGACCCGAGAGTATCCTAAGAATACTCCCCCGATCCGACTTGCTATCAAAAGTCTTCACTGATCTTTCCCATTATTGTGGATAAAGCATGAACAACCAAAGATATGGAAATAAGATAGAGAAGGCTCCCCGCCGTTCCATAGTTCATATGGTGTCCTCTTATGCCGCTTTGTCAGCAGAGATCTATTCTCGAGTGTAACACGCAGGATCCGTCGCTTCCGCCTGCACTTGGATGGGAGTCCCGAATCCGCGAGTAGAGTTCTAGCCGCTTCTTTGAGAGTTATGTTCTTTCGTTCAAAGCAACTCCATTTTGCTGAGGTGTGCGGGCGACCAATGTCTCATGCTCTATTCCTTCGCTCGCGTAACTCCTCTACCATGGAATTAAGGAACTCAGTCCTCCGTCTCGAACGTATTTTTCTCGATCTTGGTGTTCTTCTCGACACCGAGCCTTTTCGAAGCGTTGGTAACTCGTTTTGACGTCGAATTGTTGGCAATGAATATGACCCATGTGTAGCGCGAGTAGTCATCTATGACCACTAATGCATATTTCCCGCCCCGATCATCACCGGGGAGACCGGACCGAACAAATCCATATGTAGCACTGAAGGATTCCATCAATGGAAGGAGATGGAACTGTTGGATTTTGATTCTTTGTTTGCTTTCCCTTCGTACATGCTTCACACCGAGTGTCTTTGCCGAATATTTCATTCGGCAGCCCCTTGCTAAAGTGTCTCTTGCTAGTTTGTTGAGCGTCTTGAAGTTGAGATGGCCGAGTCTTCTATGCCATAGCCAACCCGTTCGATTATCATTCTTTGCCAACGGACAAGCTTCGTGTTCAAACTGAGTTCCGGCCAAGAACATATATGTTCTTTTCGCGAACCGATAACACGTTTTCCTCGTAGATTTATCAATAACATCACGAAACCAGCACAAATACCACTCTATTTGAGTTATCACAAAATTGACTAACGAGAGAGAAGGTTATGCTTTGAAGTCCTTCAACATATGATACTCTTGGAACTTTGGCGCTCCAATGCCGAGTGTTCCATATTCTCTAGTATAGCCTTTTGCATTGTCTCCGAACTCACTCGGGGTCCTTCTTCGATGATATAATTCTTCGCAGACTCCTTTGGTATGTCATATGTCTTGAGCATCCGCCGTCCACATATCATGGGTCTCTCGCGCACCCGCAAAATGTAATTATATTCGGGTACCCTTTATTTTTGATTTTGGGTCCTTAGGTGTTAGTTTTAATAACCCAAATCCGTCTAAAAACCCCGGTGGTTCCGCACATCTTGTTTCCACTAGAGTCAACATATCTCGACCACCGGAATCGGTCACAGTGACTTCGAGGCTTCGAGGTTCGGGAGTCCTAATCTTCTCGAGCCGCGGATCGCCGACCTTTGCCTTCCGTGCGGCTTTCGTTTCTTCCCGACTTTTGGAACCTCTTCTCGACTATAGGATCATAATAATATGACCCATACCGAGCCTGGATGTGTCGCCTTTGGAGGTCCATACCGATCGGCCAATTTTGATTTGCCGGTTCCCCTCGATCGAACCGGGGTACTTTGGCTTTGATCTCTTTGTCGAATGTCGCCGAGTAGGATGAGGTGCTTTCATCTTTTTGTTTGTTCTTTGCGAGGGGGGTTCAAGTATATCAGCATTGATGGTCTTTCCTCGAACAAACCTATAAGCAAGCCGTCCTTCCGAGTGTATCAGGCGCACGAGGAAGCTCCCCCGGCCGAATCCAAGTCCTTCCTTGCAGCTGCTTTGGCTTGTTGCTTGCTAGCATAGCCTCCAATTTCTTTTCGGCGCCCATGTACCTCTCGACCATCGTGTTCCTCCGCACATCATCACTTTTCTTCAACTGCATCATGTTCGGTCCGAAGTCCTCGACAGCTTTTGCTTCAAAGCAGACTCGGCTCAAAGATCTATCCGAGTCAAGTCATTGGTCAAAACCGAAATCCGATCTTCTTGATGCCGAGACTTGGCCATCGAGTGTTTATCTCCTCCCCGAGTCTCACCACAAGTCCTTCGGCCTCGCAGTAACCCGACTCTCCCGAGAAAGTCTCCGATTCTCCACTTTCGGGGTATCCAACTCCCCGAAGAGTCTTGCCGAGCCGTGCACTCATTTGAATTTGTTCATCTAGTAGATCTTCATATGCGGTTGTGATGTCCAAATTCCCATCTCGCACCGAAACAATGTTGTCGTGTGTGCAAGGGTGAAGAGGAGTTAACTGGTTCATGAGAATTTACCTCATCCTCTTCGCCCGCCATCATGCACATTTCGGGCCGATTCATCCGCTTCATGCTCTAAGGCCATGAAGGCCGCTTCATCGTCGATGAATCCATAAAGGAGTCGCCCTCTACCGAGTCGTCCGAGATTTCGCCGCCTATGTAGGATTGTCTTTTTTGGGCAAATTTCTCTCTCCTAGCCTTACGTGTCGCGCGTTCAAAGACTATCGAGCTCGTGACAATCATAGTGATAATGTCCCGGCTTTTTGCAGCCTGTAGCAAGTGATGACTTTTTCTTCTTTGGTTGCACTATCCCTTGAGGGTGCTGAGTCATCTTTCTTTCTCGCATTCGGAAGATTGTGAGTCGGGAGAGCGTTTTGGTGTATATTCCGACTTACCTTTGTGTCTCTAGACGCCGTAGTCGCCCTTCTACGCCTCTCTTTCTCCTTCCCGATACTTTACAACGAGCAACGCATACTTCGAGCGAGACTTCCTTCTTGTAGATCATTGAGTGAAGGCTCGGCCTTACTCGTCGTCTTGCTCGTCACGAGAGATGTCAGGCCGATCGTTGCTTTGAAAGCATGGTCGATCTTTATGTCGCCTTCAGCTCTCGGCCTTTCTTTGAGGTCTCGCCGAACTCAAACTCCTTCGCCCTGTAATTCCCAAAAGATATGGTCGGGAGAGACAACATCTAAATCGAATGTCGCAATAGAGTGGAAAAGGTGTCCAGTGATCCGTCCGGCAAAGCTGCCCTCAGTATCTTTAGATTCATTTCTCGGTTGTCGAATGTGTTTCCCAGCCCGTTGATTGAGTTCATCGATTGGTAACTCGACGTTCAAATCTTCGATTTTGTCACCGAGCATGAGAGACAAGCTTTCCAGACTTTTGGAGTTCCAAGCCGCTAGTTTATTTGCTTTAATCTTCTCGAGTCCCTCGACTCGTAGTGCTAGAGCATCCCGTAGTTCTTTAGCGGTTTTGCATTCTTGAACCCCGCCAAGATAAGAATCGCTAAGAGTGGTTAGTATGGCATTCCCGGCGACTCGGCCTAGATTGTGAAGCTTCTTCTCTTCGTGGAGTGAAGAGACTTCGTCTTTTAGGGATCTTCTTCCCGGCCACCATTCCTCCTCCTTCGGTTTGAGTTACAACACTATCGATCATGGGAACGATAGGTCCATCTTCAAGCACTTCTACCATACTGCCATGGAGGGATGTCGATGTGCTTCCATTCTCGACTCGCCATACTCCATAATTCTCCACCGAGAACATGGGTACCATTCTTATACCCGACATATCAGCCATGAAGAATAATGATATGAATGTAGAGTGATATGCAGTAAAAAAAAATGTTTTCCTCCCGGATCCGTTAGAATAGACCAGCCTCAAAGTGACAAGAGTCTTAAGGAACTCCCGCTTCCGATACCAATTGTTGGTCCCGAGAGTGAGTTCAGTGTGTAGAGGGGGGGTGAATACACCCGAATCCAAATTTCTCAACTTCGAACACGAACGACCCTATTCGAGAAGATGCCGTATCGAAATGATTCAGCAGGACTGCACAACCGTTTCCGAATCGAGTTAAAGACTAAAAAGTCCGACTTGGCCGAGATCTCGCTAACCGACTAGGTCGAATTCCGCATCGATCGCAAAAAGTTCAATGCGCGGAATAGTGTAGGCCCAAATCAGCTTTTTATGAGAAAACGTTTCAAGTCTCGGGTCAGTAGATAAGAAGTTCGATATGCGAGACGCTTAATTGATTTTAAATAAGATGTTCAAGTATGCACAAGTAAAATCAATGTAAAAGTAAGTAAATGACACGTAGATTTTTAAAGTGGTTCGGATATCAACAATCCTACGTCCACTGTCCCGATAGATCGGGAGGCTATTTATTATACCGAGTTAGTCTCGGCCGCCTTGTGCACAGGACAAAGTCGTGGCTTGGGGATTATATCGAGCAAGTCCCGGCTTACACTTCAATCAAACTTAAAGTGTTTGACAAACTTCTCCAACAAAGCGAAGGAGTCCTTATACAATAAGGATTGGGTTCAAAGGTGAACTCCTTCGTCTAAGCTATAGATATATCGGTTGAGCTTAGGGTTAGAGGGATGGGGAACAAGAATGTAGCTTCTAGAGCGACGAACACCGAGGTTTAGCTATAAGTTCGTGTCACGTCGCTTGGATACTAGATACTTTGTTGACGGTTCACCTTGGTTCCCTTATGAGCTTAGAGGTAGTCTTTCGCCGGAGATAACTCTTTCGATTCTTGCGGAAGACTTAGGCTTTTGGAATTCGCTCGTTTGAAAGTTCGTGTGTGTGTTCGTTTCTTCGTTAGCTCGTGAACTCGTCTCGTGTGTCTTGAATGATCCCTCTATTTATAGAGAAGAGATTGAGAAAGATCCGTTGGAGACGATCTTCTTTCTCTCTCTCTTTTGGTAGCAAACGGCTCCTTTGGGCGTAGGTAACTGGTGCGCTTTTCCTCCTTTTTCGGGAAGTGTTGACTTGCAGCTTTAGTAGGTAGGATGACACGTGTATGTTTGTCATTTATCGAGGCGGATAGAGCGGTTGAGACAAAGACAGACTTCGAGACAAGCCGAAGCCGACTTCTCTCATCCTCGTATATGACAATGCCGATTGTCTTTCAAAAGATTCGACAAATCCCGAAGACTATCCGCCGATGCCGAGTCCGACCTTGTATTCGGTAGATAGACAATGAGATAAGTCTATCAAGATCGCTTCCGAGTTCGATGAACTACTCCCGCCGAGTTCGGGCCGACCGACTCTCTCGCATAGCGCTCTCCCGCCGAGTCCAAGATCACCGAGTCTTCTACACCGGTGCTGAGGCAAATAAGCTACTGAGCGCCTTGACCAGAGCAGAGTGTCTACTGAGTCTGAAACCTCAGAGACAAACAACATATACAACGGAATGGTTCACCAATCAGATAGGATTTTGGGATCTTCAAATCTTCTCAACAGTTCAGAGTACATAGGCTACTAAGCTTTGTTCAGTATAGAAGATAGAATCATTTCCCACTGAGTGAAACAGTGCTGAGGATAGAATCATCACCCAACATCCTGTATATTCTGTTTTCCTAGAATAGCAAAGCTTGATGTATCGTATCGAACCTCTTCATATATATATAAAACATCACTGTTGACCATTCCTTATTGTCTATATGGCCATGTTCACAGAATCACTCAAGTGATTACTGACTCACACACTCACTGGATACATATATATTTATTATGTCTGTTTTTATCTTGTTAGATTCTAATCTGTTAGATTACCTAGATGGGGGAAAACGTGTTAGACAGGGAGAAATTGCTGATTAGTTTTCTGTATAAGTTTTTTTTTCTTCCCTGATTCCCTCAGTAGTCTAGGACTTGAAGAACAACTCCACTAATTCTACTTGTAATACTTGTAAGGAGCTTTGTTTCAGATAAGTCATAGTGTTAGGTTTTGGCATCATCAAATAGGGGGAAATGTTGGGATATGATTCAGTCTTCTCACAATCAGTTGAAACATAACTCAGTAGCCCAGTGCTCTGAATATTTGCTGAAGATTTGAAGATTCCAAAATCCTATCTTGACCGATGAACCATTATGTTGTAATGTGTTCTGTTTTGTCTCTGAGGTTTCAGACTCAGTGGACACTCTTCATTTGGTTCGAGCGCCGTAGATTACCACGCCCTCGCATCCGAAGAAGAAGACTCGGTGATCTTGGACTCGGCAGGAGAAGATACCGAAAGGAGTCACTAGAATTGAACTCAAGCGAGAGTAGTTCGGTGAACTCGGAGCCGATCTTCGCAGAGCCGACTCTACAAGAGCATGCTATCGAATAGAGATCGACTCAAAGAACGGCTACTACGTCTTCCGAATTGTTAGAATTCAAGAAGTCTAAATCAGCAGAGTGAATACGAGGAAGAGAGAAGTCGCCTCCGATCTACCTTGAAGTTTGTTCCGTCTCACCTACTTTCCCGAACCTCGATCACATGACAAGCGCCACCGTCCATATTTTGATTAAAGCCGCAAGTCAACAACTTTCCGTAAATGGAGGGAAAGGACACCGCAACCATACTTTGAAAGAGCCGTTAGCTACCCAAAAAGAGAGAGACACAAGGATCGTCATCTCCAATCGATCTATCCTTATCTCTACTCTATAAATAGAGTGATACAATTTAAATTGAAGCTCACGACCAACAAGAACGAACCTATCTAGAAAAACAAAGAACACGAGCATTCACGAACAACTCAAAACATTCAAAGTCTTTCGCAAGAAGTTCGAAGAGTAATCTCCGGCGAAAGACGACATACTCGCTCATAGGGAACCAAGCTGAACCAGAATTATAAAGCCTCTAGTATCCAAGCGACTGAACTCGAACCTAAGTCTTTACTTAACTGTTTGTCGCTCTAGAGGCCACTTTCTTGTTCCCTATCCCTCTAACCTAAGCTCAGCTGATCACATCCATAGCCTAGATGAAGGAGTTCATATCTGAACTGATCCTTATTGTAAAGGACTCCTTCATAGTTGGAGAGTTTTTCAAACACTTAGTTTGATACCTTGTAAACTGAGACTTGCTCAGTATAAATCTCAAGACCAGTGTTTGTCCAGCGTACAAACGAACTGAGACTATCTCAGTATAATACATAGCCTCCTGATCATTCGGGACAGTAGACGTAGGATTGTTGGATCCGAACCACTTTAAAAACTGTCTGTGTTTTGTGTTCGTTTTTTCTGTTTTAACTATTGCATTGATTATTGTGCATACTGAAAGTATTTTATAAAATCATTCAACTGAGTTTCAGCAAGCTTAATCGATTGCACTAACATACTGAAACTGTTTTATTAAAAACGTTTTCTAAACTCAACTGAATTTGGGCCTACATATTTCCGCACTACTGAATTTCAGTTGAACGGTGCTGAATTATGACTCTAGTCAGCTAGCATGCCTTAGTGAAGTCAGTCACTCTGCCACACGATTCAGAACAACTTATTTGGTCTACTGAACCTGTTCAGTACGACACTCTCCTGAAAAGGACTATTCGTGTTTAAAGTTGAGAAATTGGTTTTCAGGTGTATTCACCCCCCCCCTCTACACCTGAACGTTTATTCTCGGGACCAACAGTTAGAGATCTATAATTTTTAGGACAATACTTTTATGATTTTATTAATTTATTTCTTGAGTTGTCGAATAACTCAATGCATGAATGAATTGTTAATAAAAGTAAGATTATGTTTAATATACTTATGTTTATCATTATGTGAAATTCTTATGTTTTTTATTATGATCTATTTGTATTTATGAATTATTGGAATTGTTGGTGCATGCATGACATTCCATATAGAGTCATTAAGATAAATTTCCAGGTATAGGATCGGCGCGCTGGACTTAAACATTGATACCATTATTTTTCATTCACTGAAAAGGTTAAGGTGGGGTTTTTCTTTTATCCTTATTATACACTATACAGTTTTTCTCTTGCGTTATTCAGTACAGGCAAAATCTTCGGGCTATTCACACTGTAAAACCTTTGGGATAGCCTTCGGACAATTCACGTAGTAAAACCTTCGGGTTAGCCTTCGGGCAATTCACGCAGTAAAACCTTCGGGTTAGCCCTCGGGCATTCACGCAGTAAAACCTTCGGGTTAAGCCTTCGGGCTAGCATGTCTAATCTCTCATGTTAAATTCTTAATAATTTATAATTTGGGTAATTTTGACCTCACTGAGTCGTCGTACTCACCCCCTTATATTTTCACATTTTCAGATCATGGTCCGGCAGATGCTTGAGGTGGTTGATGGTGATGGTCACATATGAAAGGATTCGAAAGCTATTTTATTGGATTAAATTAAGTCTTTTTATGAACTTTACATTTTTCACCATTTTTTTAAAATTCGTGAAATTAATAGACGTACATGTTTTGTTATTTTAAAACTTCCGTTGTTTATGATATTTCTGAATGAAAATCCCTTTTAATGAAAGTTGCTCCTTCTTAAAATCTACTTTACTTGAAAGTCATGTATGAAGTGACGTCCCCTTCTAAAGTATATGAAAATTGGGGCGTTACAGACTGGTATCAGAGCAGGTCTACTTTCCTGTAGACTTGCTTCATGTTATGCAGGAAATTGACCATCATCATTGCCACAACATCGTGTCGGCAAGGTAAGAAAGATTTTTAAAGTTATTTTTGATGCACAATATTGAATGCATGTTTTTCGAGCATGACATGAGCATGATTTTTATGCAAGTAAATTGTGAAAACATTTAAATTCTTCGAAGATGTTGCCTTAAGAATGAGAACTAAGATGCCTTACATAGTTGAATTTTATATGAACAATAGGAATTCGCCTCCAAGAAGACAACCCAATAACAATGGTAGCGGAGGGACATGAAATAACCCTACAGAGAACCTTAGCAATTTACAGCTGTTGGAGGCTATGAGAGAAATGTTCCCGCAATTCCAAGGAGGAGATCCAATTATAGTTAGTAAACTTGACTACCTTAGGAAACATTTTAGTACTTAACCGAATAGTCGTAGTTCTTTTTGATATCGGAGCATCGGATTCCTTCATATCGAAACGGTTTTACGACAAAATAACCAAAAAAATGCGAAGATGAGGTTGCAACATGCAAGGACGGATTTCCTGTAGCTAAGACAAAAGAAACAAATCGTCGAATAAAAGGAGCAACGTTGAAGATCGATGGCGTGACCTTGAAAGCATACTTGTATATCCTCGAGATAAAGGGCTTCAACGTCATATAAAATTTAAGAATTTTAATAATTAATACAAGACGAAGAATCGAAAACAATGATATAAAATTTATTTCTAAAACGATGATGATAATTAAGAATCAACTATGAGATTATATTAATATTTTTAATTGTTCAATTCTTCATAAGATTGTACAATTTTATTTATAATTTATTACTGACTTGATTCGAAATCGAAAAATGTATTTTTTTTAAAACAAATTAATTCAGTAATTAAAAAAAATTTATGAAAATCGTAAAACCGGTAAATTGGAACCGGAACTGCCAGTTTCAAATTGGAACCGTCAACCGTCTACATGCGGTTCGGTGTTGGTTTTAATTTTTAGCAAACCGTAACCGACAATTTCGATCCATAACCGTAACCGGAATCGGAAATGGGCATGTCTAGTTGTTGACTTCAAATCAAATTTTGATGTAAGTACCGTGTACTACATCGGACATGTTAGGAGCGTTGAGTCAACCGTTGTACAGATCAGTGTAGTCATCAGTCGTGGACAATCAATATAGTTCCTGGAATGATAGAGTCAGTCAACTTGATTTCCTCCGACGGATAAATGGCTGGAAGTTTATGCTCTCCTCATCTTTTCTAAAATCAATTCCACTATGAAGACATTTATAAAACGCTCTACCGTGGTTTTTAGCAGATAATCCTAATTTAGGATCAAATCTCTTTTTATTTTAAAATACTTTAGGAGCTAAAGAAATTATTTTAGTAAAATTTAATTGTCTCAATTGTAGGGGTTTGCCCCAAAAATGTGAGCTCCTTGTATTAAAAAATCCAAACACTATCTTCCATACTTTTTTGCTAACATCTAAATAAATTATAAATTATTTATAATTTATTACTGACTTTATTCGACATCGAAAAATGTATTTTTTTTAAACAAATTAATAAAAAAATTAATTCAGTAATTAAAAAAAATAAAATTTATGAAAACCGTAAAACCGGTAAATTGGAACCGGAACAGCCAGTTTCAAACTGGAACCGTAAACCGTCTACATGCGGTTCGGTGTCGGTTTTAATTTTTGGCAGATCGTAACCGACGGTTTCGATCCGTAACCGTAACCGGAATCAGAAATGGGCATGTCTAGTTGTTGACTTCAAATCAAATTTTGATGTAAGTACCGTGTACTACATCGGACATGTTAGGAGCGTTGAGTCAACTTCAGATCAGTGTAGTCATCAGTCGTGGCAATCAGTATAGTTCCTGGAATGATAGAGTCAATCAACTTGATTTCCTCCGACGGATAAATGGCTGGAAGTTTATGCTCTCCTCATCTTTGGTAAAATCAATTCCACTGTGAAGACATTTATAAAACGCTCTACCATTGTTTTTAGCAGATAATCCTAATTTAGGATCAAATCTCTTTTTTTTTAAAAATACTTTGGGAGCTAATGAAATTATTTTAGTAAAATTTAATTGTCTCAATTGTAGGGGTTTGCCCCAAAAATGCGAGCTCCTTGTATTAAAAAATCGAAACACTATCTTCCATACTTTTTTCTAACATCTAAATATTTTCAAATTAGCCGATTTCGACGCGTAGAGATAAGTTTCAGCTATAATAAACACACACACGAGTCAACTACACACACTAATAGTTATAATGGTACGAAATTAATAAAAGTCCGATTTCAAAATTATAAAATTGTAAATGCAATTTTGTTTAATTTGTACATTTTTTTTCATGTAAATGCACACTAGTCAGAGGAGGTCCAACTATAGACGAATAAGGGAGAAAGGAAGACGTCCAGTTTCTTCTATTCAATGTTTGTAAGAAAAATGCCGTAATGGTAAACAAAAAAAGAGATATAACGGTTTATTTTATGCTCCTCTCACCTCAGATTTTAAGAAGTGTCGAATTTTTGTGGTGGGAGGTGCACTAATTTCACCCCTATCATAAAATAAACCTGTCATAACCGAGTTACAAAAAAAAAGATGAGACAGACTAGGATGGCTAGCTAGAGTCTAGAGAAAACTTTTTCATTACAACGTAGCTATGAAATTAGGGTAAACAATCGAAGAGATCAAAGTCGTGTAAGCTATATGTGCTTTATTTATCCCTTGAGATATTAGGTTTCCTATATACCTATATTAAAATGATACTCCCTCCGTCCCAAAATTCTTGTTCAATTTGCTTTTTCCACAGTTTTTAAAGAGAGTTGTTAGTTGTGTGTAGATTGGTATAAAGTTGTGAGTCCCACAAAAAAGTTGTGTGTAATAATTTACTAAAAAATGAAAGTGGACAAGAATTTTGGGACAACCCAAAATGGAATAGCGGACAACAATTTTGGGACGGGAGGGGTAATAAAGTACGCCTTATTTATATATATATATACCCTTAATGATATAAAATAAAATAAAAATCTAAAATACATACTTTAAATACAACCACACATCTAATAAAATGAAAAATGAAAATTGTGATGTGTTCCTAGTTCCTTCATGTGTTCCTTCATGGAAGGATCAAATAAGATCCTTATACTTTAGTAAGAAATAAAAACTAATTTAGTTTGTAGATCTCATTAAATTAATAACTATAGATTTTTTTTCATTTAATTTGATCTTTTCAATTAAAATCAATTCTAAAAGGGTGCTTTGGTAATTCTAAAATGGTGCTTTGGTAATTTTTTGTGGTAATCTAATCTATATATATATATATTGCTTACGTAATTATATTTGTCTTTCAATACAGGTTTTCTATAGTAAAATAAATTAACCTAATTTATATTATTTTGTAACATTTATGATCTAGGGATGCCATCAATTTATGAGAAACAAATGCATAATAATATGTAATAAAAAGTAAATAAGATGAAAATAAAGGAATACAATAGAGAATCTATATTAATCTAAATCCGTAACTGCATACTACAATAATGCATTAACAAATAAATGAATAAGTCCAAGAATCCAACTGCCCAAAGAAATACGAGTGAGCTAACGCCCACCAAATCCTTACGTCAAATTCCCAAACTTGTTCGAGTATTTCCCAAAAATTGCAATTTAGTAACCGGTGGGGAATTCGCAGCTGCCAAATTCTGCAAATAAAAATAAATTATTGTCCAATATTATATAAAAAAAAACATAATTATTTGCAGCAGTCAAGGCATAGCAATAACTTACTAGGAGACTGGGTGACGACATAGGCGGCGCCACCGAAATCACAGGCTCCACTCCGGCGCGAGTTCTTCTGATAATAGCTGTTGAAGGCGTAGGATGCGTGCGCCTCCAGCGTCTCTGGATGGTAACACGTGGCGCCAGGCTGAATCGGACGACAGTCAGCTCCTCCCTCCCCGCAAGCATAATCCAACGCCTTCTGCAACTTGTTTTTCCCGGCCTTGTCATTCGCCACGCACCAGATCTGTCCCCCCGCCACCACCACCTCAACCTTGCTGTCGTTCAGCTTGGGCGCACTTTTCAGCGCCTCAACCGTCAGCGGGATATCGTAAACCTTCTGCTGGTTGGGATAAAAGAGGCCGTAGTTCCTCTCAGAAGTGGGACCCGTCTTTAGAGCTTCATTGAAAAGGGCGAACAGGAATACGTCGAGAGGCTGGTTGGGGCGGAGCGGGGTCCCGGCTCCGGTCAGAACACGGCGGACCAGGTTTCCATTGTACGACGCGGCGTTTTCCGCACTCGCCCCGACCTCCTTCTCGTCGCCCTTGGAGGGCCACCCGGTTTCCGAAACCGACAGTTTGATATCGTCAAAACCTACGGCGGACATGGCCGCGTAGACGGCGTCAATCTGGGCATCGAGTAAGTTCTTATAAAGCAGCCCGTTGTTAGAGTCTTTGTTGCCGGGGTTGTTGCCGAACAAGGCGTAGTCCAGCGAGATGGTGTCGGTGTTAGCGATGTAGGCGAAGAAGGGGTACGCATTCACCATGAGATACGAGCTGGTTTGTTTGAGTAGAGTGAGCATCGGCTTGATCACCGGCTCGACGAGGTCCGGCTTGAACGCCCCGGAGGAGGAAGGGTAGGACGTCTGGAGGGCACTGAGAGCGATTGGAGACGATATTTTAATTGAAGAGGAGAGGTTGTGTTTGGCGAGGGAAGAGTAGACGTTCTTCATTGCCGGAACGAGGAACTCCGTCGTGTTGTTGGGATCGACGAAAACCTCATTGCCGACGGCGATGGCTTCGATCTTGGTTTTGGGGTGGTAAGAGAGAATGTTGGATTGGACCCATGAGTCAGTGAAGGAGGTATTCGCGGCGGCGGAGGACAGCAGCTCGTTGGGAAGGGCGACGGTGAGGGAGATACCGGAGCCGGAGAAGGCGCTGAGGACGGTGGAGTCGGTGTCGAACAGCTTGATTTTGGTGATACCCTGCGCTTTGAGGAGTTGTACGACCTGTGTAGGAGAGGGGAGGTTATCGGCGATGCGGCCGTAATTTATCCCGACGGTGCCGGAATCGGAGAGGACTGATTGAATGGACATGGAGGAAAGAATGAGAAGCAATGAGCCGAGAAATTGGGATGTATTCGTCATGTCTGGATGTTGTTTGGGAAGACTAGTAATAGAAATTAAATTGGAGAAATTAGGAGAAATAGATTGCGTTTATATAGAGAGGTTATGGACTAGTAGTCATAGATTTTGCGACTGTTTCTTCGTGAGTGGACTTAGTGGGCGAGAGGGAGATGGGGTAGTGGGGGACCTACCTGTAAATTATGTTGCAATTAACTTCCAATTATGCCTAATCTACAACTTCTAATTACGAAATATTGATTAATTAATTCTAAATTCATATTAAAGAAATGAACTAATTGTAGCATCTGGAGGAGTTGGCCCGTTTCACTCACATTCGAATTAGGTGAATGTATAATTTCTACACGTCTGTTTTACATTTTATTTATTATTTTTTTTTCCTGCAATGTGAGAATTATCTCAACTATTGTAACAAATCTATTGACTATGAGCAGTATAGTCTTGGATTTTGGTGGCCTGCCTTGTTTAGTTGTCATAGCTATCGGATTCCTCACTATTATTTTTTTCTTTTTAAACCTTCAATCTTACTCTTACAGCATTATTAGTTAATCGAAAAAAAATCAACCAAAGTTAAAACAAACCGTTCGAGACAAAGATTTGCGTAATTGGGGAGTCAAATCGGGAATGATGAAGCTGCAAATGATGAGATGAATTTACAATATCTCTAGGGTGAGAAATTCGAACGTTAGAAGTTCCCGTTAAGCTTGTTTTATTTAATAATGACAGATAGTTGGCATCCCTGTGGGCCCTTGTATGTACGGTAAAATACAGATATTAAGATGATAATGATTATTTACCCTTATGTTTTTCAAATAATTAAATTGAAATATATTGGATGGACGCTTTAAATAATCAAGTCAATTCAAGTAATACTCCTAAACTTTAAGTCTCAAAATTAAATAATACTTTTTCAATTTTAATTCTCAATCTAAGTATCTTTTTTTGCCTCATATCAAGTACTCTTTTTTATTTTTCTTTCTTTAGCTAATATAAGTGTCAAGTGGATAAATTATTATTCAAAACAATTTTTCATACTAACGAATAATTTTTCTTTTAAAAATTATGGACAAAAACCTCAAATTTATTTTATTTACAACATCACGTAAAATCTCGATTGTTTAATATGCAAACAAAAATATAGATATCATCCTAGTAATAATAAATTTTAAAATTTGCTTTTTTATAAAATCATGTCACGTCTATTTGATTTGGATATTTTTCTAAAAAGGACACAATAATATTTTTAAGCATTTTTTTCATTGGGATAGTGACATTACTATCACATTTTCGTGGAAAATACCTCAAATATAGAATTTTTATATACTATTTAACTTTTGCTCCTGAAGTAGCATCATTTTATATTTCAAAAGAATATTAAATGCTCTAAAAGAGTTACTCGAATTTTTGATGATATATGTTATTCCTGAATGAAAAACATTATTTATGTCTCGTTGAAATTAATGTACTCTTGATATTATGTCCATTTGCCAATAAGAGGCATGAGGAAGACAATAATAGAATGAAACGAAGCATCCCAACAGGATTGCGTAAAGATATTAATTGTTTATCCTCCCTAAAGCTCGATACGAGTAGATGCATCTTAAACTGCGAGATTTTAAAATCTAGTGCATGGAAATTATTGAATGCTCTAGAAGAGCATGCATCATTCTATCAAATGATACTAAATTAACTATTCATCATGCCTTTACTCTAGTAAGTCTAGAAGGAACTTACTAAGTTTTTAGAATATTTGCTGCAATGGGTACCATATTGAAATAATAAAAGAAGATATTGATTCTTTTGTATTTGGCCAGAAGCAAACAAAAGAAAACTTAGAACACTACCATCTTAAATGTATTATACATTTAAATAAATACGTGAGACAAACCATGTCATGAACCGAAAGTTCAAAAGAGCTTTATGCTTTGACATGATAGGTTTTGACATTTATGAGCAACTATCATGCACAACATAATTGAAAATTTATATGGGAGCAACATAGAGATCATGAAGAATCTTTATATGAATTTCATGAATGCTTGATTTCTAGAAGAAATGTACCACTTGCTAAAGCTACTAGTTCAAATAATAAAGAACTCAATTCCTCGAAAAAGATTTTTCTTGATAAATCTAGCGAGTTTATTTAACTCCAAGTTCCTCATGAAGAGGATTTATATTATATGGCTTTGGAATTGAGATTAAATAATTAGCTGTTCATATCCATACACAAAATGGTATTTTCCGTATAAAAACGATCTCACATTAAGATTGTTATTATGATGAAATAACATTTCCAACATTAGGTGAAACATGTGACATTTGGATTCCTGAAGTAATCAATGTGAAATCTACATCCAATAAAAAACAAACTAGTCACATTTGGATTCTAAAAGTAATCAATGTGAACAAGAAGTCGAAAGATTCGAATGCAAAAGATTGCAAACCAACTGCTTGATGCTTTCGTATAGATATAAAAGAAGTGACAATGTTATACATTTGCTGCAAATACCCCTGCATACATAAATGTCCCTGAAGGACAAGTACAAATGGTAACAAATGAACTTAAAATTTGTCGAAAATATGGTCGACCAATTGGAACTAAAAACAATTTTGTGCCTAAGAAAATGGGTGCAAGATATGAACCAAACAATGACGATATGATTAATCAATCAAATGAAAGTTCCTGAAAGAACTGCCAACGTCTGAAATTAATGTGATCTCAATATTTGGAGAGATCAAATATCGTCGTGGATGCATGACGATATATTCAACTTTAATATGACTCTCGAGATGATAAAACAGGATCCTTAATGATGATCTATTAGAGATTGTCAAAATATAAATATATAGCCAAAGAGGAACGAAATCATACAAGGTGAATTAAATTTCCCTAGAAAGCCGAAAATATTTGGACCTGTAGTTCCAAAATCCAAAAAGTATATCCCCGAATGATAGAAATGTGTCTTTGCTACAAAGATAAATGAAAAAATTATGAGATATAGGGCAATACTCTTAACACAATGTTCTCTCAAAGACCGGAAATTAATTAGGTACTCTCCCATAATATACGCGATTATATTTTAGAGTGTGATTAATCTACTTATGTCACAAAGGCTTGATATGCGCCTTATGTATGTAGTAAATATCTATCTATTTGATTAACTTGTTAGTTATATATACTTGAAAATCCCTGAAGGATTTAACTTGCTTGAATCACGTAAGTTTAATTTTTTTCCAAGTAAACTGCAAAATCGTTGTAAGAGCAACGTGTATCTCAAAAGTGAAGTTATTTGCTCATATGTTTTCAAGAAGAAAACTGATGGCAAAGTAGTTTGTATTGTTATTTGATTTTGGTTACGACTCTTGAAGAGTTTAATAATTGAAAGTTATGTGTATACTCCGTCAACATGACATATATAGGACAACTATTTGTGGACTATTTTATTGATTGACACGTGATTCTATAATCCAACTCAACTATTGTTGGTATTAGGGGAAATTAAAATGTGAATGCCGCAAATATCTCATTGGATTAATTATTTAGATTCACGCACTATGAACCAGAAGTTCATCAAGTTATTTAGTGTAAAAGGAGTGACTAAAATCTATTGTGGGGAGATGATTCAGTAGTTGATTTGGCTGATCCCAAAATCCTATTCTGATTGATGAACCATTTAGTTGTAAAAGTTAACACCTTTGTCTTTTTAGTATTTCAGACTCAGTAGACTTGCCTTCAGCGTAGTTCCGGCTCAGAAGTTCCGTCTGCTGTCTCTCAATAGACCATCTGCCGCAGTGCCATGAAGTGAAGATTCAGTATGGCTGGGCTCAGCAGGAGCAGCATACTGAAAGGTGTTTAGGAATCAGTAGAACTGGACTCAGCAGGAGCAGTTTACTGAACTTAGAGTTTGGCCCTCAGTAGTGTTGGACTTAACAGGAGCAACCTACTTAACCTTCGGTCAGACTCAGCAACGGCCTGTCAGTTGCTTTAACTGACAGTGGACTTCAAAGTCAATCTAAGTAGGGTTGTCTGAGGTCGTACATCAGAGAATAAGTCAGCTTCAGTATCAACCTTGAAGTCTGAAAAAGTCTCAACCACTATATGTACCTCGACCAATGACAAGCAGCCAACTGCCAAAGTTTCCGACCAAAGCTGCAAGTAAACCACTTTCCTGCAAAGAAAGGGGACTTTACAGAATCCAAAAAAGGAGTCGTTTGCTACCCATAGAATGACACGTGGACAGTTTGTCTCCAATGGATCTAATCACAACTCATGTCTATAAATAGAGGGAAGGTCGAATTCGCACAAGTTGCATTACACGAACATACAAGCGACCTATCGAGGGAACCCAAGCTTAAAAAGAACTCAAGCTCTAGCATTTATAAATGAATTTTCAAGTAAAGAACACGAACCCAGAGAGATTAATCCTCAATGTTCTTCGCTCTAGAAGTCTTTCTTGTTCCCACCCTCTAACCTAAACTCATTGTATATCTATAGCTTAGATCGAATGAGTTCATTTATTGAACTGTTCTTACTGTTAAGAAATCCTTCATAGTTGGAGATACATTCAAACAATCTGTTTGACCCTGTAAATTGAGACTTGCTCGGTATAATCACAAGTTACAGTTTGTCCAGTGCACGAACTAACTGAGACTAACTCAGTACAATAAAATAGTTTCCTACCTTGTTCAGGACAGTGGACGTAGGATCTTGCGTATCCGAACCACTTGAAAAATTGTTATGTCATTAATTGTTGCATTGATTAATTGTTCATACATAAAATATCTTTACAAATCATACAACAACATTTTCAATACAAGCTTAAAACGTTGCACTAATATACTAAAACTGATTTTGGTAAACAAACATTTTCAAACAAACTTAATCGGGCTTACACTTCCGCACGCTACTAAACGCTACTGAATTCTAATAGTAAGTCAGCTAGCAGAGCTCAACATCTTCAGTCACTCTGTCCACGCGATCAAGAACAGCTTGTTTGGTTTGTCGAATTCATTCAGTAGACATCTTTCGTCTATCGAACTATTCGCGTTTTAGTTTGAAAAAGGTTTTTAGGTGTTCACCCCGCCCCCCCTCTATACCTGAACGTTTGACTCGGGACCAACACTCATATACCTATTGTATATGCATCATGAAAGAACTGAAGTTCCTCATTGATAAAATAAATCAATTAATTCTCATTAGCGCCAGAAGCGTGAGAGATGTATTGGTGCTAAAGATAAAAAGTCCGCGGAATAGAAATTTAGAACACATCACTCCAACTTCCTCCGGAAGAGGATATGTGAATCATTATGTACAAAAATGTAGGAATATGAGTCAGTGGACGGGGGAAATTGTTGGGAGATGATTCAGTACCTCTGATATTGAGTAATTGTTGTATAAATGTTTTAAGGAGGAATTGAAAATCCCAAAACCACTGAGTGTGTGATGAACCGCCATGATGTAATAGGCTAGACCTGTTTTGATCTTTCTAGATTAGTTTGTCTAAGTCCTGTAAAGGGTAAATTGTTGGACTGAACTTCAGTAGAGAAGTTAAGGTTCCAGAACCCCATGTCTGTTATCAGTTCAGTAGAGCTCTGTTTATATAAGAGCTCAGTTGTTTGTCTTCGAGTCAGTAGCTGGAAGCACTCAGAAGCAGATCACTCTTCAGACGACTCAGAAAGAAGACTTAGTATGATCATCCTTGAACTACTGAATGAGCTACAACTCAGTTGCAGATAGTACAAGGGAAATTGACAGCTTGACTTTATTAGTCAGATGTTAGCAGAGGAACACTTAGTGGTCCGAGGTTTAAAGGAAGTCAACTCAGCTAGAAGACTAATGTCTGACAAGTCTCACCTACTGCCATACCTCGACCAATGAGAAGCAATCAAAGCTTACCTACTCTGACACAAAAGTTGCTCTCACGCACATAAAGACAACCACTCTGCGGCGACATTCAAAATTATATGGCCGTTTTCGTTGGAGTCTTGTGACATGTGGCATGGTCCTTTCCAACGGATCTATGCATGGGTCACAACTATATAAAGAGATCCTCCACAAGAGACCAATGTCTACAACAGACCAACGGGAACAGAAACGCAAGAAGCTTACGAATACATTCTCATTGCACTCTAGCAAACCTACTGTTACATCCAGCGAAGAACTAGAAATTCCAGAAATATCCTAGTAGTTTTTCTCTCTAGAGTTGTTCCCCGATCTCTATTCTAAGCCAACATTGTTAGATTTTAAGCTTAGAACTTTCGAAGGAGTTCACTTTTAGTGAAACGTTCTTATTGTAAGAACTCCTTCATTATTGGAGACAAAACTTTCAAACTTCGGTTTGATTTGTAAAGTCTCTAAGGACTATAACTTAGAAGGTTCTGTCCAGTGCACAGAAACCTTGCTGAGGCTTGCTCAGATTAATCAATAAGACCTCCTGTTCAGCAGGACATGTAGGATCTTGCGTATCCGAACCACGTTAAAAATTGCTCGTGTCATTTACTGTTTTATTGCATCTGTGTTTAAACTATTTGCAAAATCATTATTTCAGTAAAACAGATTTGAAACTGCACTAGCCAAAACTGATTTGGTTTGCATAAAACGTTTTTCAAAGAGACGAATTAAAACCGGGCCTACACTATTCCGCACAATATTCATCTACTGAATTTCTCAGTACTGACATCAGTCAGTAGAAATAGTTCAGTTGTTGAATCACTCTGTCCCACGATCAGAAGGCTTAACTGGCAACTAAACTCATTCACTAACAAACTCAGTACAAGACTGACCTTCGCGTTTGAGGAAAAACTTGGACTCATTTATGTGACACTCTTAAAAACATGATACTCTTGCTATCCATTCATCTAAAACTAGTCTATCTTCTTCAACTATAACTGGTCTATGTATAGAGTATATCTCAATTTAGAGACCACGCTCCAAAACACACGTTTTAGCCAACTATTTTAGTTGCGTCACTAGTAAAAGTTTGAAGTAGTTGGATGTTTTTCACAACATGAAATAATATAAGGGGTTTTTGCAAAAAAAAAAAAAGCACAAAGTTGTCCAAATTTGCAAATTTAACATGCTTTTTAAAACTTGGTCAATTAAATCACGAAGTTTCAATTTCTTGCAATTTAAGACACGCTCCGACCCCCAACTTTTTCTGGCCACCGGAATGCTGACATGGACGCTTACGTGGCCATCCCAAAACGACGTCGTTTTGAGTATGAAATGTATTTGCAAATTAAATCACCATCGTTTAAGTTTTTTGCAAATTAAATCACCACCTTTCAGGTTTTTTACAAATTAAATCATCATCTTTCAAGTTTTTGCAATATAAGTCATGTTAAATATATATATATATATATATATATATATATATATATATATAGTGATCGAGTATTAAATCTACTATACTTTACTCGAGAGCCTTAATGAGGTACATGGAGTTAATATTACTTATGTGGAGCACAAGATTAGTCAAAAAAAAACTCATCTACATTTTGCAAGTGAACAAACGTTACTAAGAATCTTCGTAAATTTAATTGTTTGTTTCTTAAATTTTCATTGACGACCTGTACCTTTTTTTGTAATGAGTTTTATGCTCACCAGAAAAATATTGGGTCGGAGCAACCTTTATTTGCTTCCAGCCACACATAGAACAAAATAAATCATGGTTAAGAGATTCAAATTAAGCTGGTTCGCCTTCACTTTTAGATTCAAACTCTCAAAAAAAAACTCAAAACAAATTTCAAAACATATAGTGATCGAGTATTAAATTCAAAACAAGTTTCAAAACATGTCATGATCGAGTATTAAATTCAAAAGTCATCATAATATTCGAATCTTAGCGACGACTCTCTTGAGTTTCCATGACATTTTCTTGTTCTCCTGTAGTAGCTCCCCTTCCCCTTCCCCATCTACCCCGACCTCGTCCCCGACCTCGACACACGGTCTCGCTTCTTGAGCTAGTACCGACCTCGCATGTAGAGCTCATTTGACGAATGCTTTTATCATTAGATATCTGTTAATCAAGCAAATTAATATTATCATCTCACAAATTTTACAAGGTACATTTGAAAGTAATATATTCATACCCGTGCATAAATAGTTCCCGATTCACCAACCAAAATACCTAATCCTTGTCTGACCTTCACTTTTTGACACATAAAATTCAAGGTTTGTTTAAAGATAAAAATATAGTCAGAAAAAAATGAACTATAGATGAGAATTGGAATTGAGTATCGTATACATGTGCTCTCTCCTTCATTATTTGTTGAGTTTGAGATTGTTGAGATGCTTGTTTTTTTTTTCCTTTGTTGTTGGGAGCTTTGCTCGACTTCTGAGCTTTGTCCTTCTGCGTTGGAAGATGACCTTTTTAATGGTCTTCCACGCTTCGCCTAGAAAAGGTAAAATTTATAGAATAACCATTAACAGAACATCAGACCAACAATTATAACATATCAGTAAAATAGATCAGTTAGAGTATGAAAGCATATCATACAAAAATATATGTAGAACAGAACATCAAACTAAAAAATCAGAACATAACCATAAGCACCTCCTTATCATCCTTTATCTCCTTAAATTCTTCTGTCTTCTTATCCATAAAGTACATAGAATCCCAAGAGACATACCCTAACTTGTCCACAAGTTCAACTAAATCTAAATATCCAAATCTATCAGGATCAAGATTTCCAAATCTAGAAATTTCGCCACCATTATACACTCCCTTATCTCCCACTTTAACATAGCTTCCTCCATGAAAAATATATATATAGAACATCTCTCTGTATTTTATAAAGAATGCAAATAAAGTAATCATGTGCGAATTTATCCAACAAACAAATCAAAATTTCTTAGACTATCACTAATCCAACAAACAAATCAAAAATTAAAAAGAAGAAACGAAAGTTGCCGTGTCAATTAGTATCAGTCATTTGCAGTTCAGGAACATATGTACGCTGTTTTCTATGCTTATAACAATTAAATAATTGCCACTCTCTAAACTTACATTGCTGGAAGCCTTAGAATAAAGACAAAAGACCTTCTCTCGGATCTAAAAATGTGATTGAGAAATTAGCCAATTGCGTAAGTAAGATTTGGATATGTTATGAAGCTACATAATTTAATCGGTAAACCTATATTTAGCAAATTCAAGGAGTCCAGCACTAAAAGATGCTATGAATGTATAACACATATTCAGCTGTAGACAAATGATGTACATTGCATTTTCACTATGTATCAACAACTAATCAGTTGTGACTGAGGGCGTACCTTGTTTGGAAGCGAAATTGAGTGGAGAGGCAGCGACGAGGCAGTGATCTTTCGTGATTGAGCAGAGAGGCAGCGAAATTGGGATCTTCAAAATAGGGGACGAAGACTCAGAAACAAATTACCATGGCCTGTTCAAACCACCAAATTGAAGCGAATTGCTGAGGCTAGGCCTGGGAATCAGTTCGAAGCTGCTGAGAAACAACCGGAATTAGGCGACGCTGCTGCACGGTTCGGTTGCGGGATTCAGTTCTGCACGGTTCGGTTGCGGGATTCGATTCTGCACGCTGCTGCACAGAACTGGGCGACGCTGCTGCACTGTTCGGAACTGGGCGACGCTGCTGTCGAGTAACGGGAAGAGGAAGAGAGAGGAGGTGGAGGACGAAGGGTGTTGACGGTGGCCGTCGAGAAGCTTCCGCCGCCGAAGCCAATTCGATCGAAGTACTGTGTCCTTCAACTTAGGGCTTCTAAGTCTCGTTTGTTTTGTGTTGTATATGC
Organism: Lavandula angustifolia; assembly: GCA_028984105.1. NCBI lineage: Eukaryota > Viridiplantae > Streptophyta > Magnoliopsida > Lamiales > Lamiaceae > Lavandula > Lavandula angustifolia. The sequence goes on from CM054810.1 coordinate 8,948,458, forward strand.
AGGTGACGTGTAACAATTTATCAAGCCTGGCATCTTTCGTGGCAAAAACGACGTCGTTTTAAGTGTATTTTTTCCAGCTTGGCATCCACATCATCAAAACGACGTCGTTTTGTATTTTGGGATGGCCACGTAGGCGTCCATGTCAGCATTCCGGTAGCCGGAAAAAATTGGGGGTCGGAGGATGTCTTAAATTGCAAGAAATTGAAAGTTCGTGATTTAATTGACCAAGTTTTAAAAAGCGTGTTAAATTTGCAAATTTGGACAACTTTGTTCTTTTTTTTGCAAAAAACCCATAATATAAAATTCCAATTTGGTATTGAAAAATATAGTGCAGAAATCTAAGTCATATATATGTATTCAAAACGTACGTCTTCACATATGTGTTGTTTTCTTTTCTTTTTCCTAATACTTTAATAGATAATGTTCGAGGATATTTAAAAAATAATTCTTTCATATAGTTGATATTCCTTAAAATTTGAGTTTTATGATAGAATTGTAGAGAATATAGATTTAAGGCTGAGTAGTATAAAGACATGCTAAAGATTCGATCTTGCTTGATTTGTTATATTTTCCTTTTCGTTTTGTCCCGTTTAACTTGTTTTGTTTCTTAAAATAAAAAATAATTACTATACAAACTTTCATTTTTTTTTTCTTTGTAAACTCACTTATGTGCACACAAACAACTACACTTATTAATATCTGTGACGAAAAAAGTAAGACAAGTCAGACCGAAGGGAACGAGTATTAAATATCAAATTTAAATTACACTCTCAAATACAGATTTCTCACCATGAAAAGCTATTGTTTTTGCTAGACTTCCACACAGACATTGAATTATGCAGTTAGGTCTCCCATATTCAATCTAACATTAATCCTAGGAAAGTACTGGAAATTACCGACATCCACACTACAAAATTCAATGTTGCGATGTGGAAGTTGTACCGACCTTATTGAAGTTACTTTATGTCTTCATTTATTGATCAACTATATTTCTTGTACGCTAAGATAAATCAAAATAATTCTGATCAGCGGTTTCTTCTCGGGAACATCCGCAAGCAATAATTAGTAAAACAAATGCTAACCCAAATTTTTACATCCGAAATAATATTCCATCAACTTAAAATTCCCAAATTAATATGCTTTTTATAGATATCACTTAAAAAATACTTTTTTATTTCCTTTTCTTGAAACATAATTGACAATTGGGTACATAATTATCCCAAACAATTTAACCATTAAAGTTAAACATTGCAGTTAAACCTTAATAAAGTAATATTCGATATATTAATAACCTCACTTAAATAATATTTTTTTTCGGTCCCTGTTGGTCCCGAGTCAAACGTTCAGGTGTAGAGAGAGGAGGGGGGGGGGGAGGGGGTGAATACACCTGAAAACTTTTTCTCAAACTTGAACGCGAACAGTCCGATAACGGAGGTTGTCTACTGAACGAGTTCAGTAGACCAGACAAGTTGTTCTAGATCGCGTGGACAGAGTAACTGAATGTGTTGAGCTCTGCTAGCTGACTGACACCAGAATTCAGAAGCGTTTAGCAGGGTTCAGTAGAGTGCGAAAAGTGTAGGCTCAATTCAGTTTCGTTGAAAACGTTTGTTTAAGAAAACTGTTTCAGTATATTAGTGCAGTCAGTTAAGTTTTATTACTAAAACTCAGTTGAATGATTTTCTAAAAGGATTTTTAGTATGAACAGTAAAATCAATGCAACAGTTAAGAACACATGGATTTTTAAAATGGTTCGGATACGCAAGATCCTACGTCCACTGTCCTGAACAAAGGCAGGAGGCTATTTTATTATACTGAGTTAGTCTCAGTTGGTTTGTTCACTGGACAAACACCGTCTTGTGATTATACTGAGCAAGTCTCAGTTTACAAGGTCAAACAAAATTATGTTTGAATGTTTCTCCAACGATGAAGGAGTTCTTAACTCTAAGAACAGTTAAATAAATTGAACTCCTTCGATCTAAGCTATGGATAGATACGGTTGAGCTTAGGTTAGAGGGAAAGGGAACAAGAAAGACTTCAAGAGTGAAGAGCAGTGAGGAATAATCTATCTGGGTTCGTGTTCTTCAGTTGGACGCTAGAGGCTTGAGTTCTATGTAAGCTTGAGTTCCCTTAGAGCAGATTGTATGCTTATCACGTTGAGATATATCTCTAAACTTCGTCGCGTATAGCTTGTGTTCTTGTTTGCTTGATGCTTTGTTCGTTGTTCGTGTTCTTCTATTGTCTCGTATATTCAACGATTTGATTTTCCCTCTATTTATAGACGTGAGTTATGGATAGATCCGTTGGAGACGAACTGTCCACGTGTCACTCTATTTGGGTAGCTAACGGCTCTTTTGAAATTCCGCAGAGTCCACTATCTTTTTTAGGAAAGTGGTTGACTTGTAGCTTTTACCAGTTACTTTAACAACTGGCTGCTTGTCATTGGTCGAGGTACGAAGAGTGGTTGAGACACTTGCAGACTTTAAGATAGATACTGAAGCTGACTTCTCTCAGTTGTACGACCTCGGACCATTCTACTGAAATGACATTGAAGTCCTCATCGTCGCCATGGAAACCGACAGTCATTGCTTGAGTCGGCCCATAGATTCAGTAGTATACTCCTGCTGAGTTCAACTTTACTGAAGGTCAAGACTCTGAGTTCAGTAAACTGCTCATGCTGAGTCCAGTTCTACTGACTCATGAACACCTTTCAGTATGCTGCTCCTGCTGAGTCCAACACTACTGAATCTTCTCTCCATGGTGCTATGGCGGATAGTCTACTGAAGGACGACATATAGATCTTCTGAGTTGGAACCATGCTGAAGGCTAGTCTACTAAGTCTGAAACACTCGGAGACAAAATGTGTTAAACTTTTACAAGGGAATGTTTCATCAATCAACATATGGTTTTGGGATCAGTCAAATCAACTACTGAATCACATCCCATCAATCCCAACTTGAGTTAATGAACTAAAATAATGTTCGATAAAGTAATAACCTCGTTAAACGAATATTTTTCTCTGGTCCCAATGTTATTACATTAAAGAGGTTTAACTGTAATTAGTTTCCACTGAGGTAAAAGTCTGCGGCACTGTATATGAACAAAATAACTTTTTTAAAAACACAAATACATATACTCCTTCCTTTCCACAAATAATGTCCCTTTTTTCCTTTCCGGGACGTCCACAAATAATGTCCTCTATTTATAGACGTGAGTTATGGATAGATCCGTTGGAGACGAACTGTCCACGTGTCACTCTATTTGGGTAGCTAACGGCTCTTTTGAAATTCCGCAGAGTCCACTATCTTTTTTAGGAAAGTGGTTGACTTGTAGCTTTTACCAGTTACTTTAACAGCTGGCTGCTTGTCATTGGTCGTGGTACGAAGAGTGGTTGAGACACTTGCAGACTTTAAGATAGATACTGAAGCTGACTTCTCTCAGTTGTACGACCTCGGACCATTCTACTGAAATGACATTGAAGTCCTCTGTCAGTCATGGAAACTGACAGGCTGTTGCTGAGTCTGGCCCATAGATTCAGTAGTATACTCCTGCTGAGTTCAACTTTACTGAAGGTCAAGACTCTGAGTTCAGTAAACTGCTCATGCTGAGTCCAGTTCTACTGACTCATGAACACCTTTCGAGATATCTTGCTCCCGCTCGAGTCCAACACTACTGAATCTTCTCTCCATGGTGCTATGGCGGATAGTCTACTGAAGGACGACATATAGATCTTCTGAGTTGGAACCATGCTGAAGGCTAGTCTACTAAGTCTGAAACACTCGGAGACAAAATGTGTTAAACTTTTACAAGGGAATGTTTCATCAATCAACATATGGTTTTGGGATCAGTCAAATCAACTACTGAATCACATCCCATCAATCCCAACTTGAGTTAATGAACTAAAATAATGTTCGATAAAGTAATAACCTCGTTAAACGAATATTTTTCTCTGGTCCCAATGTTATTACATTAAAGAGGTTTAACTGTAATTAGTTTCCACTGAGGTAAAAGTCTGCGGCACTGTATATGAACAAAATAACTTTTTTAAAAACACAAATACATATACTCCTTCCTTTCCACAAATAATGTCCCTTTTTTCCTTTCCGGGACGTCCACAAATAATGTCCTCTATCCGAAAATAGCAAATTATTACACACAACCAATCACTCTCCTTAAATCTCGTGCAATAAAAATAAAGAACATTATTTATAGGACGGAGAGAGTATAAGATAAGACCTTACATGCAATCCTCTTTGTTTTTCTTATTTTCCTTACTTTTCTCATTCACTTTCTTACTTTCCTTGTATGAATTGGAGATAAGACCCCATCTAGAACATCCCTATGAGACTTTCTATTTTGAAAATATACTGAACAAGCCTATTTTCTTTCTTTATAAAAAAATTTAATATTTCTTCCAGTTATCCTGTATACTGTATTTTAATCAAGAAATCATTTAAAAACTGTTGTATATTGCCTAACAAAACTTAGGTGTTTAAAAAAATCATAAAATAATTATATAAATTTATAATAAAATCTAATAACGTATACTACCTTGAAAAATTAAAGGTGTTTCAAAAATAATATAAAAATAAATGATTATAATTTTAATAAAATAAAACTGCTATCCTTAATAATAATAATAATAATAATAATAATAATAATAATAATAATAATAATAATAATAATAATAATTGTGTCATTTGTATGTAATATAAATAAGCAGTTAGGTATTTAAAATAATAATAATAAGAAGAAGAAGAATGTTATAAACTAAATAGAAGTAGAGAATAATATAGAGATCAGGAATCAAATGTCTATTATTATTAGGGTGGAGACCTCTATTTATAGAGTACAAGATGGGCTCATGGGCTTTTAGGGTTTTAATGGTCATCACAATATGGTAAGTATATATATAATACTCCCTCCGTCCCATTCCACTTGTCTTGTTTCTTTTGGGCACGGAGATTAAGAAGAGTTGGTGGTTGTGTGTAGATGAGTGTGTGATTGTGTGTAAAGAGGTAGGCCCCACAAAGAAAAAGTGGTAGGTTGTGTAATGATTAGGCTTCCTTTTTTGAAAACTAGACAAGTCGAGCGGGACAGCCCAAAAAGGAAAACTAGACAAGTCGAATGGGACGGAGGGAGTATATATTTACAACACTCCCCCTTGATTGACCATCCTTAAAAGAAATTGTTGCCTCGTTTACACCTTGCCAGAAAAACCCATTGGGATAAAAACTGGTCGAAGGAAAAAGAGTACAACTGCTCCACCTAGCATTGTTGATCCTTGAGTCAGCGTATATCGATCTTGTGTACCAACTTCTTGAATGTTGACGTTGGTAATGCCTTTGTAAAAGATTCCGCTAGATTGTCACTTGATCAAATTTGCTGGATGTTGATGTCGCCACTCTTTTGGAGATCATGCGTTGCATTGGTTCTTTTATGAATCAATCTCAATGACCCATTTACTCGTGTGGTGCATTGGATGTCTCGTTAAAAACCTTAACGAAGAAAACCCTTTGGGAAAAAACTTAGAAAGGAAAAAAGAGTACAATCATTTGACCTCCATGGTCATTTGACCTTTAGGAATTAGTCTAATCTTCAGGATTATCTACAATTTGTTACTCCTCCTCAAAATAACAATCTTCAAAGTTATCTTTAAGGTCTACACTAATATGTGCAACAAAAGTTTAATTATCATCATAGATAATAGCATGAAATATGTCAATATATCATTACTCTCATAAATAGACCAATATCATATTTGTCCATACCAAATTAAATAGACCAATATCATATTTGTCCATAAATAGAAGAAATAAATGCAGATCAATTATTTGAAGACACAATGCAAGTATATGATCATGAATTGGTTGCAAATGTGAAGCTACTGATGGAAGCATAAGGGATTCAATTCTGAGCACTTGAGTACAGGACCCTTCAGCCACCAAAGACCTTAAGTGGAGAAATCTATACTACGACTGTTGATAAAGAACTTAAAAAAGCTATCAGAGCTAAGAAAGTGGAATGGGATGAGGAAGAAGATGCAGACAAAATCTCGATTTTGTACTCTAATATCTACGGGATGTATGGACTCATACCTACTGAAGCTCAATCGAAGAACATTCAAAACAAAACTCAGAAGCATCGTTCTCAGGTGCAGACTGAATGAAAATTGGGGTTAAGAACGATACCTTCCTCCTTTGTATGTTGTTGCAGCTTTAATTGTTGCTCGTGTGTCAGATCTTCTGATCTGTGTCCCGGCCTTTTTCTTCCTCTAGGTGGTCAGAGAACTGAAGAAATAAGATTACTGTCTCTCCAAGAATCACGCACGACGTGTATATGTTAATGTGTGTGTGTCTTCTGTTTATGAACAAAATACTAATATATATAGGCTTCAAAAGCTAATATAATATTAATATTTGTAGCTCATTAATTTAATTATATTCCTAATGGACATCCACATAATTAGCCTATAATATAATTAATTAATCCACTTGGCTACTAATATTTATCAATTAATTAGTCTGGCCAATTAATTCCAGATAAATAACATTATTAAATAATGTAAAATTACATTAATCCATTAATAATAATTTCTGAGAGACAATAAATAACTAGGCATAGGGGTGGGCAAACAATTCGGGTTCCCGCGCCCGTACCCGTTCCGTTCGGGTATTTCCCGTTCGGGTCGGGAAAAACAGGTACGGGTACCCATTACACGGGTACCCGCAAAAAATCAAGCGGGTCGGGAACGGGAATGAGTTTTATTCTTAGATACCCGTTCCCGAACGGGTACCCGCATTAATATACAATTTTTTTTACATGAGTTCCTCTTGCATCGAGGTGGGCATAGGACGACGCGGGTACCCGTTTGCATGTTTTGTGCTAGCACTAGAGTGTGATTAAACAATTTTCCACGATAATTTTAATTATAAGAATCTATGGTTTCATAGTTGATAATCATATGGTCAGTTTTATAATTATAATTTATGGTGAAACATCATTGGAACATAGTTTATAAAACAGATTATCTACTCCTATAGTCCTATTTAGTGGTTTAAATATATTGGTATTTTTTAATTTTAATTTATGTTTTTAAAATTTCATTTATTGGTATTTTTTAATTTTTATTTATGAATTTAAATATATTATAAATAGGTGGTAATATTTGAGGTTAAACCCGTACCCGTACCGTATCCGCGCGGGTACCCGCATGCGGGTACCCGCTCTATGCGGGAATGAGAATGGGTATTAAAATCAATTACCCGCAGGCGCGGGTATCCGCAAATGGGTACCCGTCCCGCGCCCACCCCTAACTAGGCAACTAATTGGGCCAGATCAGGGATCTAATACAAGAAATAAAGCAGTGCCTCAAATTAATTAATTATCTATGCTCAACCCGGAGCAAAATTAATTAATAAACATAGATTCATTCCACTAGAGAATCCGTGCTGACTTATCCCTTTATCCCAAATTGAGCAAGGGCTTGTATTTTAGACTTAATCAATCTTCGTATTTAAGATATAAATATTCGTTAATTAATTAAGCTCACTGACAGCTTAAATTAATTAACATCCTATATATTCCTGAGTAGTACCACTCGACCTTATTAACACGCCTGAACTTAATCAATCGACCGGGTTTAGTGTGCTAATCCTTTCGAGTTCCTCAGAGGATATTATCAACTCATTTTACTAGGATACGGTTGCAAGATACAAACAACCAACCTAAGCCACAAATGACTACTAGCACCCAAGATATGTAGATCGGGTCGCGATGACGTTCACCATAGTAGGTCAAAGTGATAGATAGTCAAATGCACTCAGTTGAAGTCTTACCAAGCTTAGTTACAGCTAATTCACCGAGATCTTGGTTCTCCACTAAGGTCAGTTAGGAGAACACATCTCACTATGATCCATCAATACACCACCTTAAGTGTACCAGTACAGACAAGCAGCTAAGACAAGTTACTTCTTATCTAAACTGCAGCTTAAACCAACAACTTATCCTTAAGTTGTCTCAGCTGTGATAACTATTTATATCTTGTCAGTTCAACCAATTTGTGTTGTCTTCTGTGATACCCGACACACTACACAAACCTAACTTTTATACAAGATAAATGATAACATGTGCAAATATATATATATTTATCAGATAGGAGAATAAAATAATGGTAAAGACAAAAACACATTGTATACAAGCATAAAAACTGCTTCTAGTATACAAAATCCCAACACAGACTCCATATTTTTAGCATGTACTCCCTCCGTCCCATTGGAAGCGTCTTGTTTCCAATGGGCACGGATGTTAAGAAAATAATAATGTGTGGTGTATATTGTTTGACTTTTGTATAGTTAAATCTTGTCCACATATTCTTGCCTTTTTTAGAAACAAGACGCTTCCAGTGGGACGTCCAAAATAGAAAACAAGACGCTTCCAGTGGGACGGAGGGAGTATGATACTGTACTTGTAATTTCTCACATCTTAATGAAATCAGCACATGGTTTGGAATTAACAATCACTCATTGTCTCTATGCCTTATTTACATACATTTACACAACTGATCATATGAATGATCACTGACACACACTCACCTTATGTTGATTACTATATTTTTTGAACTATTGGTCTTCAAGATCATCTATTCAGTAATTGAGTTTTGGCATCATCAAGTAGGGGAAAATTATTGGGTGATGATTTATAATATAGGATTTGTATGATCCCAAAACCCTAGACGATTGATGAACCTATATGATATAATTGATTATTGAGTTTAGTTTAACTTAGCATGTTAGGGAGTTTAGTAGACTAGATTAGTTAGTTTTCGGTTGCTACATGGACTTAGTAGAAGATTCGCTCATCAGTAACAGAAGATTGATTATCTGAAGAGTCACTATGGTTCTAATCAGTTTCGGGAACCTACTGAATGTGAGATATGAAGGCAGATAGCAACGGTCCCATTAACTAAAGAAAAAGTATATCAGTAGAGATTTCAGTTCAGTAAAGCATACAAGGATTCTTATCAGAGGAAGTCAACTCACTATCATCGTTGGAGTTTGAACAAGCCTCACCTACCAGACAGACCTCGATCAATGAGAAGCTGCCAACACTGTACCCTACTTGACATAAAGCTGTAGCAAATGTCTGAATTCCTAAAAAAGTGAGAATCTCTACAGTGAATTCAAACTAAAGACATGACCGTTATCTAGTTGTCTAGCTACAGTGAGTTGGTCATCCTCTAACAGATTTATTTATCAACCACGACTATAAGTAGAGAAGATCTTCACGTCATTGAAAACTCTTTAGTTCTTCACTCTAGAGTTAATTAGTTCCCTCTCTATTTCCCAAAGCTAATCGAGAGACATCAAAAGTTTAGATTCAGAGGAGTTGATTTATTGAACTATTCTTATTATAAGCACTCCTTCAAGTTGGAAATACCTCTAACCTTGCGTGTTTGAACCTTGTAAAGTTGCTTAGGACTACAAAGTCTCAGCTTATCCTGTGCATAGACTGACTAAGCTTATTTAGTATAGATACAAGCATTTCTTGGAAACAGGAAAGCGAATGTGGGACCTTGCGCATCTGAACCACTATAAATAGTTGTGTTCTTCACTGTTTTATCGCATACTGGCCATTAACATTGAATTGTCTTATAAAATCATGCAAGTGTTGATTTTAGTCAAATCTTAAGATACACACATGTTGGAATTTTGTATACTGGAAGTGTTGGGTGATGATTTTATCCTCAGCACTGTTGCATATAGTGGGAAATGATTATGTCTTCCGTACTGACATATACTCAGTAACCTTGTGCTCTGAACGAGTCTATGAAGATTTGAAGATCCAAAAACCCTATCTTGATCGGTGAACCATTACTTTGTATTTGTTTTTGTCTCTGAGGTTTCAGACTCAGTAGACACTCTGCTCTGGTTCAGGCGTTCGGTAGCTTATCGGCCTCGGCACTGGAAGTAGAAGACTCAAAGAATCTTGGACTCGGCGGGAGCAAGATATGCGAAAGGAGTCAGTGGAACTGAACTCAGCAGGAGTAGTTAACTGTACTCAGAGCTGATCTTTCCTAATCTCTTCTCCATAAATAGAGGGATAAATCAAAATTTGAAGCACACGAGACTAACGAGAAAACGAACGACACACACAGAGCAATCAAACAAGCTAATCCGAAAAGCCCAAGTCTTCCGCAAGAAGTTCGAAGAATATATCTCTGGCGAAAGACTACATTCTAGCTCTTAGGGAACCAAGCTTAAATCGTTACATACAAGCCTCTAGTATCCAAACGACGTTACACGAACCCATAGCTAAACTCAGCTGTTCGTTTCTAGAAGCTACCTTCTTGTTCCCTATCCCTCTAACCTAAGTTCAATAGAACATATCCATAGCTTAGACGACGGAGTTCATACTTGAACTTAATCCTTATTGTAAAAGGACTCCTTCATAGTTGGAGAGTTTGTCAAACACTTCAGTTTGATAACCGTGTAAACTGAGACTTGCTCAGTATAAATTCCAAGACGCAGCTTTGTCCAGTATACAAGCTGACTGAGACTAACTCAGTATAATATATAGCCTCCTGATCTTTTGGGACAGTGGACGTAGGATTTTTGTGTCCGAACCACTTTAAAAATCTTTGTGTCCCTTATTTGTGTTCTCTTTACTGTTGCATTGATTTTAATTGTTCATACCGAAAACTATCCTTTAAAATCATTCAACCGAGTTTCAAACAAAATTAACCGATCGCACTAATCTCATCAAACTGTTTTATTAAAAACGTTTTCCAACTCAACCGAATTGGGCCTACACTATTCCGCACTACCGAACTCTATCCGCCGATACCGACTCGACGCCGCTCGTCGGCCAGCGGATCTCGGTAGAGTCGGTCACTCGCCAACACGATTCGAACAACTATCCGGTCCGCCGAATTCTTTCGAAGACGACACTATCCCGAAAAGGATTCGTTCGTGTTTAAGTTGAGAAAATCGGTTTCGTGTGTATTCACCCCCCCCTCTACACACCGAACGTGCTCTCGGGACCAACAATTGGTATCGGAGCGGGAGTTCTATAAGACTATTGTTATCTTGAAGCCGGTCTACTTGAACGGATCCGAAAAAGCGTTTTCACTGCATATCATTCTTCATTCATATCTTTATTAAATATGTCTGATATGTCAGGTATAAGGATGGTACCCATGTTCTCAGTAGAGAACTACGGCGTATGGCGAGTCAGAATGGAAGCTCATCTAACATCTCTCCACGACAACATGACAGAGGTTCTTGAGGATGGACCTATCGTCCCGATGATAGATAGCATCGTAACTCAGGATCCAACAGATGGAGGAGGAATGACGACCCAGAAGAAGATTCCCAAGGACAGAAGTCTCTTCACCCCTGAGGAGAAGAAACTTCACAACATAGACCGAGTCGCCAGGAATGCCATACTAACCACCTTAAGCGATTCTTATCTCGGCAGGGTTCAGGAATGCAAGACTGCAAAAGAACTCTGGGATGCTCTAGCGCTACTCAATCGAGGGACTTAGAAAATCAAAGCAAATAAACTTGCGCTGGAACTCCAAAAGCTGGAGAGATTGTCTCTCATACCCGGAGACACCATTGAAGATCTCAGCGTCAGATTTACGATTCTGATGAACTCCATAAACGGGCTAGGACAGACATTCTCCAACCGAGAAATGAATCTCAAAATATTGAGGGCACTGCCAGACGGTCATTGGACTCCTTTTGCTACCTTATTACGTCATTCTGATTTAGATATTGTTACTCCCGGCCATATCTTTTCGTAACTTCAAGCGAAGGAATTCGAGTTTGACGAGACCTCAACTAAGCAGCGAAGTGAAGCCGACACTAAAATTGACCATGCCTTCAAAGCATCGGTCGGCAAGACAAAGATCTCCTGCGTCGAGTAAGACTGAACCTTCACTCAACGACATACAAGAAGGAAGTCTCGCTCAGAAGTACGTACTGCTTGCCGTGAAGTATCAGAAGGAGAAGGAGCGGCACAGAAAAGTGACTAAAGCCTATCGAGAATCAAAAGGTAAGTCTGAATACACGCCAAAACGCACTCCTGACTCACATACTTCTGAATGCAGAAAAAGGGATGACTCAGCACCATCAAAAGAAAGCGAAAGCAAAGAAGAAAGAGTCATCGCCTGCTATAACTGCAAAAAGCCAGGACATTATCAATATGACTATCCTGAGCTCAGTAGTGCTGAACGAGCAGCACGCAAAGCAAGGAGAGAGAAATTTGCCAAGAAGAGACAAGCGTACATTGCTGGTGAACTCTCAGATGACTCAGAAGAAGTCGACTCCTTCATGGATTCATCCGATGATGAAGCAGCTTTCATGGCCCTAGAGCTTGAAGTTGAAGAAAGCTGCGAAAAGTGTCTAATGGCGGGGAGAAGAGGATGAGGTAAACTCTCATGAACTATTTAACTCTCCTTCACACTGCACACACGACACTCTTTCAGGAGCAGACGAGAATCTGGACGTCGCTTCTGCATATGAAGAACTCCTAGACGAACAAATTCAGATGAGTCTGCAGCTCAGCAAGACTCTTCAGGAGTTGGATACCCTGAAAATGGAGAATCAGAGACTTTCTCAGAAAAGTCAGGTTACTACTGAGTCAGAAAGACTTGTGTTGAGACTCAAGGAGGAGATAAACTCTCTGATGACCAAGTCTCTGCATTAAGAAGATCATATCTCAGTTTTGACCAATGACTTAACTCAGAAAGATACTGAATTGAGTCTGCTGAAGCAAGAACTGTCAAGACTTCAGATCGAGCATGATGCACTGAAGAAAAGTGATGATGTCTGGAGAAACCTGATGACTGAGCGGTACATGGGCGCTGAAAAGAAGCTAGAGGCTATGCTAGCAAGCAACAAGCCCAAGCATTGTAAGGAAGGACTTGGTTTCAGCCAGGGTACCTCCTCATCTGCCCCAGTACACTCAGAAGACCGGCTTGCTGATAGGTTTGTTCGAGGGGAGACAATCAATGCAGACATTCTGAACCCCCTAGCAAAGAACAAACAAAAGATGAAGGCACCTAATCCTACACATCAGCATACTGACAAGAAGGTCAGCACCAAAACACCCCAGTCCAGTCAAGGGGGAACCAACAAATCCAAGTGGGCTGATCAGTATGGACCTCCTCAGCTGACACACCCAGCTCAATATGGTTCATATTATTATAACTCCATAGTCAGAAGAGGACCCAAGAGTCAGAAAAAGAAGAAAGCTGTGCAGAAGGCAAAGGTCAGCAGTCCACCAGCTCAGAAGATCCGGACTCCTGAACCTGAAAAGCCTCAGAAGTCAGTAGTGACCAGTCCAGTGGTCAAATATGTTGACTCAAGTGGGAAGAAACTGTATGAGACCACCAGGGTCGTTAGACAGATATGGGTTACCAAAACTAACATCTAAGGACCCAAAATCAAAATAAAGGGTACCTGAATATATTTCTGTTTTGCAGGTGCACAAAGACCCATGGTATGTGGACAACGGATACTCACGACACATGACATACCAAAAGAGTCTGCTGAAGAATTATCTCCCTGAAGAAGGACCCCGAATCGATTTTGGAGACAATGCTAAAGGCTACACCAGAGGATATGGAACACTCAGCATTGGAACTGCCAAAGTTCCAAGAGTATCATATGTTGAAGGACTTCAGCATAACCTTCTCTCTGTTAGTCAATTCTGTGATAACTCGAATAGAGTGATATTTGACGCTGGTTTCTGTGATGTTATTGATAAATCCACAGGGAAAATAGTGTTATCAGGTTCGCGCAAGAAAAATATATATGTGGCTGACTGGAACTCAGCTGAACCTGAAGCTTGAACTCAGCTGAACCTGAAGCTTGTCTGTTGGCGAAGAATAACAACCGAATAGGGTGGCTATGGCACAGAAGACTCAGCCATCTCAACTTCAAAACGCTCAACAAATTAGCAAGAAACACTCTAGCAAGAGGACTGCCGAATGAAGTATTCAGCAAAGACACTCAGTGTGAAGCATGTCTGAAGGGAAAGCAAACAAGGAATCAAAATCCACCTGTTCCATCTCCTTCCACTGATGGAATCCTTCAGCTGCTACATATGGATTTGTTCGGTCCAGTCTCTCCAGTGACGATCAGAGGCAAGAAATATGCTTTAGTGGTCATTGATGACTACTCGCGCTATACTTGGGTCACATTCATTGCCAACAAGTTTGATGTCAAAACAGAGTTACCAAGGCTTCTAAAAAGGCTCAGTGTCGAAAAGAACACCAAGATTGTCAAAATACGTTCAGACAGAGGAACTGAGTTCCTTAATTTCATGGTAGAGGAGTTCGCAAGGCGGGAAGGAATAGAGCACGAGACATCCGCTCGCTCGCACACCTCGTGAGAATGGAGTTGCTTGAACGAAAGAACGAGAACTCTCAAAGAGGCAAAGCAAGAACTCTACTCGCGGACTCGGGACTCCCAACCAAATTCTGGGCGAAGCTACTGATCTGCTTGTTACACTCAGAACCGATCTTTACTGACAAAGCAACAGAAGAAGACACCATATGAACTATGGAACGGCAGGAAACCTTCTTTATCTTATTTCTATATTTTTGGGTGCTCGTGCTTTATCCACAATAATGGGAAAGATCAGCTGAAAACTTTTGATAGCAAGTCAGATCAGGGAGTGTTCTTAGGATACTCTCGGGTCAGCAAAGCTTTCAGAGTATTCAACTATCGAACCCTTTGCGTGGAAGAAATCCCTCATGTTGTTTTTAATGAGTTTGCTATTGAAGACAGGAGCAATAACTCTAACTCTGAATCTGAGGACATCAGTAAGAAGCTATAAGATCTAAGCTTAAAAGACAAAGTCGAAAAGATCCAGCTATGTTGGGATGATGATTCAGATGAGGAAACTGAAGACAAGTCTACTGAATCTCAACCAGCAGCAGATGTAGCTGAGCCGATTGACTCTCCTGAATAGAGTCAATCCCAGGTAACTCAGGTCGATGAAGAAACCCCAGAGGTAACTTAGACCACTACTGAGAATAACAACTCAGGGGGAACAACTATTAATGTTCCTGAGCTGAATGCCCCTGAACCTGGTGACTCAGTAGATCACACTCTCATTACTAAAATGCTTCAAACTCAGAATAGTACGACTGAAATGCCTAACTCACCTACTATCTGTGTTGAACAAATTTCAGATGAAGAGCTGAAACATCGTAGATCGTGGCTGGATGCTCACACTTCTGATCTGATTATCGGAAATCCTTCAGCAAGAGTAAAGACAAGATCCAGATTCTGTCGGGGAGAAAGCGCCTTATATTCCTGCTTCTTGTCGCTGACGAACCTCAGACAATTGAGGACGCACCGAAAGATCTTGGACCGGATCATAGCCATGCGCAGAGGAGCTGAATCGGTTCACGAGAAACGAAGTTTGGGAGCTTGTTGACAGACCCCGACATCAACATGTGATTGGAACAAAATGGGTCTTCAAGAACAAGCGAGATGAAAACGTCATAGTAAGGAATAAAGCAAGACTCGTGGCAAAAGGCTACTATCAAGCTGAAGGAATAGATTTTGACGAAACATTCGCCCCAGTTGCAAGATTGGAGGCAATCAGACTATTCCTCGCCTACGCAACACATCAAAGATTCAGAGTTTATCAAATGGATGTGAAGTCTGCTTTCCTGAACGGCGTACTAAAAGAAGAAGTCTATGTAGAACAACCGCCCGGCTTTCAGCAGGGACATCAAGTTTACAGACTCAGAAAGGCTCTATATGGGTTAAAACAAGCACCCAGGGCTTGGTATGATACCCTATCTGAGTTTCTTCTTCAGAAAGGTTTTCAGAAAGGCACAGTAGACCACACTCTTTTCAGCATTCGATTGGAAGACGACCTATTACTCGTGCAGATCTACGTAGATGACATCATCTTCGGCTCAAAGAATGTTATTATGTGTCAACAATTCGAGAGAATGATGAAGGATAAATCTGAGATGTCAATGATGGGAGAAATGAACTATTTCCTCGGTTTTCAAGTCAAACAATCTGAGAAGGGAACTTTCATTAATCAAGGCAAATACACTCGAGACCTCATCAAAAGATTCGGTTGCACATCCGGCAAACCTATCAAGATCCCGATGAACACGAACATGAAGATTGATCTTGATAAATAGGGAGTATCGATGAGACCAAACCGAATTTCGTACTATAATTGGTTCTTTATTATACTTAATGACTACTCGTCCCGACATAACTTATGTTGTAGGTGTGCGTGCTCGATTTCGAGGCGAATCCAAAGCAGAGCCACATGGACTCAAAGAAAGAAGATTCTTCGCTATCTCGGAGGAACACCCGACATGGGTTTGTGGTATCCAAGTGATGATAAAATAGAACTAACGAAGTTATTCGATGCCGACTATGCAGGGGTGTAGAATTGACCGAAAGTCAACTTCGTGAACGTGTCGGTCCTTGGCGTAAGCTAATCTCATGGTTCTCAAAGAAGCAAGACTCGCAGCCACATCAACTACCGAAGCTGAATACATGGCTGCCGGAAGTTGCTGCGCCCAAATTATTTGGCTGAGACTCCAGCTATGCGACTATGACGTCATTCAGAATGAAGTGCCAATCTTCTGTGACAGTACCAGTGCCATTGCAATCACTCAGAACCCTGTACTTCACACAAGATGCAAGCATGTGGACATCAGACATAACTTCATTTGTGACCATGTCGAAAAGAAGGATATCAGGATGGAAAAGATCCATACTGACCGTCAAAGGGCTGATATACTGACCAAGCCTCTAGCTCCTTTCCGCTTTTTTATTCTCCTATGTGATTAATTATGTTCGTGCATATTGGTCCTTTATCTTGTATAAGAGCTAGATTGTATAGTGTGTTGTAGATTACAGAAGACTGCACAATTGATTAAACTAATAAGTTATAAACATTTATCACAGCCGAGACAACTTAAGGACAAGTTGTCGGTTTAAGTTGCAGTTTAGACAAGAAGTGGCCTGTCTTGGTTGTTTGTCTATACTGGTACATTGAAGGTGGTATATTGATGGATCACAGTGAGATGTGTTCTCCTAACTGACTTTAGTGTAGAACCAAAGATCTCGGACACTTAATTTGATCTTAGGCTTGATAAGATTTCAATTGGGTGATTTAGCTATCTGTCACTTTGAGTTACTATGGTGAATGTCATCGCGACTGGATCTACGTATCTTGGGTTATAGTAGTTATTTGTAGATCAGGTTGATTATCTGTATCTTGCATCTTTATACCTTTTAAATGGGTTAATAATATCCCCTGGGGAACTCGTAAAGATTAGCACACTAAACCCGGCCAGTTGATTAAGTTCAGAGATGTTAATAAGGTAGAGTGATACTACTCAGGATATAATAAGATGTTAATTAATTTAAGCTGTCAGTGAACTTAATTAATTAACGGATATTGTTTCTTAATAACGAGGATCGATTTAGTCTAAAATACAAGTCCATGCTCGTGTTGGGATAAAGGGGTAAGTCAGAACAGATTCTCTAGTGGATTGAATCTATGTTTTTTAATTAATTTTGCTCTAGGCTGGACATAGATAATTAATTAATTTGAGGCCCGACTTTATTTCTTGTATTGGATCCTTGGTCTAGCTCAATTAGATGACCAGTATTTATTATGCTCTCTCAAGAATTATTATTAATAGAATAATATATTTATCATTATTTAATAATATGAAAATTAGTTATCTAGAATTAATCGGCTGAGCCAATTAATTGATAACTAGGTGGTCCAGTTATTATTAATTATATTATAAGCTGATGGTAATTTACTGGAAGCCCATTAGCAATATAGTTACTAATGTGCCACAATTAATAAATAAAGACACGTTCAGAATTATTTTAACGCCACTTGATACACACAAAACGTCTGTGAGTGTGTAAAAGAACTTGTGTAAACGTGAGAGTATAATTTTTTCATTCCTCTGAGATCTCTGTCCACATGGAGGAGATGAAGGGTCGGGACACGATCCGAAGCTCCGGGCACGAGCGTAATCGAGTCTTTCCAAGGATGCGGGTATGATTCATCCTCCTTCCATATCTTTCAATAAGCATATACTTGGGCGATTTTCAATAACAAACTTTTCTCATACGAGACTATAAAATTTGGGCTACACATTCCGCACGTACTTATGCTGAATTACTCGTGAACTGACATCAGTTAGTGAATAGTACTCAGTAGGTAGTACTCCCTCCGTCCCGCCTGACTTGTCTTGTTTCTTTTGGGCACGAAGATTAAGATAAGTGGGATCTTGTGCGTAGATGAATTGGTGATTGTATGTAGAAAGGTAGGTCCCGCAAAAAAAAGTGGAAGTTTATGTAATAATTATTTTCCTTTTTAGAAAACAAGACAAGTCAAGTGAGACAATCTAAAAAGGAAAAACAAAACAAGTCAAGCGGGACGGAGGGAGTATCACTCTGTCGACGCGATTAGAAAGCTTAATTGACAAACTGAATCTCAAATTCAATTAATTGACTCGGTAGTGTTTCACGTTGTGTTTGAAACTTGAACTCAAGTGTATTCATTATCTCTATATCTAAACTCTCGTCTCTATCTCAATTGCATGCCTATAATACTTATAGTTAAATATCATAAAATAAAACTGAAACTTATAAGGAAGACCAAGGCATATACATTTATCAATATTTATATATATACACACACTTTTACCAGAAACCAATTTTAATTTATTCTACAAAATTACCCTAACAATATCTTATTTGGGGCTACAGCAAAAATGGACAATTTTTTTCAATTTAGTTGTACTCCAGCCGTCAGATGAGATTTAGGAATGTGAATCGTAGATTTATTCCCACAGATTCCTCAACTAAACATCCCTTGGTTAAAAACATTGAAGAAAACACCTGCGACACAAACACGAGAGGAGAAGCAGCGGCGTCGTATCAGACTGAAAATGTCTACTCCCGGTCAAGAAGAAGACAAGAAGCCTGGTGGCGATCAGTCAGGACACATTAATCTCAAAGTTAAAGGCCAGGTCTCAATCTTCCATGCTTCAATTAAATCATCGTGTTCAGATCATGTAGTATTTTATTTGATTTGGTTGCCGTAGGGTTTTCTTTTCTCGATACTTTCAGTCTGCGGTCTGTATGGCTTTTATGATTATGTTCTTCTGTTATGGCTATTGTTTTCTTGTTTCTTTTTACATCTGATCTGGAATGTTGTGTTCTGAAATTAGAACATAGCGGGAAAAGAGGGTTTGTTTCTTTGTTTGCTTCTTCTATGTAATTTGGCTCTCGTTTATGTAATATATGATGTACGAATTTATTATGCTTAAATATACTCTGTTTATGTGCTTCTAAATGAAAACTATGAACAATGTTCCGATACATGCGTATAAAAATGATTGTGATATGAAACCAGAACGATAGTGGCATTTCTAACTTAGCATGTGTGGCTGAAAATTTGATTGGTTTTGTCTCTGTGGCTGTTTTGTTTCATTTTTCGTATCTGGGTATAGTAATGAAGTCATATTTCATTAGATCGCGTATTGAAACCCAAGCTTTCCAAGGCTAGTGTAAGACCAAGTCTTTTTTGAGTTCCAAATCTTGTGGTCTAGAGGGCGTTTATAATAGATAACCAAAATTTTTATAAGCTAATCCATGTTATCCTTGAAATGCTTGATAATGTATTGTAAATCCAAGTTATCAACCCTAAGTGTGTTGTCACTAGTTTTTTCTTGGACATATATCACCTTTATTTGACCATTCGTGCTAGTTCTGTCTTGCGGGCTGCCTCTTTAGACTTTTTTGTTTTTATTGCATAATTGTAATGTTTATTTGGGTTGTTTGTGTAGGATGGAAATGAAGTTTTTTTCAGAATCAAAAGAAGCACCCAGCTAAAGAAACTAATGAATGCTTATTGTGATCGACAATCAGTGGAGATGACTGCCATTGCCTTCCTCTTTGATGGGCGTCGGCTCAGAGCAGAGCAAACCCCTGATGAGGTCTTTCATTGATTCAATCCTCCCCATGTAAGATATTTATGAGATTTCATCGCTTGGATCCTAACTTTAATCCTCCCCTTTGCAGCTGGAAATGGAGGACGGTGATGAGATAGATGCCATGTTGCACCAGACTGGAGGTGATTCTGCTTAGTTAGAGCTGGTTTTCTTAACTATAATATGATTGCACTCTGAATTATTTATATCTTAGGCTTCAGTTTTAACGTGTTTGTTTTGGCTTTTTCCGTTGGTTAGTCTGCATAAATCAGTTGCATCATTGAGTTTGGGTTACACAAACTCTTTGTTCTTTCCAGCGTCTGCTATCTTTTTTTCCCCTTGAATCTCTTCGAGCGAGGCATGTAAAGTTCCACCGTGGATCCATGTTGAGTCAGGTGGATATTCTAAGAGTTTAAATTTGTATGTTAAGCTTGCTGTTATTCTAGTGGAGAAGAATTCCAGTGGCATGTTATCTACTATTTATTCCATTTCTCTTAGGAGGCCAAGAACATTATTAGATAGGGATTTGGCATCCAAACAAGCCACCAAGTATTTAACATAAAACACCAACTTTCATGTTTTATCAGTTTACCCAGTGCGCACCGAAGGTAGCGGCTGCGGGTTCCATGAAAAAAAAAAAAAAAAAAAAAAAAGAAAACTTTCATCTTTTATCAGTTTGTTAAATGAGTTTCACACTCACTTACAGAATACTTTTATCGATTGATTGAAGTTATTCATTTACCGATACATGAATATTTATTATTTTAGAGATATTTTTACGATATAAAATAAGTTAATGTGTGGATTATATTAAATATTTTTAATAACTTAATTGTGTAAACATTTAAATATAAAAAAAATTAGTATTTGATTTAGTAAAGTCATGCTAAAAATGCACATTGAATATGAACTAATTATTATTCAATTTTAGAAGAAACGCTTTTTTTTGCTTATATTATAATTATTTTAAAAGTATGTTTTCGGCATTGCAAGTTTCGTTCAACAGAAAATGATCTACTGAAATCGAAGTTCTTGAATTAGATGAAGATCTCAAACATTAGGTAATACCATCTCTAATGTACGCTACAGAAATGCTGTGAATATCCAAAATCTTTTAGCTATCAAGAATGATGCAACTATATAATTACTAGTGAATGAAGATATTATTGGAACACTTATGGACGGTAATGATGATGAAGAGGTCAATCCTAAACGAGATGATATTTATTCCAATTGTGTCATTAAAATGTTTATTTCAAGCAATGATCACCTTAAATAATTACTTGCTACAACACAAATAAGATATTTAGAAGTTGTCTATATTTTGCAGAATGTTAAGGACGATAATTTTGGTTTAAGTGGGAAGAAAAAACAATAACTATGAAAGTCTATATTCATAAGAAATAATTATTTGTACTATTATAATATTATAATTGTCAATATGTATTTTCTAAAATTATTAATTATTCCTTTATATTTTCATTGGAACCTTAAAGATTTTTAAAAAAAATGATTACTTACTGTATTTATCGAAATTATTACTTTAGTACACCGGTCTGAGTCGGGACCGAAAGAAATTATTATCTAAGCGAGATTATTACTTTATCGAACATTACTTTATTGAGATTTAACTGTATGTGCTATTACTTTATTTGTTTATATATTTTACTTATGCAAAATAATAAGTTTCCTAGGTGGTATTATCTACTTATACCCTTTTTCCTAAATCTAAGAAGCAAATCTACCTAAATTTTTATGTTTGCTACACAAACTATCTAAATTTACCAATATTAACCTTACTATTTTGGGAAAAGTAGACTGACACAAATCCTTTTCATTTGTTTTTTTGAATTGGAGATAAATTAAAAATAAGAAACAGAAAAATCGTTCAAAATCCATACATTTACAATCTAAAGATGGGCCATCCATTAGATTGTTGTAAAAATCAAAAATTCCCAATTCCCATACTAAATTCACAAAGTAAATACAAAATTAAAGAATAATAATAATGATCTCATGCAAGAATTTCGAATCATGTGCCTCACATGCTATATAAAGAGGGAGACTATTACGGTAGGAGAGAAGAAAAGGAAAGAAAGTGAGAGGAAGGAGAGAGAAGAGGCAGCTCAATAGAAGAGCTAGCTTCTCACAAATGGGGGAAAAAGGCGTTGCAATTGCAAATGGACCACCAATTTGTTGCTTCGACATTTCTTTCTTTTAATTCTATCCATCTTTCCCACGCTTTCTTTATCCCATCAGTCCTTTGATTTCGGAGATGCCCTCTCCAAGAGCCTTCTCTACTTCGAGGCGCAGCGCTCCGGCCGCCTCCCCTACAACCAGAGAGCCGGGTGGCGCCACCACTCCGGCCTCACCGACGGCCTCGAGCAAGGGGTCCGTCAATTAATTTGTGCTTTTTGAGAACTCGATGAGTTTAATACAGTAGTTGTAATTTTTTGTATATATGATGATGAGATTGATGAGTTAGTACGACATAAATAGGTGGACTTGGTGGGAGGCTACTACGATGCCGGCGACAATGTGAAGTTCGGTCTGCCGATGGCCTTCACGATTACAATGCTGTCGTGGGGCGTGATTGAATTCGGGGATGAAATTGCCGCCGCCGACGAACTCCGGCATGCCCTTGAAGCCATCAAATGGGGGACTGATTATTTCGTAAAAGCACACACTCATCCTCATGTTTTATGGGCGCAGGTAAAATATATTTTTCAGCTGTTAAAAACTTCCCCTGCCTGTTTGTTTCTTATGAATTATTTCGAAATATTAATGCCAAATAAAATAAAAAGTTTTGGGGCTTAAATCCCCCAATCACGCCGGAGACACAACAGCACTCCTCAGCCGTAACAGACGCCACTCATTTTTCTGTGTGGGTCCAAAAATTCCAAGTCTTGTTTTCGAGTCAGTCTACACCCAGTTTCATTAGTGTGTGATTTGTGTCAGTTTTGGAACTTTTATGATGACTAATTTACTATTAATTACTTAATTAATTATCAATTAGATTGGTCCATCAGGTGGGTGACGGCGACACCGATCACCTGTGCTGGCAGCGGCCGGAGGACATGACAACATCCCGCCGCGCCTACAAGTTGGACAAGGATAACCCTGGCTCTGAGGTTGCGGCTGAGACCGCGGCAGCGATGGCAGCGGCCTCAATTGTGTTTAGGAAAACTAACCCACACTACTCCCACCTTCTGTTGGAGCATGCCCAACAGGTAAGGTTAGTTAACGTGGTTGTTATGTTACGTTCTTAATTATTATTATAAAATTTATAATTTTTAACGTAATCTGGCTTGTTAATCTCGAACTGATCTCGTTAAAGAAACATAACTTGACATGATGACGTGGATAATTTCAACCTAAACATTGTAATGTGTCCTAAGAATTTACAACTAGTAGAAAGCAGTTAGCTTTCTGAAACTAAGTGGGTTGTCTAACTTATCTCTACTATTAATAAACAGTTATAACTAATACAATGCAATTGCGTCTAAAGTTGTAGAGGTTGAAAAATAGTTATAACTAATACAATTCAATTGCGTCTAAAGTTGTAGAGGTTGAAAAATAGATATATTGCGCAATTATTTGATTTTAAAGTAGAGTTTTCAAATGAAATTCTAACTAATTATAATGACAATCAGAAAGCAATGAATGCTTTTAACTGTTATTAGCATATCATGACAACTTTAGGGAATTTTTTTTAATAAAGTAATATAGTATCATTAAAAGAAATAATATACCTCGTAGAAGCAAGTAACCAACTGATTGATATTGACACTTAAGCACACAAAAGATAAATATCTAAGCTGTACATGCGGTTAGGAATCTAGTTAGAATGATAAATACGAAAGAGATGTATGAAGAAGAAAAAAAGTGTGTTTCGCTATCAAGAGGAATCTTGATCAATAAATTACACGAGTTCGAAATTGAATTATAATACTAGTATTTGTTAGAAGTAAAAGAGTAATTTTTGTTTGTTGCATGAGGAAGTAAGTTGAAGTCGGTATATGGAATACATGTTGTTTTTATAGCTGTTCGAGTTTGGGGACAAGTATAGAGGTAAATATGACAGCAGCATCGGAGGGGCGAAGGGTTATTACACGTCGGTGAGCGGATACATGGATGAATTGTTGTGGGCAGCAGTGTGGCTTTACAGAGCCACCGACAATCTACATTTCTACAATTATGCCATTGAAAATGCCATCTCTTTTGGTGGGATCACTTGGCCCATCACTGAATTCAGCTGGGACTCATGGCCACTATGGTAATTAATCTCTCTCTCTCTCTCTCTCTCTCTCTCTAGGATGGAATAAAATGATTTTAAATTTTGGAAAAACAAATCAAGACCCGTCATTATGATCTAATATCCATTTTGGATCTGTTTACAACTTTTTCAATACTATTATGGAATCCACTAACCCCAAAGATTCTTTTTAACTTTAATTTTCTTTTTTAATTAAAAGAAAAGGTTAAAATAATATTGAATAACAAATTTGCACTTTTGCAGTTGGCAAGGGAGGGCAGAAGTAAACAAGAGAACCAGATCCTGCAAGAATACAGCTTCAAAGCGAAACACTACGTATGCGCCTGTTTGAACATGAACACCAACAGTTCCACTAACGTGCAACGCACCCCAGGCGGACTCCTCTACATCCGCCAATGGAACAACATGCAGTACGTTTCTACTGCGGTTTTTCTACTAACCGTCTACTCCGGCCACCTCCAATCGACCAACCAGGTGCTCGACTGTCCCACGAATCCAGCCGTGGGACCGGACGAGATCCTCGCGTTTGTCAAATCACAGGTGGCGTACATCTTGGGGTCCAATCCCATGGGACTAAGCTACCTGGTTGGCTACGGACAAGACTACCCCAAGAGGATGCACCACAGAGGTGCATCCATGGAATCATATAGAGATAGCAAAGTGTTTGTAGGGTGCACTCAGGGATATGATCGGTGGTACGGCCGGCTCGAACCCAACCCCAGTGTTGTGGTGGGAGCCCTCGTAGGCGGTCCCAACAGCAACGATGAGTTCAGGGATACAAGGGGGAACTTCATGCAAACTGAGGCTTGCACGTACAACACTGCGCCACTTGTTGGAGTTTTTGCCAAACTGAACGCTCTAGGAATGCTTACTACGACAAGTTCCACAACCACAACATTTGTTTCTTCTACATGAAAGAGCGATGAAAGTGTAAATGAGTTTGAGGGATTTTTTTTTGGTATAGCCAGCCACGAGGCAATTGTATTTCCACACGCAAAATATTCTCTCTCCTCAACTAATTTAGCAAAGACAACATATACAGTGCAATTCTTTAGAAAAGCCATCTTAAATGTTATACGAAATGATTGCATTATAAGGTCGCAATTGAACAGATAACTTAAAATCTATTAAGTCTGAAAGCGCATGCTATGCAACAAAAGTCCATAAGATAAGCCACAAATTGACACCATCGAGTAAAATCTCACAAATACAGAATTCCTGAGCCTAAAAATTGAGAATAACACGTTCTCCTTTACCTATAAACGAATAATTATATTACTTATTATAACAAAATTAATTAAATTTGCGTGAAATGTAAAATTGTAAGGATATAGTGTTTCCTTAGACCTCAGATAGTAAACAAATTCCTTTCGACCTAGCAAAAATATAGATAAATGGAATTTTCTTAGAAGGAAAGCCGATTCAACTAGATAATTTGTTTTTTGATACTATGATCCTCATTTTGCCAACTGAGCTCTATCTAACCAACCAAAGCATTTATGATCACCATGCTCTTAATTACTTGTAGTCATTTATCATACTTAATTGTTCCATGCCAACACGAAGCTGTAACCACCATATCCTATCACCGACATAAAAATATTAAATCATTATAGCTGAAGATTCACTAATGAATTAACTCTTCGACAAACACACATGGGTTTCATTGTGCATCAAATAATGGGCTCAGTATTCATCGTGCATTTACTTAAAGCGGAAAAGATTCTAGACATATTTGAAGGAAGAATTCTTGACGAATTTACTCTATATCACAACACGTACAAAAGGGCCACTCTGACTGTTCAACTACTTAATCATTTTGGGCCGGGGTCTTAATTATCAAAGACCCAAAATTTGACAATTTATTCTTAAATGCAATTGGGACTTAGACCATGTTCCTTCTCTGTAACTTCACCTGCAAAAGAATACAGTGCTCTTACTATTGGTGCAGACCAGAACCAAGACTATAGAGAATTGACAAATAAACTGATAATCACTCAATCGCTATTGGTTGCTGACTCATTAAATGCAATCATGCCGTTGGATCATTTTATGTACAATGGTTTAAATAGATATATATTGGAACATTCCTCCAAGTCACAGAAAATGTAGTCTCGACCAAACTTATAATTAGTTAAGTTGTAACATCCCTTCAACTCCTAGAAAAAAATGTGATTTTTCACTAAACTTAATTATTTTCAAGTATATGAAAAGTAAACATAAAAGAAGATTGACAAATTGGCATGTAAGGTCCGCTCTAATAATTTTTTTTTATTAATTGATGCCCAAATTATGCCCAATTAATTGGTCATGCCATTAAATTTTATGTTAGTTAATCATTAGTCAATTATTTTTTTTAAATATATTAATAAAATAATAAGATAACTTCTTGGAAATTTAAAAAGAATCCAATTGTGTAAATTTGCATAAACAAATTAAAGAACACATCAAAATCAGTAATATTATCTTATACATATAAACCCGAAAGTATTCAATTCAAATTGATTTCATTAATTCCAATTGATTTAATTTGTACCTTTCAATTTGATTTGATTAAGTTCGATTCAATTCAATTTCATTTAATCAATTCATCCAATTTCAATTCAACTTAATTTCATTTAATCCAACTCAGTTTCAATTTAATCAAATTTTAATTTCGTTTGCATCTAATCCAATTTCAATTTCATTAATATCCACCCAATTTTAATTCAACTTAGTTTCATCTAATCTTTCAATTCCAATTTATTACCAATTGATCAAGAATATCACGAATTTATAATTTTGTCATTCCTTTTCCATGGTTTAAAAATCCTCTTACATCACATAAATTAATGTAAACATATCAAAATAATAAAAAATATTCGTATTAGTTTAAATAGCCCTTTTAAAATCATTCAAAATAAATTTCTTTTAAATCCTACAACGCAATTCCCATTTAAGCCATACAATTTTTATGTTAAAGGCGGAAGAAACGCAAGATCTAATTTTCCACTTACATTTAACCTAGTTTTCCGATTGAAATTTATTTATATTTCATTTATAACTGCATAATATTTCGAATTTGGATAATAATTTTTTTAATTTCAAGGGTAAAACCACCAAATTTAATTTTTCATTTACACTTGACCCAAATTTTCAATTGAAATTGATTTAGAGTATCATAATATTACAATTTTGATGATAAAAAATTTGCCAAAACCCCGGTTTAAAACCATTTTACAACAAGAACAACAATAACACCAACAACAACTACGAAGGCGACAACAACAACAATTATAATAATAATGCTAATACTCCCTCCATCCCATAGAAAATGTCTTGTTTCTATGAGGCACAAAGTTTTAGGAGAATTGATTTTAGTTGATAAAGATGTGAGACCTATACAATTAATTAATTATTTAAAATTGATTTGTGAGGTAAAGATGTAGGACCTATGCAATTAATTAATTATTTTGAATTAATTTGAGTTGGTAAAGATATGAGACCCACATCTTCTTAGAAACATGATACTTTCTATGAAACTTCCCGAAAATGAATATATGACAGTTTCTATGGGACGGATGAAGTAATAATAATAATAATTCATTTTAAATCATCTCAATATATGAACTAATTATGATGAATGTATAAAGTATTAAACAGTATTCATATAGTTTAAATCACATAATTAACTTTTTTTTAAAATAATACACGTATAAATTAAATAAAGAAAATATAATATAGAATTAGCCATATATATTTGGCCTAATCGAAGTCATGAATTGGTATATTTAATAATAAAATAGAGTTCCGTTCCACAATCACAATTATAAAAAATCACCATACACATAATTATTTCTCAAAAACTCAACACATAAATAAAACGGAGTGAATTACTAAACTAATCTTCTAACAAAATTTAATTCTCAAACTAATCTTCTCCAAAAAAATATATCCCAAACTAATCTTCTTATGCCACATAAGCAGACAACATGGAAATTATTTTATTATTTTCTTTAGGATTGAATTTCTCTTTTTCCTATTTTAAGTTTTATTTAGCATATGTTTTTCTTAAATGTAAAAATAATTTATATATGTATTCAATAAAAATGTCCATGATGCACTGAATTATTAAAAATATATTTTTTTAAAATTCTTTCTTAAAAATTTTATCTTTTTTATTTAATAAAAGTGTCAATTGCAAATATGAAATTTAAAAATAAAAATTGTAATCAACATAAATATCAAGGGAACACAATAAACTTAAAGATTTATATTATTTAAATAACGAAGTTTAATTAAAAAACATCCAATCAAATGAAAATTATATATAAATTTATTCTCTAAAAGATATTAGTTTTTTGGATTAATTGTGATATACTTTTATTAGTTAAAACTTTTCTGTGGATATTTTAATTAAATAAAAGATAAATTTTATTTTAACACAGATTGAAGATTCACGTTTTTTGTATTTCCTGTGAGGTTGATATTTTTGTTAAATAGGATTTTTATTTACTATGTGGGGTAGAAGATTAGTTTGAAATATATTTATGTAGATAAGATTAGTTTAGGAAATATTTTTTAAGGAAGACTATTTGATCATGAGTATTTATTCAGCATATCACATTCAACATGTCATTGCATCTATTTTCCACCATTAATATTCATAGGATGTCATTAAGTAGATTATTTTCATTAAAACCACGACATTCCATATACTGACTGCGGCGCATTAGATGCATGCCATTTCACAACCCCTCCCCTTCAGACTCCGGTTTGATTTGTAAAGTCGCTAAGGACTATAACTTAGAAGGTTCTGTCCAGTGCACAGATACCTTGATGAGGCTTGCTCAGATTAATCAACAAGACCTCCTGTTCAGCAGGACCGTGGACGTAGGATCTTGCGTATCCGAACCACGTTAAAAATTGTTTGTGTCATTTACTGTTTTGTTGCACTGCATTCAAAATCATCTTACAAACTCATACTTTGCATAAAACGTATTTGAAAGTGCACTAGCCAAAATTATTTGGTTTGCGAAAAACACGTTTTCAAATCGAGACGAAGTCAATCGGGTCCTACACACTTATCCGCACTAAGTCTCCGACTGAGAATCAAATACTAACAAAAGTCAATAGGAGAGACTCAGTAGTTGACTCACTCTGACCCGCGATCAGAAGGTTACTATTTGGCACTGTTCATCAGTTGCAATCTACAGCTCAGCTGTCCTTCGCGTTTGAGAAAAAAAACTTGTACTTAGGTGTATTCACTCCCCCCTCTACACCTGACACTCGTCTCCGGACCAACAATTGGTATCAGAGCATCGGTGTTCTTCTGATCATCGGTTCTGAAACTCTGGTATACTCGAACAGATCCTGAAAACGTTTTTCTCTGCACAAGCATCTCTTCATACATCCTTATACTCTCACCCATAATGTCTGATATGTCAGGTATTCGGATGGTATCGATGTTCTCTGTGGGTAACTACACGGTATAGCGCGTGAGAATGGAGGCGCACCTTACATCGCTGCACGACAGCATGACTAACGTCCTAGAAACAGGACCTATCATTCCCATGATCGACAACGTTCAATATGCAGTTATGGGAGGTGTAGGAGCACAGACTGGTGCTAAAGTTTCAAAAGATAAATCAGCCTTCACGCCTGAAGAGAAAAAGCTGCACAACCTCGACCGAGTTGCGCGGAATGCAATCCTGACTACGCCAATGACTCACACCTCGGGAGGGTGCATGACTGTAAGACGGCAAAGGAACTTTGGGATGCACTGGTTGTACTGAGCCAAGGAACCCCGCAGATCAAAGAAAACAAGCTCGAGCTAGAGCTACAAAAGTTCGACACCTTTGCCATGGAGCCCAACGAGACCATTGATGAGCTTAGAGTCAGATTTACAATGCAAATAGTGTGATCAACGGGCTGGGGAGGACGTTCACCAACAAAGAGATGAACACGAAGATCTTGAGAGCATTGCCTCGACTGAAGTGGCTTCCTTTTGCTACTTACTTACGTCGCTCAGATCTAAATGCTCTAACTTCTGATGTTATAGTTTCAGAATTAAAGACAGAGGAATTCGAGCACAAACTACCCCAACGATGTTCCAGTGCTCCAGCTGACACCTAGATAGATCACACTTACAAAGCGACAGTCAACAAAACTGGAGCCAACCCCATTTCTTCCCGCAAGACAGCAGCTGCGTCAGATGCTAAGTCCTCAGAGACTCCCGCTACTAATCAGCTTGCACTCATGGCTCTCAAATATCAAAGAGAAAAGGAAAGAGTCAGGAAGCTGAAGAAATACCACAAAGATTCTCCCTCAGGTAAAAAGGATTATCGAAAAAGGGAAGAATCTAAAACTTCTACTGATTGCAGGAACGCAGATTCTGCTGCTAGTCCATCTAACGACTCAGCTGGAAAAGGCGGTAGAACTTCTGTGTGTTACAACTGCAAGAACGAGGGACACTATCGGCATCGCATCCCCGAACTCTCGACCGCTCAACGAGCAGAACGGCAGGCCAGACGCGAAAAATTTGCCCGAAGAAGGCAGGCCTATATCGTCGGAGAGATATCCGATGACTCAATCGAGGAAGATACATTTATGTATTCTTCTGAAGACGAAGCTGCATTTGTCGCTGTTGAGGTTGGAGAAACAGATCCTAAATCAACAGCTAAATATTGTCTGATGGCCGGAGAAGAGGCTGAGGTAAACTCGAAACTTAATATAACCTCCTCTTCACAAAGCACACACGATATATGCTCTGTCACAGATGAACCTCTAGACGTGGTACAAGCATATGATGATCTACTAGAGGAGCAGATTCAGCTAAGCAGAGAGTTCATCAGAACTATTTAGGAATTGGAACAGATAAAGGCTGAAAATCAGAGACTTTCTTCTGATTGTCAGGTCTCTACTGATTCAGAGAATCTGGTCGCGAGACTCAAGGAAGAAATTGAATCTCTTATGACTAAGTCTCAGCTTCAAGAAACTTAGTTATCAGTTCTGACCAAGGATAATTCTGAGAAAGATACTAAAATAGCCCGACTCAGTCAGAAACTCGCAGAAGTTGAAATGGATTATGAATCACTTCGGAAAAGTGATGAGTTCTGGCGAGGACTAATGACGGAACAGTACCTAGGAGCTAAAGAGAAGTTGGAAAGCATGCTCAGAGCTCAAAGTCCACTAGCCATGAAAGAAGGACTTGGCTACACTCATGAAGGTTCCACTTCAACATCTAAAAGCTCAGAAATGCTGGCTGATAGGTTCGTCAGAGAGAAAGTTCAAATTGTTGAATCAACAACTCAGGCGAAAAACAAACAGAAGATAATTGCACCTCAGCCGAGCAACAAGAATCAAATGAACAAATGTTCTAGCCCCAGAACACCACGATCAAATTCAGGGGGAACCAAGAAGGTTAGGTGGGCAGAATAGTACTGCGAACCACTGTATGAGCATCCAACACAGTATGGTTCGTACTTCTATGAGCCCAGGGTCAGGAGGAGCACAAAGCCTCAGAAAAAGAAAGCTCCTGAACCCAAAACTGCCAGAAAGTCAGTATCTCCTAGTCCAGTGGAGAAGAAAACTGACAAGGTTCAGAAGAAGAAGTCTCAGACTCCTAAAGTCCCGAGACAAATCTGGGTCCCGAAATCACCCACTAACGCTTAAGGACCCAAACTGAACCAAAGGGTACCTAAAACTGTTTCTGTTTTGCAGGTGCATAAGGACCCTTGGATTGTGGACAACGGCTGCTCGAGATAGATGACATATCAAAAGAGCCTGCTGACCAATTACGTACAAGAAGATGGTCCCAGAATTGAGTTTGGTGACAACTCTAAAGGCTATACAAGGGGATATGGAACACTGAACATTGGGATTGCTTCAGTTCCAAGAGTAACATATGTTGAAGGACTTCAACATAATCTCCTTTCTGTTAGTCAATTCTGTGATAATCTGAATAGAGTTATCTTTGACGCTGGTTTCTGTGATATTGTTGACAATCTACAGGGAAAACAGTGTTATTAGGTTCGCGGAGGAAGAATATCTATGTTGCAACGCCCGGAAAACCGCGAGAACCCGAGGCTTGCTTACTTGCTCAGACGAAATCCAGTGATAAAACAGGATGGCGGTGGCATAAGAGACTCAGCCACCTGAATTTCAAGACTATGAACTCTAGAGTCAGAGGAATGTCCAATGAAGCATTTATCAAAGACAAAAATTGTGAAGCGTGCTTGAAGGGAAAGCAGACAAAGAAAAGCAATCCACCAATTCCGCCACCTTCCACTGATAGAATCCTTCAACTGCTACACATGGATTTGTTTGGGCCAGTTTCTCCAGTGGCTATAAGAGGCAAGAAGTATGCCCTCGTCGTTGTTGATGATTATTCTCGATATACGTGGGTCATCTTCATAGCCAACAAATCTGATGTCAAGACTGAGTTGCCAAAACTGCTGAAGAAACTCAGTGTGGAGAAAGACATCAAGATACAGAGAATTCGCTCAGATCGAGGAACATAATTTCTCAATTCAGTAGTTAAAAGAGTACTGCGATAAGAGGGAATCAAGCACGAGACATCAGCAGCTCGCACCCCTCAGCAGAACGGACTTGCTGAACGAAAGAACAGAACACTCAAAGAAGCAGCAAGAACACTCCTAGCAGACTCTGGCCTACCCTCAAAGTTCGGGCCGATGCTTCGCGACCTTGCCTGTTACACTCGGAATCGCTCACTTTGCTTACACATCAACACATGAAGACACCTTACGAACTGTGGAAAGGGAGAATTCCTTCTATTTCTCATTTCCATATTTTTGGCTGTCATTGCTTTATTCATAATAATGGGAAAGATCAGTTGAAGGTCTTCGATAGCAAATCTGATTCAAGGAGTATTTTTAGGATATTCTCGAGTCAGTAAAGCTTTCAAAGTCTTTAACTATCGGACTCTTCGCGTGGAGGAAAGCCCTCATGTTGAGAACAGGAAATCAAAGAAGACAAATACTGAAGATGTCAGCAACAAGCTACAGGATCTCGCACTGAACGACAAAGCCAAAAAGATCCCGCATTGTTGGGATGATGAGTCAGATGATGAAGAAATCCAGACCCATCCCACATGCACTGTAGCTAACCTGGTTGATTCTACCGAACAACATCAACATCAGGTAACAACGGTCGATGAGGAAGCCCCAGTGGTAACTGAGACCTCTACTGAGAATATAAACTCGGGGGGAACGACTAATGTTCCTGAGCTAAATGCCCCTGAACCTAGAAACTCAGTAGATCCTAACCTTCTTACTGAATTGCTTCAGTCAAAGAATAGCACTACTGAAATGCCTAACACTCCTTTTGACTGTACAGAAGTAATCTCAGAAGAAGAAGCTAAACTCAGACGTTCGTGGCTTGATGCTCACTCTTCTGATCTTATCATAGGAGATCCATCAGCAGCAATAAGGACAAGATCCAGATTAAGCCAAGGAGAAAGTTCTCTCTACTCCTACTTCTTGTCTACTAAAGAACCTCAAACGATAGAGGACGCTCTTAACGATGCTGACTGGATCATTGCCATGCAAGAGGAGCTAAACCAGTTTGTCCGAAATGAAGTTTGGGAGCTTGTTGACCGACCTAGACATCAGCACGTGATCGGCACTAAGTGGGTCTTCAAAAACAAGCGAGATGAAAACAACTTCATTGTCAGAAACAAAGCTCGACTTGTTGCCAAGGGATACTATCCAGCAGAAGGAATAGACTTTGATGAAACTTTCACCCCAGTCACCAGATTGGAAGCTATTCGTCTGTTCCTAGCCTATGCAACGCATCAAAGATTTAAAGTTTATCAAATGGATGTAAAGTCAGCGTTTCTGAATGGCGTACTGAAGGAAGAAGTCTATGTGGAACAACCGCCCGGCTTTACAGGGGACATCAGAGTACAAGACTTCGGAAAGCTCTGTATGGGTTAAAACAAGCACCCACGGCTTGGTACGATACCCTATCAGACTTTTTGCTTCAGAAAGGTTTTCAAAAGGGAACAGTAGATCGCATCCTGTTCAACATCAAGTCAGGAGATGACATCCTACTGGTGCAAATCTACATGGACGACATCATTTTCGGTTGCAGGAACGTGACTATATGTCAACAATTCAAGAAAATGATGAAGGAGAAGTTCGAGATGTCCATGATGGGGGAGATGAACTATTTCCTTGGATTCCAAGTGAAGCAATCAACTGAAGGAATATTCATCAACCATGCAAAATACACTCGAGATCTCCCGAAAAGATTCGGTCGATAGCAAGCCCAAGATCCCCATGAACACAAATTTTAAAATCGATCTAGACAAAGAGGGAGCTTCTGTTAACTCTATTGATTATAGAGCTATTATTGGTTCTTTACTATATTTAACAGTAAGCAGACCTGACATAACTTATGCTGTAGGTGTATGTGCAAGATTTCAGGCGAATCCCAAGCGAAGTCATTTGGACTCAGCGAAAAAGATTCTGCGATACCTGAAGGGAACACCTGATGTAGGGTTATGGTATCCTACTGATGACAATATGATACTAACAGGTTATTCTGATGCTGATTATGCAGGATGCAGGATAGATCGAAAGTCAACTTCTGGAACTTGTCAGTTCCTAGGCAGCAAGCTGATATTATGGTTTTCAAAGAAACAACATTCGATAGCGGCGTCCAAGATCTTGAAGCCGAGTATATGGGCTGGCCGGAAGTTGCTGTGCCCAGATCCTTTGGCTTCAACAACAACTGCGAGACTATGGAATTACTCAAGATGAAGTGCCCATCTGCTGCGACTCCACCAGTGCGATTGCTATAACTCAGAACCCAGTTCTTAATATGAGATGCAAGCACGTGGACATTCGACACCACTTCATCAGAGACCATGTCGAGAAGAAGGATATTAGGATGGAAAAGATCCATACTGACAAACAAAGGGCAGACATACTGACCAAACCACTAGTTGAGAACAGATTCAGAGAATTATCAGTTGAGCTAGGTCTACTGGATCCTACTGACTTATGTCAGTACGACAAGTCAGAAGACTCAGTACTTTGATTCAGTCGGGTGAATCATATAGTACACAGTAAGGGGGAACATGATTATCAGTACCGCAAGATCCTCCTGAGTTATTACGGTAACCAGCTGATCGTAAAAGTTCAGCTGAAGAGGTTTGCATAGTTTAAATACTTAATATTCTCAGAAGCATGCTCGCATTTATTAAATCAGTCGTTTGCATTCAGTAGATTAATGAGCATTTATTTCCCGCCATTAAGTTTTTAAAGTTTAAGTCAGTAGAAACCGTTTTCATTTAAAAAGCTTAGCCTTTAATGCTGTCTGCAACGCATTTAATACATGTCTTCTCACCCTACTTTATCTGCGCATATCTTACGTGGGTCTAGGTTAGAGGTGGCTAATGGTCATCGTTGTATTGCACCAAATAATCCTGCAAAAATAGAGAATTATATCAGTATAGTTTACAGGGTATCGAACACAGGGAACGGAGGACTAGACATATTATTTTCCTACTTATCTTGGGTTCGGTTAGCAACCACGCAAGTTTTGGGTTTTTAACTAAACTAAGAACTTATTAAAACTGAAATAAATTGCAAAAAAGCTGGCGAAATAAAAGCGTTTTTAACTAGGCAGATAAGAGATGGGTCCAGCAGAATATTCACACACACGTAATTCCAATCCTTGGCACATAAAATGAATTAATCTCATGGATCAACTAGTTATAGATTACCGTAACTTAAACTGCGTAATCCTCACTCCCACTTACTTAGTCGGTAACCGCCATGTTGGGCATAGAAACGACTACTTCCCTAATTTAGTTACAACCTACGTTGTTGTGCAATCAATAGATTTAATAGCTAAACAGCTTTATCAAACTAAGGGAGCCTAGTATAGGAGCCTACTCGTATGTTGGGCATCTAATAGTCTCCTACCGGTTTAATCCAACTACTCTTTCGAATAATTTTGCTACTTACCTAGCCTTGTTCCACGAGAAACGATGGAAGTACTAAGTTAGCTACAGACTGGGCAACCTAGGGTGATCAAGCCTAAATTACTAGCCAGATTAAGTAAATCAGAATTAACCCGAAACCCTTTGATTAATTATCAGCACCTAAGCCTCATGTACTGTTCACGTGTGTGTTTTACATTCTGCCGGACCACTAAAAGTTTAGCTACTCATGAAACTGTCCTGACTGCACAGATAAGACACCCTGCGAAATAGAACATGCAACAATTGTAACCCTAACCCTAGCATGTACGAAAACTAAATTAAAGTAAATTTAACTAACTAAAAACTGAAAATGAACACGAACCAATTTTAAACTAAACACAAGCTGAATTTAAACACAACTTGAAACTAGATTAAGAGTCCCGATAGTCCTCGGTCTCTCGAAACAAACGAAAAGCTAGAAACGAAATTAACTAATGTTCGAACATAAGAAAAACTGAAATAGAAGTGTTTGTTTCATCATCTTAAACTACTGTTGCATGAAGTGGATTGGTAAGTTTGATTGTTGAGTTCTTCTCGTCGATGGTGCGGTGGTTTGGCTTCGGCGGCGGTGATTTGTCTTCCGCAATGGCTCGGCGGCGGCGGTAACTTGTCGGAATGAAAAGGATGAGTCTACGAGGTTGAGGAAAGGTAGGCACGGTGTGTAGAGTTGTCCAAAGTCCTTTAAATTTCGTGCTTCCACTTCTTTATATAACCCTCTAGATCATATCTAGGGTTTCTTGTAGGATAAGGAAAGGATCTTGATAGATATGGAAATATCTAATCCTTCCTTATCCTTCTTCTTTCCTTCCTCTCTCTTTCATTTCTTTTCCTTCTTCTTTTCTCCTTCCTTTCTCGGCCATAAACCGCTCAAAATATCGCCATTCCAGCTGTAATTCGCATCGCCACCTCATCTCCAAGTGTCACGCAAAATCAGCCCATTTCCTGCATAACTGCCAACAAATATGTCTCGCCTGCACAGTTAAGAGACCCTTTCGGATAGAAATAATTAGGTACGAAATCGACTCATCAAATCTCCTTACACTTGAGCTATACTCGCCCTCGAGTATAAGAAGAACAAAAGATAAGTACCTAATTATTTTTGGTCTTCCCCAAGACCCAAGACACAAAAGAAAAGACTCAAGACTCGAACAAGACAAAAACAAGACTCGACACGAACGAAAGAAAATGACAACGGACTCACAAAACGAAGACAAGAAGCCATACCAATCAATTCGAAAGTCTCCGCACCAATTCACTAGCCAAGCAATGTCAAACCCATGCAATCATAATCTCATCCAACAAGTAGACAATGCAAATTTTGAAACTAAGCACACATATATCAACTTGGTCAAAATCTAAACAATGTGGATCTCTTCAAGTTTCACTCAACACTCAACTAATCTAGGTCCGGTTTAAGCCACTCAAAGAAAAACAATCCACGCAATCACGATAAGAGATCATCACAATAGCAATATCAAGGAGGTCTTTCTCATTCGGTTGTAATGGGGCTTAGGACTTAGACAAATTGATGTTGGTAAGGATCCTAGGGGTACTAAGCTCCATTAAAATTCAGATTCAATGTTATGCATATAATACTCTCTCACCTGTGCAGTCAAGTCAGTAAAACTCCCGCCACTTAGAAAATTTATTTCAATGCTGCAACTACGTACCCATGCTCTTTCTTTTCTACCACTTCTCAAATTCAGATTATTTATTTATTTATTTTTTTGAGAATATTTTCGTGGCATATACTTCTTTTTTAGCAGCTGGGCACAAACTGTCTTAAATGTACAGATAGGACACTATGAATTCTGCTTATGTAGAGCAGTTTTTGTACTTAGTCTTTTTATCCAATCTGTTTTCTACAGCAGTCTATACTGGGCAGGTAGAAGACATATGTAATACACTTCAGATTTTAACTATCATGCACAAGGAGTTCGTAAAACATGCAATAACATGGGTCAAGAGAAAGTTTAAAAAGGCCTTGGCTAAAATTTTTACTAACTGAAATCAAAGAAACAATAAAGGCTCAAATTAGTTCACTAAGGGATAATGTAGGGTCGGAAATATTTTTGTCGCGGCCGTGTGGCTAAAAATCCCTAGTGCCTCCTATCACTTATCACAAGTGACTCAAACATATTGCGATTTTGTGGATAAACACTCTCAAAGGAATAGTAGGAACTGTCCTACTTTAAAGCTCAAATCTTATTTAAGTGAGTGGTTATATAATTTCGATCCAACAATGTTTATTTTTCGTCATCCCAAATTACATGCATACACGTGCCTAGATCCACTCTTCACAAAGTCCACAAGCAAGCTTATTGAAAATAAAAGCACAAATAAGACAAGCTTGATCATAGAAAAACGGCGCTTCAAAAATCAAACATTTTGGCATGCTTCGACACAAAATACCCCCCCTCCTTACACTTAAAACTTGCTCGCCCTTGAGCAAGAGAGAAAAGTTAAAACAAGGAAGAAGGCATGACAAAATAAACACACTAACACCCTCCTTACACTTGGTCCCTACCAAGTGTAAGAAACAATGAAAACTAAAGACAAAAGACAAAATAAACAAGAAAAAGAAACACCCCCCTCCTTACACTTGATCCCAATCATGTGTAAGAACATGAAAAACACATAAAAACAGACTCAAAACATAGAACAAAAAGACACAAAACGAAAAACTAAAATGGGGAAGAAAAGTCACCGGTCGCCTCGCCTGGGCAGGCGAGGCAGTCTGTTCATAACTGTGCGGCGGAGGCGGTCTACTTGGCGTCCAAGGGAATCCAGATCTGTCCTTAGCGTCTGCACTGTATCCTGTCCTGCCGCGCGAAGGAACGTGCGGTCGAGGAGGCGGCCACTGCGGAAGTCTTTGCCCTCGCGTTCTTATAGACGCATATTCATGTACTCGATCTCAAATTGAGAGAGAGCATGGACGGCTGCCGGAGAATCGATACGGACAACCACCCGGTTGCCATACTCCGTCGTGCTTGGAAGGGCCGAAGATGATTCGGAATCGGCAAGGGATAAGTAGTTCATGTTGAAATCGTCTTCAAAATTCTCATCATGATCATCGGACTTATAGTCCGAGTCACCTTCCTCTGGGCTCGACAACTCCCCTCTTAAGCTTTCGTTCTAATTAACACCTTCATAATAGTTGAGTGGTGGTGGTGGATGTTGAAACTTAAGAAACGGCAACCACTCGTAGAGATCTTTAGGAGATTGAGGCGGCGGATTGGAGGAAGAGGCACCGTCTGTACGGCCTGCCTTCGGCTTTCGGGCTCTCGAATGACATGGTGGAGACGGTGGAGGTGTCGGCTCGGGAGTCGGTTGAGGCGTTGGTTCGGGAGTGGGTTGAGGAGTCAGCTCGGGAGTCGGTTGCGGGGTCGGCTCGGAAGTCGGTTCACGCGGCGGTTTTTGTGAGGTAGCCGCGCCCGTGTGCCTTCGTAACCGTCGGCGAGGCGATTTTGGCGGTGATCTCTTGGTTGTACAGTGGGGAGGAGTCTTGGAGAAGAAGGTAGTTGTAGAGAGAGAAGTAGTGGGCGGCGGATTTTTGGGAGGGAAGGGATTTGAATAGTAACAAGTGGTAGGGTTCGGTCCCTTTCCCTAATTTTATACATATGAATTTTGCAATCAGGTCCTCTCAGTTATACAGTTAAGAGATCTGGTCCCTCCTGCTGTTCAAGTTCGCCCCCAACTTCTTCTCAACTTTAATTGACTCAAAATGTTCTTCCTTTATGCAATTGAGTCCCTGAAATTCGTTCCCCTACTACAATTGGGTCCTTTGATATTTTTGAAAATAGCGATTAAGACCCCTAGTCTTCTTCTTCTTATCTTTACTCCTCCAACTCTTTTTCTTTGCACTTGAAACCACATCTCATACTTAACAAAATTCTGAAAAATACAAGAAACAACACCAAGCATTAAATCAAACTAAAAAAAATACGAAATCAAAGAAAATTGGAAAATAACGGGTTGCCTCCCAGAAGCGCCTCTCTTTAGAGTCTTCGGCTAGACCTTCTCCTCATAGAGTCAAATATACGAGGGAATGGACAAGCTTTGCTCGTCCACAACTTCCATCATTGCAGCAGCATGATAAATCTTCAGGCGATGACCATTGACAGTGAAAGTCTCGTCTGAGTCCAGTTTTTGTATCACCACTGCCCCACCTGGCCAGACAGAACACACCCGGAATGGACCTATCCATCTTGAGCGGAGCTTTCCAGGCATAATGCGTAGGCGTGATTGGTAGAGCAATACAAGCTGGCCCACTTCAAAAGTTTTCATACGGATCATTTTATCATGCCACGCCTTTGTGCGGTCTTTGTATCTCATAGCTGCATCATAGGATTCTAACCGGATTACTTCAAGCTCTTGAAGCTGATATTTCCTCTCCTTTGCACTTTCGGTCAAATCCAAATTAACTTTCTGTACCGCCCACCAGGCTTTGTGTTCCAACTGTACAGGCAAGTGACATAATTTCCCG
Source organism: Lavandula angustifolia (assembly GCA_028984105.1). Lineage (NCBI taxonomy): Eukaryota > Viridiplantae > Streptophyta > Magnoliopsida > Lamiales > Lamiaceae > Lavandula > Lavandula angustifolia. Next base: position 8,989,226 of record CM054810.1, read on the forward strand.
AAAATTAATCTATATGGAGACATACCTAGTGGAGTTTTATAGGTTGTTCGATAAGCCCATAAGGCATCATCCGACCTCATACTCCAATCTTTCCTTGACGGATTGATTGTCTTCTCCAAAATAGACTTCACTTCCTGATTTGACACTTCAGCTTGCCCATTCGTTTGTGGATGGTAAGCGGTAGAAACTCGATGGGCTACTCCATAGTTCTTCATCAATGACTCGATGGTACGGTTGCAGAAATGTGTTCCTCGATCACTTATGATGGCCTTTGGTACGCCAAATCTGCAAAAGATGTTAGTTCGAAGAAACCCTGCAACCACTTTAGAGTCATTAGTTTTTGTAGCCTTTGCCTCAACCCATTTAGAAACATAATCAATGGCAAGTAAAATGTACACGTTACCCCTTGAACTAGAAAACGGACCCATGAAGTCCATACCCCATACGTCAAATATCTCACAAAATCTCAAAGGCTTTTGGGGCATTTCATCCTTCATAGATATATTCCCGATCATTTGGCAACGTGCACATAACTTACAGTACTTATATGCGTCAAGGTGTAGGCTCGGCCAAAAGAAACCCGCATCTAACACTTTCCTTGCGGTTCGTTTTGGTCCGAAGTGTCCTCCATAAGCGGACGAGTGACAATGGAATAGGATGTCGCCTCGCTCTTCTTCCGGAATGCATCTTCGGATCACTTGATCAACTCCTATTTTCCAAAGGATTGGAGTGTCCCAGAAATACTGCTTACACTCGCTCTTCAATTTTGGTTTTTGGGCATGAGTGAACTCGGGTGGAAGCTGCTCAGAGGTCAAGAAATTCACAATATTAGCATACCAAGGTAATTTAGAAATGTTACCTACGGTTTTCAGCAGTTCTGCTTCAGAGTTGTCTTGACTGGGCAGCTGAGACACCTTGTGGACTCCAATCGTAAAACACTGAGCGGGCAGGAGCTTGGCAAGATTGGAAACCGTCTCAGGTATAGCATATAAATGCTCTTCGGGAAAAGTCTCCTTAATTAGCTTTCCATCATCATTTTGAATCAATCGGCTCAAGTGATCTGCCACATGATTTTCAGCTCCTTTCTTGTCCTTAACTTCCCAATCAAATTCTTGTAAGAGAAGAATCCATCGGATAAGTCTCGGCTTTGATTCCTTCTTTGCAAGGAGATGCTTGACGGCGGCATGATCGGTATACACAATGATCTTCGAGCCAAGTAAATATGATCGAAACTTGTCGAAGCCAAAGACGATAGATAACAACTCCTTCTCTATGGTGGAATAGTTGCATTGTGCTGGATTTAATGTTTTGGACGCATAATAAATCACATGGCTTTCTTTTCCAGATTTCTATCCCAGCACTGCCCCGACTGCACAGTCAGAAGCGTCGCACATAATCTCGAATGGCTTGTTCCAGTCCGGGGCTTGCATCACAGGAGCTGTTGTAAGCTTGTCTTTAAGGATAGTGAAGGCCTCCTTACATTTAGTGTCGAAATCAAACTCGACATCTTTGTGAAGTAGATTTGTTAGGGGCTGAGCGATTTTTGCGAAATCCTTTATGAAACGCCGATAGAAGCCGGCGTGTCCTAAGAAACCACGAACTTCCTTTGGACTAGTCGGATATGGCAACTTCGCGATGGCCTCCACTTTTGCCTTGTCGACTTCTATATTTAGAAACAACGTGACCGAGCACTATTCCTTCGGTCACCATGAAATGGCATTTCTCGTAGTTCAATACCAAATTCTTCTCAACGCATCGAGTTAGGACTTTGTCGAGGTTCTTCAAGCACGAAGTGTAAGAGTCACCATAGACGGTGAAGTCGTCCATGAAGACCTCTATGCACATCTCGATGAGGTCCGAGAATATGCTCATCATACACCTTTGAAAGGTGCCCGGCACATTGTATAATCCAAATGGCATTCTTCGGTAAGCAAACGTTCCATAGGGACATGTAAACGTTGTCTTATCTTGATCTTCCTCTCGCACTTGGATTTGAAAATAGCCGCTATAGCCGTCCAAGAAGCTAAAATCGACTTGCCCTGCAAGTCTCTCGAGCATCTGATCGATAAATGGAAGCGGGAAATGGTCCTTTCGAGTTGCCGCATTGAGCTTCCTATAATCGATACACATGCGCCATCCCGTCACTAAGCGTACCAGAACCAATTCATTCTTTTCATTCTCGACAACTTGGAATCCGGACTTCTTGGGCACAACGTGTACGTGACTTACCCATTTGCTATCCGATATGGGATAGATAATCCCCATGGATAAGAGCTTCAATACTTCCTTCAGCACGACCTCCCTTATGTTTGGATTTAGCTTTCTTTGATGGTCTCGAAAAGGTTTGCTATCCGGCTCCATGAGGATAGAGTGCTGGCAAATGTTTGGACTTATGCCGGTGATGTCGGCTAAAGTCCATCCTATTGCTTTCTTGTGCTTCTTCAGAATCTCCAACAAGGCCTTCTCTTGATTTTCATCAAGTTCTTTATTAATGATGAGGGGCAGCGTCTCATTGTCTCCGAGATAGGCATACTTCAGGTTTGTTGGAAGTGGCTGAAGTTCCAGCTTTGGTGCCTTGATGATCGATGGCAGCAGCTTTTCAGAAGCGTCCTGGCTGGGCAGCTGAGACATGCTGCCGATAGTTTGTAATTCTGGAGTTGCATATAAAGTCGAGATGCTCTCTCTGATCTCTTCGTCCCTCATACCTTCGAGGTCTGATTCAGTTAGTCCTTGAGTCAAGGTGACTTCCATTTTGTCCTGCACCACATACGTCTCAAGATATTCTTGGACAATTGCATCAATGGAGTTAGTAGAAAAAGCATTCTCATTTTCATGATCGTAGGGCTTCTTAAGTGCTTCAGATATCCTATGAACATAAGTTTCATTATGGTATGCTACACTTATCGAACCCTCATCCACATTAATTATTGCCTTTACAGTCTTTAAAAACGGCCTACCTAATAACACTCCCGCAGTTCCTTCAACTTGCCTATCATTTGTGTCAATTACATAGAAATCAGTTGGATAGACAAAGTTGTTGATTCTGACCAAAATGTTTTCAAGTAAACCAATTGGAGCAATGCATGACCTATCCGCTAATTGAATAATCAACTTAGTGGATATTAACTCAGCTCCTACCAATTGATTATGTACAGATAAAGGCATAACATTTATAGATGCACCAAGATCACACATGGCTTGCTTAATCATGACATCACCCATTAGACAGGGAAGTGTGAACATACCTGGGTAGGCACATTTAGCAGGAAGCATTTTATGTATAATTGCCGATACTGCGTGATCGAATAAAACCTTACCAGACTTGGGAACTTTTCCAGCGATGAAATCCTTCACAAATTTGCAGAACTTGGGGATCTTTACGGCTTCAAGGAAAGGGATATTAATCTCCAACTTCTCGAACAACTTCATGTAATCCATACTTTCCTTGTTTGGCGTTCTCTTCCTTTCCAAAGCTTCGGGAAAGGGTGGCGGAATCAGATTTTCATGCTCGACCGCGGCGTCACGGACGTCCTCCTCATCTCTTTCTTGTTCTGGATCTTGACATCTTGCTCCTTCGAGCTTTACGATGGTAGAGGCCGTTCGCAGCCTTCTTCTTCTCTCGCCGACTTTTGTTCTACTTATATATGTAAAGCTTTTATGGCGCCTGGCGACTTCTCCGGTTGTCTCACCTGTACGGTTGGGCCGGGTAGTTCCTTCCCTCCATGCAGCGTAATCTGATTGCAGTTATGGGCATTCGGGTTTTGCTGAGTTTGAGCTGGAAGCTGTCCTTGAGAAGTCTTTATTTCCTGAATGGTAGAATTTAGCTTATTCATCTGCTTAGTCAAATTCTCCATTTTAGCTTGCTGATCCTTCTTTGTCTGGTTGATCTCCCGCTGCATTTGTTGTTGAAATGCGGTGGTGTCCTTCTGCGAAGAAACCATTTCGGCTAAAAGCTTTTCTAAAGGGCTCTGCTGCTTCGACTGGGCAGGTGGGACATTCTGCTGCTGAAACTGCCTTTGATGCGGGGGTCTGTACGTCTGCTGATAATTTTTTTTGATTAGGAGGATTGTATGGTTGCTGATAACCTTGTTGTTGCTGGTATGGTTGCTGAAATTGGGTTTGAGGTGGATTTCTCGGTTGAAAATGCTCTTTCGGTTGCTTCCAATGGAGGTTCGGATGAACCCCTTGTTGCCCGCTCCAATTTCCAGTGGCATTCACATCTTCTCCCGAACATTGCAGTGACGTATGCCCTTTCTCTCCGCATGCTCCACATGCATGATCGGCATTTGACCTACTTGGGGCAGGAGCGTTCTGCTTGAGTATCAAGTCGAGCTTCTCTTGCAATAGGCTGAATTTTGCCTCCACTTTATTATCGATCTCATCCATATAGTCGGAATTAGACCAATTTATAGCTCTCCTTGTTGGTCTCGGCCCTTTATATTGTGAGGTAGACTCCGCAAGCCCTTCGATTATATTTCTTGCATCTTCGTAGAGGCTTGTATGGAAATTTCCTTTTAGACCGATGTCAACCATAGCCTTTGCTTCGTCTGTCATCCCTTGATAGAAAATTTGTAGAAGCTCCACATCCGAGTAGCCATGGTTCGGACAACTATCGACAAGTCGTCCGAATCTTTCCCAGTATGCGCCAAAAGTTTCGTCGACTTCTTGAGCGATCCCGGAAATCTGCTTCTTTAATGCATTTGTCTTTGATTGCGGGAAATACGTCTTCAGGAAAATTGTACGCATCTGGGCCCACGTTGTTATTGTGTTCGGCTTTAGACTTGAGAACCATGCTTGTGCTCCATCTTGAAGAGTGAATGGAAAAGCTTTGAGCTTGAAAGCATCCAGATTGCCTTGCCTGTGCAGATTGCAGACTTGGTTGAACGAGGCCAAGAAGGAATTTGGGTTCTCGTTCGTTCTCCCATAGAACTTTGGCATGGCAGCGACCATGTTCAGCTTGACATCGATTTGTTCAGTAGTTGTGATTTGAATTGGACCGGGAAGGTCCGCTCCCATGTCAAGCGATCCGGTATTCATCCTCAAGGGTTGTGGATTGTGCACTTCGTCCTCCATCTCTTCCTCCTCCGATTCGAGCTAGTTCTTGGAGTATTGTGCGGTGTTTTGTCGAACCTAACGGTTTACGGTTCGAGTCGGCCGGTCCGATGACCGGCGTACGTTCGTCTCCTATGCGGGCGGTTAAGACGTTTTACGCCTCGGACGAGAATGCGTTGCTTTTGCGGCTTTGTCCTCTTCCTATTCCTCTTTCTTTGTTTTCTCGACCTCCGGATCAAATATGAGGTTAGGCTTGGAAGACCTGCTCATGCAACGCTTAAAAGATCAAAAAGATTAGTAGAAAACAATAAAACTAGATAACACCGATTCCCCGGCAACGGCGCCAATTTGGTGATCGCTGTATTGCACCAAATAATCCTACAAAAATAGAGAATTATATCAGTATAGTTTACAGGGTATCGAACACAGGGAACGGAGGACTAGACATATTATTTTCCTACTTATCTTGGGTTTGGTTAGCAACCACGCAAGTTTTGGGTTTTTAACTAAACTAAGAACTTATTAAAACTGAAATAAATTGCAAAAAACTGAAACTGAAATAAAACTGTTTTAACTAGGCAGATAAGAGATGGGTCCAGCAGAATATTCACACACACGTAATTCCAACCCTTGGCACATAAAATGAATTAATCTCATGGATCAACTAGTTATAGATTACCGTAACTTAAACTGCGTAATCCTCACTCCCACTTACTTAGTCGGTAACCGCCATGTTGGGCATAGAAACGGCTACTTCCCTAATTTAGCTACAACCTACGTTGTTGGGCAATCAATAGATTTAATAGCTAAACAACGTTATCAAAGTAAGGGAGCCTAGTATAGGAGCCTACTCGTATGTTGGGCATCTAATAGTCTCCTACCGGTTTAATCCAACTACTCTTTCGAATAATTTTGCTACTTACCTAGCCTTGTTCCACGAGAAATGATGGAAGTACTAAGTTAGCTACAGACTGGGCAACCTAGGGTGATCAAGCCTAAATTACTAGCCAGATTAAATAAATCAGAATTAACCCGAAACACTTTGATTAATTATCTGCACCTAAGCCCCATGTGATGTTCACGTGTGCGTTTTACATTCTGCCGGACCACTAAAAGTTTAGCTACTCATGAAACTGTCCTGACTGCACAGATAAGACACCCTGCGAAACAGAACATGCATCATTTGTAACCCTAACCCTAGCATGCACGAAAACTAAATTAAAGTAAATTTAACTAACTAAAAATTGAAAACGAACACGAACCAATTTTAAACTAAACACAAACTGAATTTAAACACAACTTGAAACTACATTAAGGATCCCCATAGTCCTCGGTCTCTCGAAACAATCGAAAAGCAAGAAAGGAAATTAACTAATGTTCGAACATAAGAAAAACTGAAATAGAAGTGTTTGTTTCATCATCTTAAACTACTGCTGCATGAAGTGGATCGGTAAGTTTGATTGTTGAGTTCTTCTCGTTGATGGTGCGGTGGTTTGGCTTCGGCGGCGGTGATTTGTCTTTGGCAATGGCTCGGCAGCGGCGGTAACTTGTCGGAATGAAAAGGATGAGTCTTCGAGGTTGAGGAAAGGTAGGCACGGTGTGTAGAGTTGTCCAAAGTCCTTTAAATTTCGTGCTTCCTCTTCTTTATATAACCCTCTAGATCATATCTAGAGTTTCTTGTAGGATAAGGAAAGGATCTTGATAGATATGTAAATATATAATCCTTCCTTATCCTTCTTTTTTCCTTCCTCTCTCTTTCCTTTCTTTTCCTTCTTCTTTTCTCCTTCCTTTCTCGGCCAAAAACCGCTCAAAATATCGACATTCCAACTGTAATTCGCATCGCCACCTCATCTCCAAGTGTCACGCCAAATCAGCCCATTTCCTGCATAACTACCAACAAATATGTCTCGTCTGCACAGTTAAGAGACCCTTTCGGATAGAAATAATTCGGTACGAAATCGACTCATCAGCTAATGTATTCATTCCGTTTATAACATCAGATCACAACCGTCATTAAAAAGCGAGTTTTTATCCCAGCCGTCCGATTAAAACCGGTTGATCTTCATATGTTATAAAATCTCTCTTTTTCCTCTAATCCTATCTATTTTTTCGCCATTATCGCACTTAGAGCAATCTGCAAGCATTCAGTTTTCTTCTCTCTTTCTACCAAAAACTGTCTCTGTTTCTCAACTCAAGCTCTTTGTCTATGGTAATTTCTTAAGCTTCTGCATAACTTAAATCTAACTTACTCTATTTTCAAGTACTAACGAGTTTCTTGTAGATAACTATGGCGATTGTTCAGACCCCACCCAACATTGAGGAGTTCATGAAGTCCAGGGTTCTTTTTGAATCGACTATGGTCCTCCATCAGGCAGCCCTTCCTTATCTTGTGCCTGTATTCTCGGCTCTTAAGGAATCTGGCCTAGCGCTTCTTGTGACGAAGCATCCCCGCTCGTATCTTCCACGCCAGGTAGCAGAGGTGTATTACAACTGGCGCTCAGTAGAAGATACTGATGGAGAGATGTCTCAGATCTCCTATATGAGGGAAGTGGCCCCTCGAAGTGGGAATCCACCCATGCCGATATCAACATCGGGGCGTGCTGAAATCTTCTTTTGATCTTTCGACTACGGGATTTCTCCGATGGGCTACAAGGAGAAGGAACTAAATGCATATGTCCACCGCTTACGTGGAAGGGACGACATCTCCTTCAAGTCCGCGCTACCGAAGAACCAACTCCTATCGGAGTACAGAGGCCTCGCGTACGTTGTTATACATATCCTGACGAGCACCGCTGGTTCTTTTGACCAGATGTCCAAGCCCAGACTCTAGCTGATGATGGCTATTATTGACGAAGTCCAGGTAAACTGGACGGAGTTCTTTGTGACCAAGCTGAAGGCTCAGGCACAAAAGTTTGTCACCACACAGTCAGGAGAGAGAAGACTTATTAGTGTGGGCAAACTGCTGTATGGGACCAAGGTGTCCTTACTGATTCAAGACTCAGTCACGAATCATGCGTCATTCGCTGATTCAAAATATTTTGATAAGAAGCTCATTAAGTTCAAGACTAGAGAAGCGGCTGAGAAGTCAGTCGGACGTGGAGCCACTGAGCTCAAGAGGCCTTCTACTGATCTGCCTCCACGGGCCGACCCGCCGAAGCGGAAGAAGCTCTCCAAAGCTGGAGCTTCTGAGGTTCCCACAAAGCCTGCTTCTCCTCCATCGCCTCAGAAGGAGGACATACTGGACGCTGATACCAGAATAGAGGGTGTCACCCTCAAGGATAAGGTACAAAGAATCAGTTTGGATGAGACTCAGCCGGAGGAAGTTGAGGAACCGGCTGGTGAAGTCTCATCCGACTGGTCGACGCTAGCCACAGGAGAAGTCGCTGCAGAGATCCATGTAATTTCAGCTCATCAGGATCTGGTCGACATCGCGATCAGGGCAAGGACTCGAGATCTTTCTTGAGATTCTCGAATTGGGATATTCTCGCGAGAGATGATTAAGCAAAGACTCACCTTTGTCCCTTACGGCGAGAGGAGCAAAGCCTACTGATCGGCCATAGGGTTTGGGGAGCCCGCTGACATTGCATCCTTCGAGGACTTAAGGTCAGCCATGCTATATCTTCTGAACCTGAGGTCCTCCCAGCAGACCGCCAGCAGCCCATCGCAGCCTTCCCATCATGATGATGATGATGATGACAATAATGATGAGGATCAGGCACCACCCAAGGACGCAGATCAGGGAGAATCTGCTGAGGGTAAATCTCCCAGCGAGAAGGGCGAGTCACCACCTCCACCTCCTACATCAGGTGACGCCCTTGTTGCTTAGAAGCCCAGTCGGAAGCAACAGCTCGCAGCCTCAGAGCAGAGGCTCGGAACCTCATCCTATCAAGCCAAACCTATAGGTTCCGTGTCCTCAAAGTTTGTCAACCGCGCTATCAGGAAGGCGGGGGATAAAAACCGTCTCCTAGCTAAGGATGTCCATCTGAAGTGGATGCAGTATACAAAGTCTCAGACGAGAGACTGTTGACAGACTGGCAAGTGCAGTCAAGAAGGTCTCGGATACTCCAACTCCAAATATTCAGGAGATCGTCCAGACCGCGCTGGCCGCTCAGAAGGCGGACTACAACGCTGGCGCTGGAGACACCCTGGGCCTGACCTGCTACTCCTGAGGGGTCAGTAGGAGCTGATTGGCTTTCAGCTACTCCATGTACTGATTTCTTCTCCCTCGGTGTCCTTTCCCCCTTTTTGGCATCATCAGTTGAGCTAGGGGTTTGGACAGGAACAATCTTTTTGTTCAGTCCAACAAATGCAGTAGCTAGCCTCTCCAAGGCTATCTGCATGGTTTCAAACCTTTGGTGGAGGTCGTTCCTCTCTATAATCAGATCTTCACTATACTTCTTGTGAGAGGCATCCACAATTGTCTGAATAGCTTGCAACTTGGCATCTATTTCCTCTTCACAAGTCTTCTGAATAGACTGAATCCTGAGTTCTATAGCTTGACTCAATGAAGAGATTGTTGTTGTGTGTGGTGAGTGGGTTGCCTTATATTCTTCCAGCAATGTCATCTGGGCAGCCACCAGCGATGCCTGTTGATTATCAAAATCAGCTTTCTGAGTTGCTAAGGTATTGGTGAGGATGGCTATGAAATCAGGAGCTGCTGAATTTTGAATAGAGGTTCTCAGCTACTTAATCTCCTCACTCTGAGCAGTAGTTGATTGCTTCCAGGTCCTGTGGACAGCTTTGGCCAAGAGTTTGTTCTGGGTTCCTTGACTCTTCAAGGCCTTGGCCACTGTCCTGGACCGTCGGCCTTTCGAGCTGGGCGCAACCTCGAATGCAGACCCCAGCAACAGTTGTTCTGGGTCCGCAGCCTGTGAGGTTCCAGCTGCCGACTTACCTGGAATAAGAGTGCTGAGAGGTAATTCAGCTGTGGGTTGAGCACCCTCCTCCAGTTGAGTTCCCTCAGCAGGCTTCTCAGGGTCTGCATCACTAGGCGGGTCCTGATCATCGAGATCAGAACCCTCAGAAGGCACGGCTGCTGAAGGGATACGGTCATTGAGAACAACCAACATCGCTGCCCTTAGATCTTCCAAAGAGCTGATGTTCGCAGGCTCTGAGTAGCCTATCTGATCACGGAGGATCAACTCTTCTTCATTCAGTTGTTCACAGGTATGGTGCTGGATGAGTTTGTTGAGAGAGAACCAATCCACGGAACCGAATCGGCATATGAAGCACGGTGCCGGAGCAAGAGCCACCAAGTCAGAGTGACTTGAGATCTTAGGTATGGCCTATGAGACTTCTCGGGAGGCTCTGTTCTGAAGAGCTTCAGCCTCTAGCCCGATCGTCTTGGCTTCAGTACTGGTCTCCGTATCATTTACGTCTATCGGAGACATGACCTTCTCAGCAGAAGGAATACTGCTGAGAGGTGGAACATCCAGCGGGGTCTGAGAAATGGGCGTAGTCGGTTCAACATCGACCCCCTGTTCCATTGATGCTTCTCTTTCGGCGGCTCGCCTTCTCCATCGAGGCTGTCTTCTCGGAAGATTCTCGAGTCGTCTCACGATCGAAGGGAGGTATGATGATTGCTTGTTCAGAAGTTTTCTGCTTCTTTGATGGAGTCTTCTGAGCAGTTTTCTGAGGTGGAGACCTCTTCTTAGTGGGAGTGGAAGTTTTCTTCTTCCCTTTTCCAGCCTCAGCAGGCCCTGCTTCTATCTGCTGGAGGGCTGCTGCCTTGCTGTGGAAGCGTATTTTCTTAGGATTGAAGTACGCCTTATCTACGTAAGTAATGTGGTCAGCACCACAGAAGTCTTCAATCATAACAGTCAGCTTCATCCCATATAGAAGCTTTCCTTTGACTGTCAGGCTGTTTGTGATTTTGTCAAACTTAGCAGCCTAAGTCTGGAATTCTTTAAGAAAGAACTCCGTCCAGTTCACCTGAGCTCTACCGTATATCTCCATCATCATTTGGAGCTTAGGCCAGGAAACTTGGTCAAACGAGCCAGCTTGGCTAGTCAGTATTTGCGTCACAATATACGCCAAGGCTCGATACTGCGGCATCATGCAGTTCTTTGGGAATGCCGCCCTGAACGACGTTGGCTCGCCACAGAATATTTCCAAATATTCATCTATCATATCAACTTTGTATCCAACAACACTAATCCTAGAGTTGGGCAACTGAAAGCTCTTCTGAAGTGCTTGCTTTATCGACATCTGCTTGATTTCCGGATCAGTACGGGTGGGGTCAGCAATGTGATGAATAATAAATCGCCCCACAATATCCCCGTCTACTGAGTCAGACTTCAATAGAACTTCGAGATTTGTCGCGGAAGGAAGAACACCGGCTTCCTTGACCAGAATGCTTCAAGGCCTGACGCCCTCAGCGCCTCGAATACCTCAGACATGATATCGAGCTCGCAGGTGTCGAAGTCCATAATTGGTTCACACCAGACCCTATCCTTCTCAAGGATCTCTACCATATTGGTCGGATTAGTAACTGAAACGTTGGTTGCTGCCATATCTAGAATCTGCAATATTCAATATCAGTATAGAGAAATATTATATGTAAACATAAAATACTGAATAAGCAAGTAAATTTACCGTAATAATCTCTGAGAAATATTGAAAGCAATTTGCAAGTAAGAGGTTTTAATTCTCAAAAATCTTAGGGTTTAAGTTGCAGAGGATAAAATGGCGGTTTTCTAACTTTGAACGTGATATATATGATCCAGAAGATGATCAGTTCAAAATTGACGGTTCAGTTTAAATCTAGTTTATGAGATGGACGATCAGAATTTTATGTTATAAAATAGGCAATGATCAAAATAGTCGCCTAAGTCAAACAGTTGTAACTAGCTAAAGAAGTAATTTGATAAGACATGCATTTAATGCACGGCAGAATTCAACAAACATAGCATAGAATGTCGTGCATTTAATGAAACCGTTTATATTAAATGACATTCTCTACGGCATTGAATACGATGTTGAATTAGAAATCATTAATGCATTAAATACTATGTTGGCTACTGAAAAGAGATAAGCAAACCTGTCAGTTGAACATCGTAGTCAGCTGATACCTCGTGTAGATGGTTGCTAAATCTCCATGTACTGAATGAGTCCAGTACTGAGAGTGAACATTCCCCCTTACTGAATGCTCCTCTCCTGAATCCTCTTACTGACTTGAGTCAGTAGGGTCCAGCAGACCTAGCTCTACTGAAAGTTCTCTGAATCTGGCTTCAGCTAGAGGCTTGGTCAGAATATCGGCCCTTTGATGGTCACTATGGATCTTCTCCATTCTGATATCCTTCTTTTCGACATGGTCACGAATGAAGTGGTGTCTGATGTCCACGTGCTTGCATCTAGTATGAAGTATATGATTCTAAGTGATTGCAATGGCACTGGTGCTGTCGCAGAAGATCGGCACTTCATTCTGAATGACATTATAGTCGCGTAGGTGCTGTCTCAGCCAAAGGATTTGGGCGCAGCAACTTCCGGCAGCCATGTATTCAGGTTCAGTAGTTGACGTCGCTACTGAATGTTGTTTCTTTGAAAACCATGAGATCAGCTTAGTGCCAAGGAACTGACAAGTTCCCGAAGTTGATTTTCGATCAATCCTGCAACTTGCATAGTCAGCATCAGAATAACCAGTTACTTCAATATTATCATCTGCTGGATACCATAAACCCATGTCAGGTGTTCCTCTGAGATAGCAAAGAATCTTCTTTGCTGAGTCCATGTGGCTCGGCTTAGGATTCGCCTGAAATTGAGCACAGACACCTACAACATAAGTTATGTCAGGTCTAGTAGCAGTTAGATATAATAAAGAAATAATAATTGCGCGAAATTGAGCACAGACACCTACAACATAAGTTGACATATAGTGACATTCTTTGATCCGAATATGATGTCATCTACGTAGATCTACACAAGTAATATGTCGTCGTTTAGACGAATGCGGAATAATGTGTGGTCTACTGTGCCCTTCTGAAAACCTTTCTGAAGAAGAAACTCAGGCATGGTATCGTACCAAGCCCTGGGTGCTTATTTTAACCCGTACAGAGCCTTTCTGAGTCTATAAACTTGATGTCCCTGCTAAAAGCCGGGAGGCTGTTCAACATAGACTTCTTCTTTCAGCACGCCATTCAGGAACACATAATTCACATCCATTTGATATACTCTGAAGCGTTGATGTGTTGTGTAGGCTAGGAATAGTGTGATTGCCTCCTATCTTGCAACTAGAGCAAATGTTTCGTCGAAATCTATCCCTTCGGCTTGACACTAGCCTTTTGCCACGAGTCTTGCTTTGTTCCTTACTATGACGTTGTTTTCATCTCGCTTGTTCTTGAAGACCCATTTAGTTCCGATCACATGTTGATGTCGGGGTCTATCAACAAGCTCCCATACTTCGTTTCTCGTGAAGTGATTCAGCTCCTCCTGTATGGCGATGATCCAATCAGCATCCTTGAGTGCATCATCAACTGACTGAGGTTCTTCAGTAGACAAGAAGCAGGAATATAGAGCGTTTTCTCCCTGACAGAATCTGGATCTTGTCTTTACACTTGCTGAAGAATCTCCAATAATTAGATCAGAAGTGTGAGCGTCCAGCCACGATCGACGATGTTTTAACTCTTCATCTGAAATTTGTTCAACACAGATAGTAGGTGAGTTAGGCATTTCAGTTGTACTATTCTGAGATTGAAGTAATTCAGTTACTAGAGTCGGGTCTGCTGAGTCACCAGGTTCAGGGGCATTAATTCAACTCAGGAACTACATTTATTCCCCCTGAATTATTATTCTCAGTAGAGGTCTCAGTTACCACTAGGGTTCTCTTCATCGACATGAGTTACCTGGGATTGACTCTGTTCAGTAGAATTAATCTGTTCAGCTACGTCTGCTGCTGGCTGAGATTCAGTAGTCTTATCTTCAATTTCCTCTTCTGAATCATCATCCCAACACAGCTGGATCTTCTCAACATTGTCTTTTAAGCTCATATCCTGTAGCTACTTACTGATGTCCTCAGATTCTGAATTTGAGTTTCTGCTCCTGTCTTCAGTAGCAAACTCATTAAAAACAACATGAGGGCTTTCCTCCATGCAAAGGGACCGGTAGTTAAAAACTCTGAAGGCTTTGCTGACCCGGGAGTATCCTAAGAAGACTCCCTGCTCTGACTTGCTATCAAAAGTCTTTAACTGATCCTTTCCATTATTGTGGATAAAGCACGAACACCCAAAAATATGGAAATAAGATAAGAAAGGCTTCCTGCCGTTCCATAATTCATATGGTGTCTTCTGATGTTTCTAAGTCAGTAGAGATCTATTCTGAGTATAACATGCAGTATCAGTTGCTTCTGCCCAGAATTTAGATGGAAGTCCTGAGTCTGCAAGCAGGGTTCTTGATGCTTCTTTGAGTGTTCTGTTCTTCCTCTCAGCAATCCCATTTTGTTGAGGCGTGCGTGCAACAGACGTCTCATGCTCTATGCCTTTAGCTTTGTAGAACTCTTCCACCATTGAATTCAAGAACTCGGTTCCTCTGTCTGAACGTATCTTTCTGATTTTAGTGTTCTTCTCGACACTGAGCCTTTTCAGAAGTGTAGGGAACTCTGTTTTGACGTCAGACTTGTTGGAAATAAATATGACCCATGTGTAGCGTGAGTAGTCATCAATGACCACTAAAGCATACTTCTTGCCTCTGATCGTCACAAGAGAGACTTGACTGAACAAATCCATGTGCAGCAGCTGAAGGATTCCATCCGTGGAAGGCGATGGAACAGGCAGATTTTGCTTCTTTGTTTGCTTTCCCTTCAGACATGCTTCACACTGAGTGTCTTTGCTGAACACTTCATTCGGCAGTCCTCTCACTAGAGCGTTTATAGCTAGCTTGTTGAGCATCTTGAAGTTGAGATGGCTTGAGTCTTCTGTGCCAGAGCCACCCCATTCTATTTTCGTTCTTCGCTAGCAAGCATGCTTCAGGTTCAGCTGATTTCCAGTCAGCTACGTAAATATTTTTTTGCGCGAACCTGATAGCATTGTTTTCCTTGTAGATTTATCAATGACATCACAGAAACCAGCGTAAAAAATCACTCTATTCGAGTTATCACAAAATTGACTAACAAAGAGAAGATTATGTTGAAGTCCTTCAACATATGATACTCTTGGAACTGTGGCGGTTCCAATGCTGAGTGTTCCATAGCGTTTGGTATAGCCTTTTGCATTGTCTCCGAACTCGATTCTGGGTCCTTCTTCAGCAGTATAATTCTTCAGCAAGTTCCTCTGGTACGTCATGTGTCTTGACCATCCGTTGTCCACGTACCATGGGTCCTTGTGTACCTGTAAAACATAATTATATTCAGGTACCCTTTATTTTTTATTCTGGGTCCTTAGATGTTAGTTTTGGAAACCCAAATCTGTCTTATGACCCTAGTGGTCTCAGACAGGTTCTTTCCACTTTGATCAACATACTTGACCACTGGACTGGTCGATGCTGACTTCTGATGCTTTACTTGTTCAGGAGTCCTGATCTTCTGAGTTGGTGGACTGCTGACCTTAGCCTTCTGAATGGCTTTCTTCTTCTTCTTCTTCTTCGACTCTTGGATCCTCTCCTGACTATATGATCATAATAATATGACCCATACTGAGCTGGATGTGTCAGATGCGGAGGTCCATACTGATCATCGCACTTAACTCTACTGGTTCCCCCTTGACTGAACTAGGGTAATTTTGAGCTAATCTTTTTGTCAGATTTCTGATAGCTAGGATGAGGTGCCTTCATCTTCTGTTTGTTCTTTGCTAAGGGGTTCAGTATCTCAGCATTGATAGTCTCCCCTTGAACAAACCTATTAGTCAGCCGGTTTTCTGAGCGTACGGGGACAGATGAGGAGGCTCCGTGGCTGAACCCGAGTCCCTCCTTGCAATGTTTTGGCTTGTTGTTGGCTAGCATCGCCTCAAGCTTTTTCTCAGCTCGCATGCATCGCTCTGTCATCAGGTTCCTCCAGACATCATCACTCTTCTTAAGCATTTCATGCTCGATCTAAAGTCATGAGAACTTTTGCTTCAGTAGACTCAGTTCGGTATCCTTCTGAGTCAAGTCATTGGTACGATCGAGATCGATCTTCTTGATCTTCGAGACTTGGCCATCAGAGAGTTAATCTCCTCCCTGAGTCTCAACACAAGTAATTCTGACTCAGTGGCAACCTGACTCTCCTGAGAAAGTCTCTGATTCTCCACTTTCAGGGTATCAAACTCCTAAAGAGTCTTACTGAGCTGCAGGCTCATCCTGAATTTGCTCGTCTAATAATTCTTCATAGGCGATCGAGACGCCCAGATTCTCTTCTGTACCTGAAATAGTATCGTTTGTGCAGTCTGAAGAGGAGTTAAATGGAGCGTGAGTGTTTACCTCATCCTCTTCTCCTGCCATAAGACACTTTTCAGCATCTTCTTCAAGCTCTAGGGCCATGAATGCCGCTTCATCGTCTGATGAATCCATGAAGGAATC
This sequence comes from Lavandula angustifolia, assembly GCA_028984105.1. Lineage (NCBI taxonomy): Eukaryota > Viridiplantae > Streptophyta > Magnoliopsida > Lamiales > Lamiaceae > Lavandula > Lavandula angustifolia. Next base: position 9,005,762 of record CM054810.1, read on the forward strand.
GACTTCATCTGAGTCGTCTGAGAGTTCACCGGTAATATATGTTTGACGTTTCTTAATGAACTTCTCCCTTCGAGCTTTTCGTGATGCTCGTTCAGTTGTACTGAGCTCAAAACAGTCGTATTGGTAATGTCCTGGCTTCTTGCAGTTGTAGTAGGAGGTGATTCTGCCTTCTTTGCACTGTCTTTCGACTGTGCTGAATCCTCTTGTTTCCTGCAATCAGAAATATGCGGGTCAGGAGTGCGCTTAGGTGTATACTGAGACTTACTCTTTGAGTCTCTGACGACTCTAGAGAGCTTTCTGCGCCGCTCCTTCTCCTTCTGATACTTGATGGCAAGCAGTGTATATCTCTGAGCTAAGCTTCCTTCTTGTTGATCGCTGGTTCAAGGCTCAGCTTTGCTGGATGCGGGAGCTGCTTTGCTGACTGATGCTTTGAAGGCATGGTCGATCTGTGTGTCAGCTTCAGCTCGTTGCTTCCTTTGTGGTAGACCGAACTCGAACTCCTCAGCTTTTAATTATGAAAATATATGATCAGGAGAAATAATGTTAAGATCAGAATGTCTATGCAAAGCAGCAAATGGAGTCCAATGTCCGTCCGGTAATGCTCTCAAGATTTTGAGATTCATCTCTCGGTTGGAGAACGTCTTTCCCGCCCGTTGATAGTGTTCATTAGATCCGTAAATCTGACGTTGAGATCTTCAATCGTGTCACCAGGCATGAGAGACAGTCTCTCCAGCTTTTGAAGTTCTAGCGCTAGTTTGTTAGCTTTAAGCATCTGAGTCCCCCGACTCAGTAGCGCCAGAGCATCCCAGAGTTTCTTGGCGGACTTGCAGTCCTGAACTCTTTCCGAGATAGGAGTCGCTCAGGATGGTCAGTATGGCATTTCTGGCAACTCGGTCTAGATTGTGAAGCTTCCTCTCTTCAGGAGTGAAGAGACTTCTGTCTTTGGGGATCTTCTTCCCGGTCACCATGCCTCCTCCTTGTGCTGGATCCTGGGTTTCGACACTATCGATCATGGGAACGATAGGTCCATCTTCCAAGACCATTGTTATGCTGTCGTGGAGGGAAAATCAGATGAGCTTCCAATTTGAGTCGCCATACCCTGTAGTTCTCTACTAAGAACATGGGTACCATCCTGATTCCTGACATATCAGACATTTTAAATAATGATATGAATGAAGAATGATATGCAGTGAAAACGTTTTCAAGATCCGTTCAAGCAGACCAGTTTCAGATAATAAGAGTCTTAGAGAACTCCTGCTCTGATACCAATTTTTAGTCCCGAGATAAACGTTCAGGTGTAAGGGGGGGCGGAGGGTGAATACACTTGAAAACTTTCTCAACTTAAAACGCGAACAGTTATATTCAGGAGAGTGTCTTGCTGAATAAATTCAGTAGACCAAGTATGATGTTCTGGATCGCGTGGACAAAGTGATTGACTATATTGAGGCCTGTTAGCTGACTGATGTCAGAATTCAGTACCGTTCAGTAAGAGTTCAGTAGAGTGCGCAAATGTGTAGGCCCAATTTAGTTGAGTTTGAAAACGTTTCTATTATAACAGTTTCAGTAGGTTAGTGCAATCTTTTAAGCTTAGCTGAAACTCAGTTGAATGATTTTGAAAGATACTTTTCAGTATGAACAAAAATCAATACAACAGTAAAAACAGAACACAACGATTTTAAAGTGGTTCGGATATCAACAATCCTACGTCCACTGTCCCGAAAATATCAAGAGGCTATTTTATTATACTGAGTTAGTCTCAGTCGGTTTGTGCACTAAACAAACACTGGTCTTGAGGATTATACTAAGCAAGTATCAGTTTACAGGTATCAAACTGAAGTGTTTGACAAACTCTCCAACTATGTAGGAGTTCTTTACAAGTAAGAACAGTTCAGGGATGAACTCCTTCGATCTAAGCTATGGATATATTCAGTTGAGCTTAGGTTAGAGGGTAAGGAACAAGAAGGTGGCTTCTAGAGTGACGAACAGTGAGGAATAAGCTCTCTGGGTTCGTGTTCAATCACTTGGACACTAGAGGCTTTGATTCTAATTCAGCTTGGTTCCCTTGAGCAAGTATGTCGCCTTTCGCTTGAAGTGTTTCTCTGAAGTTCTCGCGGAAAGCTTAAGTCGGTAAGTGTTTGCTCGTAATTGCTCGTGTGTTCTTGATAGGTTGTTTTTTGTGTGATTTGATTTCCCTCTATTTATAGAGGTGAGCCATGGAAAGATCCGTTGGAGACGTCGATCCATGTGTCACTCTCTATTGGGTCGCTAACGGCTCTTTCAAAGAATCCGGTCAGAGTCTTTTCCCTCAATTCTTGGAAAGTGGTTGACTTGCAGCTTTAATCAGAATGTGGACAGCTGGCTGCTCGTCATTGGTCGAGTTGTAGAAATTGGTTGAGACATACAGACTTCTAGGCAGATCTGAAGCTGACTTCTTTGAATACCTCGTATGACTCTACTGATTTAACATATAAGATCATCTGACAGTTACTGAGACTATCAGGCCGTTGCTGAGTCTGGCCTTGGTTTAGTAGTATACTCTTGCTGAGTCCAACTCTACTGAAGGTCAACTTTGAGTTTAGTGAACTGCTCCTGCTGAGTCCAGTTCTACTGACTCCTTTCAGTATACTGCTCCTGCTGAGTCTAGCACTACTGAGTATGAATACCTCTTAGCATGCGGCTCCTGCTGAGTCCAGCAATAATGAGTCTTCACTCCATGGTACTAAGGCTGATAATCTACTGAAGGGTCAACAGACAGAACTAAGTGCTTGAACCATGCTGAAAGAATGTCTACTGAGTCTGAAACTCTTAGAGACAAAGGCATAACAATTACAACTCAATGGTTCACCAATCAAAATTAGGGTTTGGGATCATTCAAATCTTCTAATGCTATACTATTGAATCATCTCCCAACAGAAAACGAAAGGGTGCTCAAGTCTTGAACATCACCAGTAGCTCAAGGAATCCTCCGAAAGGTGGAAACCAGAAAAAGAGCGTAAAGGGTGGACATTTCAAGAAGAGCAGTGGGAGTAAGAAGAAAGTTCTTACCGGCGACATGCGAATGTGAACGGAGAAAGGAAGGTTCTTCTAGAATGGTAAGAAAGGACACTGGAAGAATTATATTCCAAATGTCAAGTCAAAACAGAATGAGACGCGAGTCACTCTTGTAACTGAAACTGTTCTGGTTTCCTCTTCTACTCACAAATGGGTAGTGGATTCGGGGCAACTGATCATGCTTGTTACACCTTGCAAGGTTTCTTGCAGAAAAGACAATTGAGCGATGGCGAGGTGGTAGTCTCAATGGGCAATGGATTGAGAGTTCCTGCAATTGCCATTGGAGATTTACATCTATCTTTTGATAATTCTGTTATAGTACTTAAATATGTTTTATATGTGCCTGAGTTTAGGCGAAACATAATTTCTGTTTCAAAACTCTACACCATGGATGGTTATAAATCAAGTTTTGATAGTGAAGTTTCTATCTTGAAAGATGATGATTTTATTCGTGGTGGGCCATTAAGCGGATCTTTATATACTATTACTTGTAATCCACGTAATTCTGTTAATGTTACTTACTCATCATCAAATCCTAAGAAGATGAAAGAATCTTCTAAGGTAAACCAAACTTATCTGTGGCACTTAAGACTAGGTCACATCAAAGGTTGGTGGAATATGGATCATTGGAGTCTCTCCATGTTGAACCATTTTCAACTTGCGAACCCTGCTTAGAAGGAAAGATGGTGACTAGGCCTTTCAAGGAAAAGGGTTATAGTGCCACATAAGCATTAAGTTTGATACATACTGACTTGTTTGGGCCTATGTCTACACAAGCACGTAGAAGGTATGAGTACTTCGTCACATTTACTGATGATTACTCAAGGTATGGATATGTTTACCTTCTTCGCCACAAGTCAGATTGCTTTGAAACCTTTAAGGAATTCAAGGTAGAAGTGGAGAAGAAGTTAGGTAAAGAAATCAAAACACTACGATCTGATCGTGGTGGGGAATACCTATCCAATGAGTTCAAGGACTACTTGACAGAATGTGGGATTGCATCCCAGCTGACAGCACCGGGCACGCCTCAGCAGAATGGTGTGTCAGAGAGAAGGAACCGAACTCTCTTAGAGATGGTTCGGTCTATGATGAGTTATACAACTTTGCCAGTTTCCTTTTGGGGATATGCCTTTAGAGACTGTAACATACTTGTTGAACTGTGTGTCTTCTAAGTCGGTACAAAAGACCCCTTCTGAGTTGTGGAATGGGCATAAGCCTAGTTTGCACCACTTAAGGATTTGGGGTTGTCCTACTTATGTGCTAAATAGGCAAGCCGACAAATTGGAATCACGTTCAGAAGTGATGTTGTTCATAGGGTATCCGAAGGAAATGAAGGGTGGTTATTTTTATGATCCTAAAGAACAGAAGATCGTTGTCAGCACCAACGCTCGACTCTTAGAGGAGGATTATATTAGTAATCACAACTCTCGAGTTGAGATTATCCTTGAGGAATTACAAGGTGATCGAGATCCACTCACAGAGCCAATTGTGCAAGATAGAGCTCCACGAGCAACTGCACAATCTATTAGCACAACTCCTGACACTCTTCGACGTAGTGGGAGGATGATATTTACACCTGATCGGTATATGTTCACTGGGGAGACGTCTGACCATCTCCCGGTAGATGAACAAGACACCGTGGATCCCTAGACTTACAACGAAGCAGTGAGAGATGTAGATGCAGATTCATGGCAGGCTAGTGGAGAAGGGTTTTACCCAGAAAGAAGGTATTGATTATGAAGAGACCTTCTCGCCTGTAGCAATGATTAAGTCCATTCGGATTCTTCTTTCCATAGCAGCTCACATGAACCTAGAAATCTGGCAAATGGATGTAAAAACTGCATTCTTAAATAATCACCTTGAAAAGGTAGAGACATCTATATGAAACAACCAGATGGTTATGAGAAGGAGGGCGAAGAGCATCTAGTTTGGAAGCTTAAGAAGTCTATTTATAGACTTAAGCAAGCTTCCCGATTATGGCTCCAACGTTTCGACGCGGTAGTCAAATCCTATGGATTTGTATCCTGTCCTAACGAGGTGTGTGTGTACCGTATCTGTGTTAACGGATCAGTGGTATTTCTTGCACTTTACGTAGATGACATCTTTCTCATTGGCAACAATGTTGAAGTGTTATAAGACGTAAAGACGTGGTTATCCGAGCAGTTTCAAATGAAGGACTTAGGTGAAGCTGCTTACATCCTTGGGATTAAGGTTATTCGAGATCGCCAGAAAAGGATTTAAGCTTGTCACAAGCGTCCTACATTGATACTGTTATTGCTCGTTCTAGCATGCAAAATGCCAAGAGAGGTTCAGTACCTTTCAGACATGGCATTTTCTATCAAAGAATCAGTGCCCTAAAACGCCTAAAGAGATAGAAAGTATGAGGCTAGTACCATATGCTTCCGATGTCGGTAGCCTCATGTATGCAATGCTTTGTACGAGACCAGATATCTCATATGCTGTAGGCATGGTCTCAAGATATTAGTCTAACCCTGGTCAGGAGCATTGTACTGCGGTAAAGCACATTCTTAAGTACCTTAAAAGGACTAGAGATTATAGGCTTGTTTACCAGTCAGACACTCTAGTGCCAATGGGTTATACAGACTCGGATTCCAGGCTGACAGAGACGAGAAGAAGTCTACCTCGGGTTATGTGTTTACCTTGGGAGGCGGAGCCATCTCATGGAGGAGTGCAAAGCAGAAATGCATTGCGGACTCAACCATGCACGCGGAGTATGTGGTTGCTTCAGAAGCCTCTAAAGAGGCAGTTTGGCTCAAGAATTTACTCATGGATCTTGATATTGTTCCGAATTTGCCTAAGGTAATAACAATTTATTGTGATAATGCGGGTGCAGTGGCAAATTCAAAGGAACCAGATCCCACAAGGCGTCTAAACACATAGACAGGAAAGTACAATATCATACGAGAATCCGTACATCGAGGAGACATGGTGATTGACAAAATTGGAACTGAAGACAACCCAGTTGATCCTTTCACGAAGAGCTTACCAGTTCCGACTTACGAAAAGCATGTTCGTGGCCTAGGAGTGGTAGAGATGCCCCCTACTTAGGATTACATAAACTTTTGAATAAGTGGGAGAAGATGCAGTGATAGATACGATAGATAGCTGAGTACTAGTTTATACCTAGAATTAACACATTATATACTAAAAGTTTACTTTAGTATAAGTGGAAGAATTGTTGGGATTTTGTATACTGGAAGCAAATTTTATGCTTGTATACAATGTGTTTTATCCTTACCACTATTTTATTCTTCTATCTGATATATATATATATATATATATATATATATATATATATTTGCACATGTTATCATTTATCTTATATAAAAGTTAGATTTGTGTAGTGTGTCGGGTATCACAGAAGACTACATAAATTGGTTGAACTAACAAGATATAAACAGTTATCACAGCTGAGACAACTTAAGGATAAGTTGTCGGTTTAAGCTGCAGTTTAGATAAGAAGTGGCTTGTCTTGGCTGCTTGTCTTTACTGGTACACTTAAGGTGGTGTATTGATGGATCACATTGAGATGTGTTCTCCTGACTGACCTAAGTGGAGAACCAAGATCTTGGTGACTTAGCTGGTCTTAAGCTTGATAAGACTTTAGTTGAGCGCATTTGGCTATCTATCACTTTGACCTACTATGGTGAACGTCATCGTGACCTGATCTACGTATCTTGGGTGTTAGTAGTTATTTGTGGCTCAGGCTGTTTGTCTGTATCTTGCATATGTATCCTAGTAAAATTGGTTGATAATATCCCCTGAGGAACTCGAAAGGATTAGCACACTAAACCCGGCCGGCTGATTAAGTTCAGGTGTGTTAATAAGGTCGAGTGGTACTACTCAGGAATATAAGATGTTAATTAATTTAAGTTGTGAGTGAGCTTAATTAATTAACGGATATTTCTATCTTAAATACGGAGATCGATTAAGTCTAAAATACAAGTCGTTGCTCAATTTGGGATAAAGGGGTAAGTCAGCACGGATTCTCTAGTGGAATGAATTTGTGTTTATTAATTAATTTTGCTTTAGGCTGAGCATAGATAATTAATTAATTTGAGGCCCGACTTTATTTCTTGTATTGGATCCTTGGTCTAGCCCAATTAGTTGCCCAGTATTTATTCTGCTCTCTCTCGGAAATTATTATTTATAGATTAATGTATTTATACATTATTTAATAATATAGAAATTAATTATCTGGAATTAATTGGCTGGGCCAATTATTTGATAAATAAGTGACCCAGTTATTATTAATTATATTATGGGCTGAATATTAATTTATTAATAGAAGCCCATTAGCATTATAATTACTAATGGGCCACAATTATAATATAATGTTTTATACATAATATATAGAAGTAAAACACGTTGATTAAGTGAATGATTTCATTAAATCATAAAGAGAGATAACGTGAGTTAACCTTGGTGAGTAGAAAAATAATTCCTCTCAGATCTTTGTCCACACGGAGGAGCGGAAGAGCCGCAACACAGATCAGAAGATATAACACACGAGCAACAATTAGAGCTGCAACAACATACGAAGGAGGAAGGTAATCGTTCTTCACCTCCTATTTCCTTCAATATTTCATCCTCTTATTTAAGTGTTTATACATTCTTTTTGTTTCTCTTTATATAAAATATATGTTGATGCGAATTTTAATTTGTGTCCCGTCCTACCGTAAACACGATTCTTGTCTTTATTTATTATTATTATATAATATACAGCTGTATTATTAAAATTTTTTGATTATCTATTTTTAATTTTCAAGGGAGACGAAGACGCAAGCTCACAGCTAGCACCTCGTTGGCTACGAAATTTTTTGAATACCCAGAAAAAGGGCCAACAGTGCCCTTCCAGTTGCCAAAACATTCAACCTGCAGTTCTTGTACTCCCTCCGTCCCATTGAGCTGTGCTCATTTCTTTTTTGCACGTAGATTAAGGAAAGTTGTTAGATGTGAGTGAAGTGGTGGATCCCATAAAAAGAGAGTGAGTAATTGTGTGTAAAAATTTGCCTTTTTTGAAAACAGGAACAGATGAGTGGGACAAACTAAAAAGGAAAACGAGCACAGCTCGTTGGGATAGAGGGAGTACACCAATACGACTCTGGAAAGAATCAAAGCTAGTTTATTGTCAGGAAGGCAGGATATCTATCGATCTCCCTAAAATGCCACCAAAGCTTTGGGATTTATACGTGAATGAGTCGAACAACATAGGTGTTGAATTTAGAAGGCGTTGTAGGACCTACAATGATACATCGGCATTGTCATCTCTTGGGATTAATTGCGACCCAGAGTTGTGCAAAGCAAATAAAGGCGTCTAGAGCCCTATCACAGTCCCCCGCGTCAGTTGTAGCTATATTTTTACGGAGGTGAATCTGAAATGGACAACCAAGTTGCACAATCTACTGGCCGAGGCCGTAAAATAATCTATTTTATTATAGATTTGATGAAACTCAACCCATACGCAAATTTTTAGGAGTTTGAGGGGGATTGAAGATTTAGGCTTAATAAAAGTTGTTCTTCGTGCTCATCCTACAATGGACCAATGAGTATACATGTAACGTCCTATTTTCAAGTATAAAATGCACTGCATATCTATTAATGCATGTTATCAAGTGTTTTAGTTCTGTAAGTCGCGCCTTAGAAATTTAAATGAAAATTAAAGCATCTATCTTATTTGTCATTAAATTATTTTTATTATGTAAATTTATTTTAAACTTTAAATGTGTTTATTTATATCATATTATGATTATATAATTTATTGTTGAGATAGAAATACTGTTAGAATTTTGAGACAAGAATAATATTTATTTATTTCGGATTTTCTAAACTTACTAGGATTAATGAAATGATATAATATTTTTTTATTGTATTAAGTGATTAGGAGATAATTTAAAATTATATTTTGTGAATAAAATAGATATTATATTTGTGATATACATGTTTTAGGATAAAATCTAATTGTGTCTATTCGTATCCTAATTTATCTATGATTGAATCTCTTATATGGTAAGTGATAGACTAAATTCTATATATATTATATAAGTACGAAAATAATTATGGATAAAATATATTTGATACCTTATATGATTAGGAATCTTTAGATAATGTTTTCTAGGCTTATAAATACACCATTAGTCGTCCATAATTTAGTTTCACATTAGGTTTTCGAAAATCTGTCAGCATATCTGCGAATTGTTTCAAGAATTATTTACACATCTTCCCGTCTTCATATAGTCGTGAAAATTTAGGGTCGTCTTCCTAGGTATGTATAGTATGCTATATGAATTTTGTATAATTTTAAAAACATGATATGTATTTGTTAAAAATTGTTATTCGTAACCTGCCAGTTTTTGACAGCATGTTCATGAGCTTGATAGGAAAATTGTTTTTCATGTTTTATTTACATTGTTTTCGACCATGCTGAATTTTAACGGGATTTAATTCATGTTAGGTCATTCATGTTAAAAATATAGAATATTTAGGATACGTTTACTTTTATTTGTTAATTTTTTTCTTGATGTGTCAGAATCTTTTGTCAATATGCATATAGATTGAAAAATAAAAGTTTTTAGGATATTATTAAATGAATTATTAATCATGATAAGTTTTATTATGATGGTATATGTAATATGTTGTTCATGTTAGAGGTCTATAATTTTTAGGACAATACTTTTATGATTTTATTAATTTATTTCATGAATTGACGAATTACTCAATCCACGAATGAATTGTCAATAGAAATAAGAGTATGTTTAATATACCTAATTTTATTACTAGATGAAACCATTAAATTTGCATGTTAATAAGTAGGTTATGTATAATATACATCTTGGTTTGATTATTTTGATCTATGAATTATTGAAATTGTTGATGCATGCATGGCATTCCATGTAAAGTTATTAAGATAAATTTTCATGTATAGGATCGGCGCGCAGGACTTAAACATCTGATATCCATAATTTTTCATCAAATCAAGGTAAAGGTGGGGAAGTTTTCTTACACTACATTTATCCTTATTATATTTTATGCTCGATACTTATGAGTTAATATCAGACTGAAAAGGAAGGATCGAAGTTGATCCGCAATCGAAGTTGATCGGTATAAAGGTTTATGGTCGAAGTTGACCGGGATCGAAGTTGATCCGCGATCGAAGTTGATTGGTACACATTTTTATAGTCGAAGTTGACATGGATCGAAGTTGATCCGTTTTAAAGGTTAGAGTCGAAGTTGACTTTGTGGTCTGTGTGACTACGTAATTCTTACATGTTCTAATTTTCTATAATATATTGGTATATTATATAGTTTGGATAAGTGTATTCCCCACTGAGTAGTCGTACTCATTCCCTATCATTTTAACATTTTTCAGGAAATGGTTCGGCCGATGCGTAGAGGTGTTGGTGATGGTCACGAGGATAATTTATCGTGTTAAAATTATTGTTTTTAGTTTATGAATTTTTTGTTATTTCTTTTGAAATGTTAGACTTAGTAAATTTTTATTTTAAGATTTCCGCTGAGTGTGAAAATAACCTAAATTTTTCAACGGTTCTATTGAATGAAAGTGTCCTGAAAGAATTGAAATATGCATGTTAAGTATGAAATAACGTCCCTTGTTATGTTTTATAAAATTGGGGCGTTACAATACAATCTCCTTATTATTGACCATATAGCTGATATTTGGAACGAGGATTCACAATATTCTTACGATAATCTTCGAGATATTTGCGTGTACACGAATTTTACCCATACGCCTCCTATCCACTGTTATTACGGCTTTTATGTTTCTCTGTAATGTCCTCTTCTATTTCCTTATGGAGAGCCAGGTTTGCATGTAGGTATAGAAAAGAAAATAGTGCTTATTCAGGCTCGGCGTCAAAAGAATTTCAATGACGTGCCTATTCTTCAAGATAAAGTGCTGGATACGAATATTGAGCAATCTATTGATGCTCATTACCATTCCGCGGCTGAGTCGTTGAATTCTGAATGCATAAGTATGAACATTTCGTGTTGTTTTCCACTTTATATTATTATTTGTTCAGACACCATCAATATTTAATTGATTCATCTTACATGTTTTTGCCGGATCTTCTTCTCGATTTTATGTAATTACTTGTTCAATCACCATAAATATTTTATTGATTCATGTTTAATGTTTTTAGCAGATCTAGATACAAATTGCATGACAAAGAAAAATGTTAGTATAAGAGAGTACTATTGTTTTCTATATCATATACGATCGGGCGAAGACACTAATATATTACGAATATGACGGTTGATTCAACAGTTTCAGGTCGATGCATACGTTAAACTAGAGACTTCAAGATTAGACTATTATCGCCACCTCTAGGTACAATGGGAGAGTCGTGTTGAAACTTACCTAGGTCTTGTTGATTTAACTGGACAAGACGAAACTTCATTTGGGAACTCTATAGGAAATAGAATTATGTTGCCCCTTCGTCTTTTCTTGGTGGTCGACGTGATATGTGTTGTCGCTATATTATGAAAGCCCTGACACTTGTTCAAAAGTATAGTAAACCAGATTTGTTCAATACTATGACTTGTAATCCAAACTGGGAAGAGGTACAAGATCAATTGTTAGATGTGGAGAGTGTGCAGAATAGGGCTGATATTTTAACAAGGGTATCTCGAGCCTGAGAAACTCAAATAACTTTTGATTCGAAAGAAACTATGTGGTATGCTCTTAAAAAATCCCTCATTCTTTCCCCTTAATTTTTTTGTGATTTATAGCTACGTCGATTTACAAAAATTAACTATGCAACATAATTTACATAATTTTTTGTACATTCTTCCTATTTTTAAAAGTTGTTTACTCAACTTCTGTAGGCGAGTTCGCTGCATATGTGTACGTCATAGAGTTCCAGAAACGTGGTTTGCCTCATGTACATTGGCTTGTTGTATTGAAGCCCACGTATAAAAAAACTTCAGCTGAGGCTTACTATCAATTTGTTTCCATGAAATTTCCAGATCCAGATGCCAATCCACATTTGTATTATTGTGTCACTGAGCACATGATGCATGGCTTGTGTGGTACTTTAAATCCAAGTAACAGCTGGATGAGGAATAAGCAATGTAAAAATAAGTATCCAAGAGAGTTCAACAAAGTCAAGTCTCATAACTCTAATTCTTATCCTGCATATCAAAGACGGAATAATGGTGCTCACATAGAAGTCAGGCGAAAAAGTTTGGACAATAGATGAGTTGTCCCTTACAATGCCCATCTTCTAGCTTTCTTCTACTGCCATTTCAATGTAGAAGTTTGTTCAGATATTAAACTCGTCAAATATCTATATAAATATATGTGCAAGGGCGAGGACAAGGTCCCGGATAATGTTGCACCACAGAGCGCAGGTGGTAGAAGGTCGATGAAATTTCAGATTTCCAATTTAGCAGATGGTAGTGTGCTCCAGATGCAATGTGGAGAATCTATGGCCCGAAGTCCTACCTCTTCAAGTCCATCGGCCTAATCAGCAAAGAGTTTGCTTCTCAACATAAAAAACAGTTAATCAGATTCTATCAAGCGAGACGCTAGGCAAAACACAGTTAACAGAGTATTTTATTATGAATACCAGAGATGCACATACACAATCGATAAACTTACTATATATAGACTTCCCTGAACACTTTGTATGGAAAAAAGACAAAAAAAGAATGGAAAAGGCGTGCTAATAAATAGACAATTGGTCGGCTTGTCTTGGTTAGTCCTTTTCATTATGAGCGACACTACTTAAGTGTTGGGTGATGATTCTATCCTTAGCGGTATTAGATATAGTGGGAAATGACTCAGTCTTCTGTGTTGACATTTACTCAGTAGCCTTGTGCTCTGAAATAGTTTGAAGATTTGAAGATCCCAAAACCCTATATTGATTGGTGAACCTTTAAGTTGTAATATGTTTTTCTCTCTGAGGTTTCAGACTCAGCAGACCCTCTGCTCTGGCTCAAGCATTCAGTAGCTTATCCGCCTCAGCACCAGAAGTAGAAGACTCAGTAATACTGGACTCAGCAGGAGCAGTATACTGAAAGTCAGTTGAACTGAACTCAGCAGGAGTAGTTCACTGCACTCAGAGTTGATCTTCAGTAGAGCCGACTCAGCAGGAGTTCACTATTGAATCAGAGATCAGACTCAGCAACGGCCAGACAGTCTTCTGAACTGTCAGATCTTTAAAAGACAATCAGCATAGTCAAGTACGAGGAAAAGAGAAGTCAGCTTCAAATCTCCTTGAAGTCTGTTCTGTCTCAACCACCTTCTCGAACCTCGGCCAATGACAAGCAGACACTATCCTACACCTACTAAAGCTGCAAGTCAACAACTTTCCAGAAATGGAGGGAAAGGACACTGCCACCATGCTACAAAAGAGCCGTTAGCTGCCCAAAAGAGAGAGACAAAGGATCGTCGTCTCTAACGGAATCTATCCTAATCTCTTCTCTATAAATAGAGGGATAAATCAAAATTTGAAGTATACGAGAATACGAGCACACAAGCAAGAACACTCAAAGCATTCAAACGAGCAAATTTGAAAAGCCTAAGTTCTCCGCAAGAAGTTTGAAGAATTCATCTCCGGCGAAGAACTACATTCTAGCTCTTAGGGAACCAAGCTGAACTGATAAATACAGGCTCTAGTATCCAAACAACGATACACGAACCCATAGCTTTACTCAGTTGTTCGTTATTCTAGAAGCCACCTTCTTGTTCCCTATCCCTCTAACCTAGGCTCAATAGCATATATCCATAGCTTAGACGAAGGAGTTCATCTTTGAACTAATCCTTATAGTAAAGGACTCCTTCAAAGTTGGAGAGTTTTTCAAACGCTTCAGTTTGATAACCTTGTAAACTGAGACTTGCTCAGTATAAATCTCAAGACCAGTGTTTGTCCAGTGTACAAACCAACTGAGACTACCTTAGTATAATAAATAGCTTCCTGATCTTTCGGGACAGTGGACGTAGGATTTTTGTGTCCGAACCACTTTAAAAATCTTTGTGTCTTGTGTTTTGTTCTTAACTGTTGTATTGATTTACTGTTCATACTGAAAAACCTTCTTTAAATCATTCAACTGAGTTTCAACAAACTTAACAGACTACACTAATCTACTGAAACTGTTTTGATAAAAACATTTTTCTCACTCAACTGAATTTGGGCCTACACTATTCCGCACCACTGAACTCTATCTGCAAGATACTGAATTCTGACTCTCAGTCAGCTAGCAGATCTCAGTAGAGTATGGCACTCTGCCAACACGATTCAGAACATCTTATCTGGTCTGCTTAATTTGTTCAGTACGACATCATCCTAAAAAGGACTGTTCGTGTTTAAGTTGAGAAATCGAGTTTCAGGTGTATTCACCCCCCCCTCTACACCTGAATGTGCTCTCGGGACCAACAATTGGTATCGGAAGCGGGAGTTCTATAAGACTCTTGTTATTCAAAGCGGTCTATTTGAACGGATCCGGAAAAACGTTTTCACTGCATATCATTCTTCATTCATATCATTATTAAATATGTCTGATATGTCAGGGATCAGAATGGTACTCATGTTCTCAGTAGAGAACTATGGCGTATGGCGGGTCAGAATGGAGGCACATCTCACCTCCCTCCACGACAGCATGTCGGAAGTTCTGGAAGATGGACCTATCGTTCCTATGATTGATAGCGTCATAACCCAGACAACAGAACAAGGAGGAGGGATGGTGACTGGGGACAAGATTCCTAAAGACAGAAGTCTCTTCACCCCGGAGGAGAAGAAGCTTCACAACCTCGACCGCGTCGCCAGAAACGCCATACTGACCACTCTGAATGACTCGTACCTCGGAAGAGTTCAGGACTGCAAGGCCGCGAAGGAACTCTGGGACGCTCTAGCGCTACTGAGTCGGGGGACTCAGAAGATCAAAGAAAATAAACTTGCGCTTGAACTCCAAAAGCTGGAGAGATTGTCGCTCATGTCTGGTGACACCATTGAAGATCTCAACGTCAGATTCATGGATCTGAGGAACTCTATCAACGGGCTAGGAAAGACATTCTCAAATCGAAACATGAATCTCAACATTTTGAGGGCACTGCCAGACGGTCATTGGACTCCTTTTGCTACCTTATTACGTCATTCTGATTTAGATATTGTTACTCCTGACCATATCTTTTCTGAACTTAAAGCAGAAGAATTCGAGTTTGGCTTACCTCAAAGGAAGCAGCGAGCTGAAACTGACACCAAAATCGACCATGCTTTCAAAGCATCAAGTCAAGATCTCCGGCGCGAGCAAGGAACCTTCACTCACTAACATACAAGAAGGAAATCTAGGCAAGAAATACGCACTGCTTGCCGTAAAGTATCAGAAGGAGAAGGAGAGGTGCAGAAAAGTGACTAAAGCCCTCAGAGAATCCAAGGGTAAGTCTGAATATACGCCAAAGCGCACTCCTGACTCGCATACTTCTGAATGCAGGAAAAATGATGACTCAGCACAGTCAAAGACAGTGAAAGTAAGGAAGAAAGAGTCACCACCTGCTATAACTGCAAGAAGCCAGGATACTATCAGTATGATTGTCCTGAGCTCAGTACTGCTGAACGAGCAGCACGCAAAGCTTGAAAGGAGAAGTTCATCAAGAAGAGACAAGCATACATTGCTGGTGAACTCTCAGACGACTCAAATGAAGTCAATTCCTTCATGGATTCATCGGATGATGAAGCGACCTTCATGGCCTTAGAGCTTGAAGATGAAGAAAATCCGAAAAGTGTCTTATGGCGAGGAGAAGAGGATGAGGTAAACTCTCATGAACCATTTAACTCCTCTTCACACCGCACACACGACACCCTTTCAAGTGCGATGAGAATTTGGACGTCGCGATCGCATATGAAGAACTACTCGACGAACGTAATCATATGAGTGCACGGCTCGGTAAGACTCTTCGAGAATGGATACCCCGAAAGTGGAGAATCAGAGACTTTCTCAGAAGAGTCGGGTTGCTACTGAGTCAGAAGGACTTGTGTTGAGACTCAGGGAGGAGATAAACTCTCTGACGGCCAAGTCTCAGCATCAAGAAGATCGGATTTCAGTTTTGACCAAAGACTTAACTTAGAAAGATACTGAACTGAGTCTACTGAAGCAAGAGCTGTCAGGACTTCAGACCGAGCATGAAATACTGAAGAAAAGTGATGATGTCTGGAGGAACCTGATGACTGAGTGATACATGGGCGCTGAAAAGAAGCTGGAAGCTATGCTAGCAAGCAACAAGCCCAAGCATTGTAAGGAAGGACTTGGATTCAGACAGGGAACTTCCTCATCTGCCCCCGTACGCTCAGAAAACTGGCTAGATGATAGGTTTGTTCGAGGGGAAACCATCAATGTAGATATACTAGCCAAGAACAAACAGAAGATGAAGGCACCTCATCCTACTTATCAGCAATCTGACAAGAAGATCAGCACCAGATCACCCCAGTTCAGTCAAGGGGGAACCAGCAAAGCAAAGTGGGCTGATCAGTATGGATCTCCTCAACTGACACATCCAGCTCAGTATGGATCATATTACTATGATCCAATAGTCAGGAGAGGATCCAAAAGTCAGAGAAAGAAGAAGAAAGCCGTGCAGAAGGCAAAGGTCAGCAGTCCACCCACTCGGAAGATCCGGACTCCTGAACCTGAAAAGCCTCAGAAGTCAGGAGTAACCAGTCCAGTGGTTAAATATGTTGACACAAGTGGAAAGAAACTGTCTGAGACCACTAGGGTCGTGAGACAGATATGGGTTACCAAAACTAACATCTAAGGACCCAAAATCAAAAATAAAGGGTACCTAAATATAATTATGTTAAGGACCCTTGGTATGTGGGCAGCGGATGTTCAAGACATATGACGTACCAAAAGGACTTGCTGAAGAATTATACAACTGAAGAAGGACCCCGAGTCGAGTTTGGAGACAATGTTAAAGGTTATACCAGAGGTTATGGAACACTCAGCATTAGAACTGCAACAGTTCCAAGAGTGTCATATGTTGAAAGACTTCAGCATAACCTTCTCTCTGTTAGTCAATTTTGTGACAACTCGAATAGAGTGATTTTTTACGCTGGTTTCTGTGATGTTATTGATAAATCTACAGGGAAAACAGTGTTATCAGGTTCGCGCAAGAAGAATATCTATGTAGTTGACTGGAACTCAGCTGAACCTGAAGCATGTTTGTTGGCAAAGAATGACAATAGAACGGGATGGCTTTGGCGTAGAAGACTCAGCCATCTCAACTTCAAAACGCTCAACAAATTGGCTAGAAACACTCTAGCGAGAGGACTGCCGAATGAAGTATTCAGCAAAGACACTCAGTGTGAAGCATGTCTGAAGGGAAATCAAACAAGGAATCAAAATTCGCCAGTTCCATCTCCTTCCACTGATGGAATCCTTCAGCTGCTACATATGGATTTGTTCGGTCCAGTCTCTCCGGTGACACTCAGTGGTCATTGATGACTACTCACGCTACACATGGGTCATATTTATTGCCACCAAGTCTGACGTCAAAACAGAGTTACCAACGCTTCTGAAAAGGCTCAGTGTCGAGAAGAACACCAAGATTGTCAAAATACGTTCTGACAGAGGAACTGAGTTCCTTAATTTCATGGTGGAGGAGTTCTGCAAAGTAGAAGGAATAGAGCATGAGACGTCTGTTGCACGCACGCCTTAACAAAATGGGGTTGCTAAAAGGAAGAATCGTACACTCAAAGAAGCAGCAAGAACCCTGCTCGCAGACTCAGGACTCCCAACTAAATTCTGGGCAGAAGCTACTTACACTGCATGTTACACTTAGAACCGATCTCTACTGACAAAACAGCATAAGAAGACACCATATGAACTATGGAACGGCAGGAAGTCTTCTTTATCTTATTTCCATATTTTTGGGTGCTCGTGCTTTATCCACAATAAAGGGAAAGATCAGCTGAAAACTTTTGATATCAAGTCAGATCAGGGAGTTTTTTTGGATACTCCCGGGTCAGCAAAGCTTTCAGAGTATTCAACTATCGGACTCTTTGCATGGAGGAAAGCCCTCATGTTGTTTTTAATGAGTTTGCTACTGAAGACAGGAGCAATAACTCTAAATCTAAATCTGAGGACATCAGTGAACAGCTACAGGATCTGAGCTTGAAAGACAAAGTCGGAAAGATCCAGCTATATTGGGATGATGATTCAGATGAAGAAACTGAAGACAAGTCCATTGAATCTCAACCAGCAGCAAAAGTAGCTGAACAGATTGGCTCTCCTGAACAGAGTCAATCCCTGGTAACTCAGGTCGATGAAGAAACCCCAGTGGTAACTGAGACCTCTACTGAGAATAATAATTCAGGGGGAACTAATGATGTTCCTGAGCTAAATGCCCCTGAACCTGGTGACTCAGTAGATCACACTCTTGTAACTGAATTGCTTCAATCTCAGAATTGTACAACTGAAATGCCTAACTCACCTACTATCTGTGTAGAACAAATTTCAGATGAAGAGCTGAAACATCGTAGATCGTGGCTGGATGCTCATACTACTGATTTAATCATTGGAGATCCTTCAGCAAGCGTAAAGACAAGATCGAGATTCTGTCAGGGAGAAAGCGCTTTATATTCCTGCTTCTTGTCTACTGAAGAACCTCAGTCAATTGAGGACGCACTAAAAGATGCTGATTGGATCATAGCCATGCAGGAGGAGCTGAATCAGTTCACGAGAAACAAAGTTTGGGAGCTTGTTGATAGACCCCGGCATCAACATGTGATTGGAACTAAATGGGTCTTCAAGAACAAGCGTGATGAAAACAACGTCATAGTAAGGAATAAAGCAAGACTCATGGCAAAAGGCTTCTGTCAAGCTGAAGGGATAGATTTCGACGAGACTTTCGCTCCAGTTGCAAGATTGGAGGCAATCAGACTATTCCTAGCCTACGTAACACATCAAAGATTCAGAGTTTATCAAATGGAAGTGAAGTCTGCTTTCCTGAACGGCGTGCTGAAAGAAGAAGTCTATGGGGAACAGCCTCCCGGCTTTCAGCAGGGAGATCAAGTATATAGACTCAGAAAGGCTCTGTATGGGTTAAAACAAGCACCCAGGGCTTGGTACGATACCATATCTGAGTTTCTTCTTCAGAAAGGTTTTCAAAAGGGCACAGTAGACCGCACTTTATTCAGCATTCGACTGGAAGACGACCTATTACTTGTGCAGATCTACGTAGATGACATCATCTTCGGCTCGAAGAACGTCATCATGTGTTAGCAGTTTGAGAAAATGATGAAGGATAAGTTCAAGATGTCAATGATAGGAGAGATGAACTATTTCCTTGGCTTTCAAGTCAAACAATCTGAGAAGTGAACGTTCATTAATCAAGGTAAATACACTCGAGACCTCATCAAGAGATTCGGTTGTACATCCGGCAAACCTATCAAGATCCCGATGAACACGAATATGAAGATCGATCTTGATAAAGAGGGAGTATCAGTAGACCAAACTGAATTTCGTGCTATAAGTGGTTCTTTATTATACTTAACAGCTACTCGTCCTGACATAACTTATGCTGTAGGTGTCTGTGCTCGATTTCAGGCGTATCCAAAGCAGAGTCACATGGACTCAGCAAAGAAGATTCTCCGCTATCTACGAGGAACACCTAATATGGGTTTATGGTATCCAGCTGATGATAATATTGAACTAACTGGTTATTCTGATGCTGACTATGCAGGATGTAGAATTGACCGAAAATCAACTTCAGGAACATGGCAGTTCCTTGGCAGTAAGCTAATTTCATGGTTCTCAAAGAAACAGTACTCAGTAGCCACGTCAACTACTGAAGCTGAATACATGGCTGCTTAGGAAGTTGCTTGCGCCCAAATCCTTTGGTCGAGACAGCGGCCTACGCGACTATGACGTCATTCAGAATGAAGTGCCGATCTTCTGCGATAGTACCAGTGCCATTGCAATTACTCAGAATCCTGTACTTCATACAAGATGCAAGCACGTGGACATCAGACACCACTTCATTCGTGACCATGTCGAAAAGAAGGATATTAGGATGGAGAAGATCCATACTGACCATCAAAGGGCTGATATACTGACCAAGCCTCTAGCTGAAGCCAGATTCAGAGAACTTTCAGTAGAGCTAGGTCTGCTGGACCCTACTGACTCCAGTCAGTAAGAGGATTCAGGAGAGGAGTATTCAGTAAGGGGGAATGTTCGCTCTGAGTACTGAGTAAAATCTGTGCGTAGAGACTTAGCAACCATCTACACGAGGTATCAGCTGACTACGATGTTCAGCTGACAGGTTTGCGTATCTCTACTCAGTAGCCTATAGAACGATTATGTGCATTTATGATCAGATTCAGCATCGTATTCAATGCCTTAAGAAATGTCATTAAATTTTAACGGATCACATTTAATACACGACATTCTATGTACAAGCATGCTGAACTCTGCCACGCATTTAATGCATGTCGTATCAAGTTACTACTTAGGCTAGTTACAACTGGCTTTTGACTTAGGCGGCTAACATGATCATTACCTATTATATAAAACTCAATCCTAGCCGTCCATCTAAAAGGCGCGTTCAAACTGAACCATCGATATTTAACTGTTTATCTTCTCTAAGATATATATATGTGTTCAAATCCTTGAAAACCGCCATTTCGTATCTGCAATTATCCTAAGTACCCAAGATTTTCTGAAATATTCTTGACCTTCTATCTAAACTCTTTTCAAATCTTCAGGAAATCTTTCGGTAATTCTTAAATGATATTTACGTATCGTATATCTTTATCTTTTTATATCCTCAATCGGTACTGACTTATACGATATATGTAGATTATCAAAATGTCAGGAAATGTTGTTTTTGGTCCAGAGAATATGCAAGAGATTTTGGAGAAAGACCGTGTCTGGTGCGAGCCAGTCATGGAGTTCGATGTCTGCGATCTCGATTTCATGAATGAGCTATTCTCAGCTCTCCGCGAAATCGGACTCGAAGGATTTCTGACGAGGAAGCCCACCTTCTTCCTCCCGCGTCAGATTGCTAAAATCTATCTGAACGCCGAATCATTAGATGGAGATGTCGAGGGAGATTCGTCGTCCACACAGTAGGCGACCCCTCACGCACGGACATAGAAGTTAAGCATATGTCAATCCGAGAAGCTCTTCGGAGAAGCTTCGATTTGCCAAGCGAAGGCATCACTACAGTTGGGTACAACAATGATCTGATGGATGACTACTTGTCCATTTTCTACGGGAAGCCAACAGTCTTCAGAGCAGCGTTTCCAAAGAACACCATGCTCCCCCAGTATAGAGCCTTAGCATACATTGTAACTCAGCTATAGACGACTCAAGCAGGCTCCTTCGATCAGGTGTCCAGACCAAAGCTGCAACTTATGATGGCCATCTATGATAGGGCCAAGATCAACTGGACAGAGTTTTTCTTAAGGGAATTTATGATGCAGTCCGCAAAATTCGACAAAGCATCCAATAGGCTGAGCGCCAAAGGAAAACTATTATACGGACTGAAGATCTCAGTCATGATGGAAGACCTCTGCCCTTCTGACCGAATCACCTTCGCAGATAAGCAGTATTTCAATGTGAAAAAGGTCAGATTTCAGAACAGGGCAGCGGCCCTTCAGCAGATCGGCACCGGGCCTGCCGCTCCTAAAACCATGTCTCTAGAAGACCACTCCAACGAAGAAGAGGTCCCCTCAAATTCTAACACCTAAGGCACCAACCAAGCGACTGAAGAAGATCAGCACAGCCGTGCCTACTGAAACCATGGCAGAGCCAGAGGCAGTAGTTGCTGAACAACCTCTGCAGCTCAGGGACAAGCAAGAGTCTTCTGAGAAGACTGAGTCAGTGGAGAAAGCTGTCTCCACTGAACGTGATGAAGCAGTAGACCAAGGGGTCCTACCTGAAGATATCTAGGGTGAGGACGTTCAGCCCCTGGAAAGCCCCTTGGATATCCCACGTCTCAGCAGTCTTCCTTCTGCTGAGAAACAGGCGTCTCCAATCGAGATAGAGGAATTTGAGACCGCCTCAAAAGAAGAATCGATCGGGATGGAAGCTTCAGCTCTCCAATCCAGAGCATCCCGAGAGATTACGGAGCACATTCTCGAGATCGCCGGCCACAGCGACCTTGTCATAATTGCAAGGTAGGCAAGGCTCCATATGCTGCTCAGGTTCCAGGAGTGGCACAACCTGAAAAGATTGATTATCCATCACTCCTGTGAACAGCTTCATGAAGAAGAGCTGCTGATAAGAGAGAAGATTGGCTACTTAGAGCCATCTGACCTCGGCACGCTCGAGGATCTGAGGGCGGCTATGCTCGCTTTGCTGAATGAGAGACAACCCGTCTCAGCACCCGCACCCTAAGATGGGTCTGACCCCGATAGTCAGGACCCACCCCATGATTCAGGCCCTGAGAAGCCTGATGAGGGAACTCAACAGGACAAGGATCCCACTGCATCTACTGCTGACCCTCCACTCAGCATCCTTGGTCCTGGACAGACGGTGGCTGGTACTTCGAAGGCAGCTGATCCTGCTCAGCTTCTTCTCCAATCTGCTTTCAAAGTAGCGCCCAGCCCAAAGATCCGTCGCTCAAAAACAGTGGCCAGGGCACTGAAGGATCAAGGCACATAGAATCGCCTTCTTGCCCGTGCCGTCCACAAAACTTAGCGGCAAACTACCGAGGCACAGAGTGCAGAGCTGCAGGGACTCCGTTCAACCATTTCTTCATCTCAAGTCCCTGACTTCTCCAGCATTCTGACAAATGCCTTAGCTGCTCGAGAGCTGACTTCGACGCTCAGCTTCAGACGATTCAAGAAGGCCAAGCTAAATTTCTTAATGATTTCAAGGCCGCCCAAACCACCCACACTGAATCCGTCAACACAATCTCTCAGGCCAATGAGCTCAGGATGGAAACTATACAGAAGGCCATAGAAGAGACTGTGGAGAAGCAACTGAAGGAATTCAAGGCTGCGGCTGATCTCTCACATAGGCTATACAACGATCAACTGATCAATGAGAGAAACGAGCTGCATGAGGCCCACGACAAAGGCCGAGATGTACGCTGGATGATCCGTCGCCTCCTACAAAAGCTTGAACAAGAAGGTATCTGCTCCAACCCCAACCCTACTTGCTGATGCCAAAAAGGGGGAAAGTTTGGCCAAGGGGGAAAGTCTAATAGAAAAATCAATTAAGGGCGAAGCTGCCAAGGAGCTGATATTGAAGGCACCGAAGAGAGCAAGGTCAGTAGCAAGGGCAACAACTCAGTCATCTGCCCCTACTGCACCTACTGAAACTGGCAAAGCCCAGGGTGTCTCAGCTGCAGCTGCAGCATCAACTGAGACAGGCCCAAGTGGCTCAGGAACCAGAGAAGTCGCTACTCAGGCAACACAGACTCCCCTTGACATTATTAAGGAAGTTGCCGAGTATGCTGACGAGGAGGACTCAGAAGAGGAAGAAGCTCCTCTTCCACCTCCGATTCTGCGGAAAAGGTAAAAAGGCACTGAAACTCCCAACCCCTCCCAATAAGAAAGGATCCAGGAGATATGTTACTCCAGAGGAGGAGGCTCAGATAGCAGCTGATGAAAAGCTTGTTAGGGAGATTGCTGAAGCTGAAGCTGCGAGTAAGCCAAAGAAGAAGCTTGCTAAAGGCAAGACCAAGGCTCTAGCTGGAAGCAAAAAATCAGCAAGGCTGCCTCCGAGAAAGCTCATACTCAGCGACGAGGCTGATAAAGAAAAGGAGAAGGAGCAGCAACAACAACAGTCAACTGGGCTGCAGGAAACCACCAAAGAAAAATCTTCAACCCCTGTTGACTTAGATGACCAACCACCTCACAAGCCCTCCTACACTACCTCTAAGGCACAGGATCAAGAGATGGAGGAAATCCGGGCTCAGTTAGACAGATACTTATACAGAGGTGAAGAGGCCAGGCAAATAGAAGCAGCCAGAAAGAGGATATGGAAAGTTGATCTTGAAGCTCTCAGACTGCGAACTGAAAAAGAAGCGAGTCAGAGGATTCCTGCCAAGGCTGACATCCCATACAAATACAGAAAATTTAGGAAGCTTACAGATCTGAAGACTCACAGATGGCCTAGAGTGGACGATTGGAACCCGTGGGAACAGACTCAGAGATGGGAAAATCTGAAAGCTGAATTCTTCAAAAGGAACTACTTCTGGAGATTCAGGTCTGAAAAGCCCAAGGCAATGGCATATACTGAATGGATTATGCGAGCTGACTTAGAGATGTTTGCCAGGTTGCAGAAAGCCATTAATGAGAATGTTGAAGCAAGAGTTCCAGATCCTAGAATTCTGCCTCCCCCACGAAGATTTGATGGATCCATCCACTACGGTGTGATAAAGAAAGAAGTGAAGGATGCTGCTGAAGTCAAGTTTCTTGATGAAGAAGACCCAGCAGACTTTGCAGAGATTCTGAAGCTGAGGAAGATCACATATCGGATGTATGGAGTGCCCCTTCCTGAATCTCAATCTCAGAATTTCAAAGACAGGATTAGGCAATTCAAATAGCTTCTGCTTCTGATTTCTCAGTGTATCTTTCTTTCATAGCCTAGCAGAGATGTAATTGTACTGATTTTCTTACATATATAATATCTCTATTTGGCTTTGACAATTCCTTATTGTCTGAATAGCCGTGTTTGCTTATGCTTAACATTCAGAATCACTGAAGTGATTACTGACTCACACACTCACGCTTTGTTATTTACTGTCAGTTGTTTCTTAACTAGATTCTGATAGACTTGCTATGTTTTCGGGGGAAAATGTTGTTAAGACAGGGGGAAAATGTTTAGTCTCTGTATATGTTCTGACTTTCTGCCCTGATCCCCTCAGTAGTCTAGGACTTGAAGAACAACTCCACTGATCCTAGTTGTAATATTTTGTAAGGAGCTCTGTTTCTGATAAGTTATTGTGTTAGGTTGTTTAGATGATAGTTTAGGTTTTGGCATCATCAAATAGGGGGAAAATGTTGGGTGATGATTCTATCCTCAGCGGTATTAGATATAGTGGGAAATGACTCAGTCTTCTGTGTTGACATTTACTCAGCAGCCTTGTGCTCTGAAATAGTTTGAAGACTTGAAGATCCCAAAACCCTATATTGATTGGTGAACCTTTAAGTTGTAATCTGTTTTTGTCTCTGAGGTTTCAGACTCAGCAGACCCTCTGCTCTGGCTCAGGCATTCAGTAGCTTATCCGCCTCAGCACCAGAAGTAGAAGACTCAGTATCTTGGACTCAGCGGGAGCAAAGATATCCGAAAGTCGATTGAACAGAACTCAGCACGAGTAGTTCACTGCACTCAGAGTTGATCTTCAGTAGAGCCGACTCAGCAGGAGTTCACTACTGAATCAGAGATCAGATTCAGCAACGGCCAGACAGTCTTCTGAACTGTCAGATCTTTAAAAGACAATCAGCAATGTCAAGTACGAGGAAAAGAGAAGTCAACTTCAAATCTCCTTGAAGTCTGTTCTGTCTCAACAACCTTCTGAACCTCGGCCAATGACAAGCAGACACCTGTCCTACACCTACTAAAGCTGCAAGTCAACAACTTTCCAGAAATGGAGGGAAAGGACACTGCCACCATGCTACAAATGAGCCGTTAGCTACCCAAAAGAGAGAGACAAAGGATCGTTGTCTCCAACGGATCTATCCTAATCTCTTCTCTATAAATAGAGGGATAAATCAAAATTTGAAGTATACGAGAATACGAGCACACAAGCAAGAACACTCAAAGCATTCAAACGAGCAAATTCGAAAAGCCTAAGTTCTCCGTAAGAAGTTCAAAGAATTCATCTCCGGCGAAGAACTACATTCTAGCTCTTAGGGAACCGAGCTGAACTGATAAATACAGCCTCTAGTATCCAAACGACGATACACGAACCCATAGCTTTACTCAGTTGTTCATCGTTCTAGAAGCCACCTTCTTGTTCCCTATCCCTCTAACCTAAGCTCAATAGTATATATCCATAGCTTAGACGAAGGAGTTCATCTTTGAACTAATCCTTATTGTCAAGGACTCATTCACAGTTGGAGAGTTTTTCAAACGCTTTAGTTTGATAACCTTGTAAACTGAGACTTGCTCAGTATAAATCTCAAGACCAGTGTTTGTCCAGCGTACAAATCAACTGAGACTACCTCAGTATAATAAATAGCTTCCTGATCTTTCGGGACAGTGAACGTAGGATTTTTGTGTCCGAACCACTTTAAAAATCTCTGTGTCTTGTGTTCTATTGCATTGATTTACTGTTCATACTGAAAAATCTTCTTTAAATCATTCAACTGAGTTTCAAACAAACTTAACCGATCGCACTAATCTCATCGAAACTGTTTTGATAAAAACGTTTTTCTCACTCAACTGAATTTGGGCCTACACTATTTCCGCACCACTGAACTCTATCTGCAAGATACTGAATTTTGACTCTCAGTCAGCTAGCAGATCTCAGTAGAGTCTGTCACTCTGCAACACGATTCAGAACAGCTTATCTGGTATGTTGAATTTGTTCAGTACGACATCATCCTGAAAAGGACTGTTCGTGTTTAAGTTGAGAAATCGAGTTTCAGGTGTATTCACCACCCCCCCCCTCTACACCTGAACGTGCTCTCGGGACCAACATTAAGGCTTCTTCTTAATTATGTGCGGCACCAACTTCATTCCATTTCTTGAATACTTAAAATGGTGAGGTATTTACAAGATTCAGAGAAGCTGCATTTGTAAGGGGCTTACTAGAAGCTGATGGAGACATAATAAATACCATAGAGGAAGCATCAACATTTGAGATGTCGTATATCTTGCGGTGACTATTTGCGACACTTTTAATATATGACAACCCATCAAATTCGATGGAAGTATGGGATAAATTTAAGGATGCCCTATCAGACGATCTTATGCGGTCTAATAGTGACAATAATAGCTTGTCATACCCAATCAGTCATTTTTTTTCTTGCGCTCCATGGGTCATTCCCTATTGGAGTACAACCTCTTGCCAACCAGAGTAAGCTTTTCGGATACTTATACAAGTGGACGAGAATATGAAAATGAAATTACATGTACTGTCTCTAAGCACGATATTGCTTCAATTGGACATTTAAACTTGAAGCAACGTGCTATATTTGTTGAGATATTACTTAACTGTTAACAGCCATTTCGGTGGTGTGTTTTTCATCGACAGTTCGGGTGGAACAGGAAAAACCATTCTTATGTAAATGCCACATCGCTCTCGTTGTTGCTTCCTCTGGGGTAGCTGCATCTCTACTTCGGAATGGTCGAATTGCACATTCAAGGTTCCAATCGCCAATTTTTGAAGATGTTTCAATCAGCTGCCAGATAAGTAAACAAAGTAGTCATGAAAGATTGATTATTGAAACAAAAATCATCATATAGGATGAGGCGTCCGTGATCCACAAGCGGGCGTTTGAAGCACTCGATTTGTTGCTTCGCGACTTGATGGAAAAAATTAGGTCTTTGGCGGAAAAACTATAGTATTTGTTGGCAACTTCAGACAAGCACTTCCTATTGTCCAAGGAGGCTCACATTGGGATTGTATTGCTGCCTCGTTAGTATGTTCAAAATTATGGCCTTCCATCTTTAAATTGAAACTAACAGAGAATATGAGAGCAAGAAAAGATCCGGTGTTCATGGAGTACCTGTTATGAATTGGTGATGCAGCCGAACCTTTTGTACACAACGATTATGTGCGCCTTCCCTCACATATGTGTATTTGAAGTTATACCAAGCCAGATCCACTGCAGGCTTTAATAGACGAAATATTCCCTTCGTTTGACAAGTACGAACATGACCCGTTCTCAATTATGAACAGAGCCATCCTAACTCCAATGAATGAAAACATGACTCACCTAAATGAAGTTCTTATCCACAAATTTCCTGGTCGCCTAGTTGAATACATAAGTTTGGACTTGGCCGAGGATCCCACCAAACAATGCCACCACCATACAATGCCACTACCGAGGATCAGTAGATTGCCACCTCATACATTATGGCTAAAAAAAATAGCCCAATCTTACTACTACGAACAATTAATCCGTCAGAAGGTCTATGTAACAGTACAAGATTGATTTTCAAAAATATCCGTAAACGAGTGATTGGAGTTGTCCGCGGGATTAGGACGTACTTTCCAATGTGTTCACCGGTGAACACATTGGAAAGTACGTCCTAACCCCGCGGATAACTCTACAACCTACTAATGACCACAAGTGTCCTATCCCATTTAAACGACATCAACTTCCAATACAATTGTGCTTCTCAATGAGCATCAATAAAACACAAGGACAAACTCTTAACATGGTTGGAAGATATCTACTTGAATCGGTCTTTGATCATGGTAAGTTATATGTTGCATTATTCGGAGAAAAAAAATAAGATTCAATATAGATTCTTATAAGGCCGCCCACGACTGACTGTGATCTATGCAGTGAGACCAAAAATATTGTTTATAAGGAAGTATTGTACGCTATGGAATAATTTGAATTCACTGAGTTTTAATATTCCTCTACAATGTTCTTATCTGATGCTTCATTGTAGATAAATTACATTATGGCAAAGTGGCTGATGTCTGATTCTATGACTACACTTTATTTTTTAAAATATGTGACAACTTGCCTCTCTTTATTGATGCCTTGAATCTGCATTCCACTCAATTGTCCTTCCATTCTAACTTGTTTTTAAATAACTCATGTTGTTAAATTGCCTACATTTCATTATGCCAAATGTCTAGACAAATTTTACCCCAGAATCATATCCTATCTACAACGGCCAGATGGTTTGCAAAAGTAAAAATTACTAGCAACAAACTAGCAAAGACTGCTCAAAGTTCTCCAACCAGATTTCAGAAATTACTGCAAGACATTGTGGTATACTCCCTCCGTCCCGTTTATCTTGACGCATTTTTTTTCGGCACGGGAATTAAGAAAATTGATGATAAAGTATGAGAGAGGGATAAAGTAGGAGAGAAATGAAAAAGTAGGAGAGAGAAATGAGAGAGAATGAAAAAGTAGGAGAGAGAAATGAAAAAGTAGGAGGGTAAATTATTTCCTTTTTTGGAAACGTGTCAAGATGGGTGGGACGTCCCGAAAAAGAATACGCGTCAAGATGGGTGGGACGGAGGGAGTACTATTTATTTATTATAGCTTTCCTCGGTTTCTTTTGCGTTTGAATCTTAAACTTTCCTATTGGGCGAGTTTGAAATTTTGAGCCTCTGGTGAATTACTCCTCTTTCTTACATCAAGTCACTATTTAACGACCTCATTTTTCCCACTTGTACCCATGTAAATCAGTTGTCTTCCATGAGAAATCCCTTGGATAAGAATCCAAAAACCTGCCTCATATTGCATTTCAAAAGCTACTGCATGAATTAAACCTAGCTTTGTCTTGGTTTTGCTTTTTGACTTCCCCACAAACCACCAGTTTCTGCTCTTACGAAACTACTCAAAAAACATATGGTGTATATATCTTTTGGTAGAATTTGTACATTTGTTGTATCTTGATTTTGCATTTTGATTATTGATTATTGATTCTGCCCTTTTTTGGAGATTCATGATGAATTTGTAAATGAATTCGAATAAAACTAGGGAGCCATAGATTTCTGGTGCTATGAGTCTAGATCTAGGAGATCATCTACTTCGTAAGAGAAAGGTCTGGTCAGAAGTTGTGTCATTTTGGATAAGTCAGTGCTTCTGAATCCTGATGTTCATTGTAGTGATTTTCTTGATGCAACCACCTTCATAGAAAACTGTCAGCTCCATTTGGATTCAATTACTACAGTTTTCTATTGATTGAGATGACACAAAACAATTGGGATAACTTGTCGATATTCATCTCTCTTTTTTAGTTTTTCATTGTGAATGGTTCTTGCATATTTGAGTGATTTTGTTGTTAAGAAGCTTGTCAATTGTCAATCGAGCAAAGATTTTCTCTTTTATTATGTCGCGCATATCATAAGATCGATTGAAACTACATAACAATTTGTAATTTGAAGGAAGGACAAGATTAACATGAAGCATGGACATTAGATTATCATTCAATCTTTTTCCATATTTGTGTACTAAAAAGATTTTATTTTTTACTGCATGATATTTTTGATGACTATCCAATGTATTTGTTC
Source organism: Lavandula angustifolia (assembly GCA_028984105.1). Lineage (NCBI taxonomy): Eukaryota > Viridiplantae > Streptophyta > Magnoliopsida > Lamiales > Lamiaceae > Lavandula > Lavandula angustifolia. The sequence goes on from CM054810.1 coordinate 9,035,949, forward strand.
CAATACTTTGGCACTTGTTATTTAACTTATTGCGGGTGATAATATACTTGTTTCATTAGCTCTCAATTCGTGCACCTCATGCGTTCTGGATATTCTCCTCTTACCGCATTCTGGGCTATAGGGAAATTCAGTGGAAGCAACTATTTTCAACCACGTAATTGAGCTCTTTAAAGGGACACTGCAAGAACAACACGTTTACCAGATATTCGAACGTTGTTGTTAAACATGTTAACGAGAAATATAGAAACCCTACTGCTACATGCGCTAACCAAGGACAATAACTCCAAGAACATCCATTTCACTTGTAAATGAAGACTTTGTGCCTCTGTCAAAATCCATCCAAAACTTCGCCTAGTCTAGAGATTTTCGACTGCTGCTCACAAAAAGCTTTTTAGTAATCTTTTACATTAGTTAAATCATGCATTTGCAACTAAAGTTATCATACAGGTTCACTAATTTACACAACACTTATGCAAATATCATATGCATTATATTAGAAAGCTGAACAATGCAAAAGCTAAAACGTGATAGCACCCTTCGCACTCTAAATGAATATGCAACAATTGATACGAGGTATATATGCTTTACTTGTACAGTCGTAAATATACTTACATCACAAAGTTTGATTTTCTTGATTTGTACCTCTAGGATGAAACCATTTATAATAACAATGTGGGACGATGCTTTATCTGAGGAAACGTATGAATTTCTTGCTGCTGCAAATACGAGACCTATTGTAGGTTTCTTTAATGTCAAGATGTCGATTTCTACGGTATGCCTTAATTTGTCGACTAACATCCTTATACTCGAACTTATATTCTAATACTTACACTCGTACAGGAGTTGGGATTTCGTCCACATACGGACCTCGACAATGCGCATGTTCAACAGCTACACCAATGGTTTTACACTTTTCTCTCATTGTTTTTCTATCAGAGAGAAATTTACAAATTTTTACGTTCATCTACATCCATCATTTGCTACATGTAGGAGAATCCAAAATACCAAGCCTATGGATGAAATTGTTAAAAAGTGCGGACTTTTCGATGAGAAAGTACCTGATCTATATGACAAAAATGTGCAGACAGTCAGTGTATTGCATATGATCACTGAACAAAAGGAAATAACATAGTAACAAACAATTACTAATATTTCCATTGGTAGACGCTAATTTATATTTTTCGACACAAGGATGGCAAATTCAATCGTATTGGGCGTGCAAAGCTCACAAAGCCAGATCAGTCTTACATTTATGTCTCCTGCGAAAAATGCTTTCGCAGTACTGGCCTTGCCGTTGGAGCACTCTTCGTGTCTACATCATGTTGTGAAAACAGGAAAACTATCCCAAGGTATTCAATATCTATTATTCGTTTTAACAATCATAGATTTATGGTTGAAAATATCGATTGGAAAGAGGAATCGCCAAGAAATAGGTTACAACTCCCCAAACCTTCGATTTCATTTCAAATTGACTCCGAAATAAAATCAACCCATAAATCTCAGAAATTCAGCATAAACCCTAATTGAACCGACTTCCATTCGAAAGCAAGTGATAAACCATCCAACATTCCAAGAATGAGACGAAAGCAAGGGATAAACCATCGAAGAACCAATCCTTAACTTAGATGCAAAATGAAAAATGAGACATAAGCAGAGGATAAACCTAACTGTGTCACGTAGTATGGGAAACGATCGACTTGCCGTGCTGAACTTCGGCGAGCGACAAAGGAATCACAGCGTTCCTTCAATTGTTGAAAGAACGGAGATAAAATCCACTTAGCTGCTACTCCATTCTCGTTTCAATTCAAAAAAGGATAAGGGGGAGGAGATGTATATGGTAAAATAAAGAAAGGGCGAAGATTACCCTTTTGCCCTTAATAATGTTATTTTTTCCTTTTTTGAATTATTTTAAGTTGCTTATTGGAGAAAAAGTGGTGGCCATAGATTAAGGAAATGGATGGACGAGATTGGTTCTCGTATCTCTTTTGAATCCAATATCTCATTTGATCCATTCCCTATATATATGTATATATATAGGCAAATTGGTAAATTTGGTCCCCAATGTTTGCCACTTTGGATGAATTGGTCCCTAATGTTTTTCTTTTAGTTTATTAGTCCCCAATGTTTGCTAATTTGGATAAATTGGTCTTTCTGTCAAATTTTAAGTTAATTAAATGTTAATCATAGGGGTATTTATGGAATAAAAGTTTCAGGGACCAATTCATCCAATTTTTAAATAAAACTTTAATTTTTTTTTAATTTTTTTTAAATTCTGATTTTTTTTCGAAAAAAAATTAATTTTTCAAATAATTTTTTATTTTAAAAATTACTTTTTTTCAACTAAATTTTTTTCTTTTTTTTAAATATTTTTTTTGTTAAACGAAAAAAAATTAATTATTTTTTGAATTAACTTTTTTTCAAATTTTTTTTATTTAAATAAAAATAAAGTAAATTTAGATTAACTAATAATTTTGCATTTCACGGTGAAGGAGGGGAGCGGGTCAACACAACGGTTGGGGAATGTGTTATGTTCTTCGAGGAGAGGAGCAGCTGGACGACCCGCTTCTAGTCATCCAGTTATGACCTCCCACCTCCTAGTCGTCTAGCTGCTCTTCTCCTCGAAGAGCATAACACATTCTCCAACCGTTGTGTTGATCCGCTCCCCTCCTTCACCGTGAAATACAAAATTATTAGTTAATCTAAATTTACTTTATTTTTATTTAAATAAAAAAATTTTGAAAAAAAGTTAATTCAAAAAATAATTAATTTTTTTTTGTTTAAAAAAAAATATTTAAAGAAAAGAAAAAAAAATAAGTTGAAAAAAAAATAATTTTTAAAATAAAAAATTATTTGAAAAATTAATTTTTTTTCGAAAAAAATCAGAATTTAAAAAAAAAATTAAAAAAAAATTAAAGTTTTATTTAAAAATTGGATGAATTGGTCCCTGAAATTTTTATTCCATAAATACCCCTATGATTAACACTTAATTAACTTAAAATTTGACAGAAGGACCAATTTATCCAAATTAGCAAACATTGAGGACCAATAAACTAAAAAAAAATATTAGGGACCAATTCATCCAAAGTGGCAAACATTGGGGACCAAATTTGCCAATTTGCCATATATATATATAGATATATATATCAATTTATAATTCCTAATTTTATTATTTCATACATATTTATATAAATATATATGAGAAGCACCTTCAAAAATATAATTTAATAAACGGACATAAATATACACATTGTTTACAAGAGACTAAAAAAATGCTAATTATAACACAATTGACAGCATGTCAAGTTGGTGTATATGATAAAAACTCCCAGTAACGCAAAACATTATAAATAGATAGTGGCCACTGTACACGACTATGTCTTCACCATTGCAGTCCACATGATTACTTCAAATTCATACTTACAAATAAAAGAAAAGTCCATATGGCAGGATCACCTGCTACATGTGCCAACACTCAGAATTTGTTTCTTTTGTTATTTCCAAACAATATATGAATCCCAAAAAATAAAACACAAACTTGAATACGCATTCACACATAGAAATAATAATTCAATTCTCAACCTTTGTCCTTATATTTGAATAATAGCTATTTTTTACCTTTTATCGATACAATATATAAGCTTCAATCGCCAACATCAACCACTAAAAATACATACAACACTACCCAAAAACATTAATTCTTTCAATTCTCCTGCATCAAAAAAACCACCACAACTATTAAGATATCCCAAATAGCTCGCCCATTCCACAAATGGATCAAACAAAACACAAATTCCAAAGTTTTTTTTTAACCTAATCACTCATACAAACAGCTATAACCACGCAATATCTCTCAGAATAAATGACAGTGGAACGATTCAAGCCATCATCTACGATAAGGTCTAATCAAAATACCCGCGTTTATTCAACCACGTCGGATACCCTAACCAACAAGGCATCGAAAGCATCCAAGTCTGGTTAACTCAACGAAATACTCATATGCCCAACTAACTCTTAATCTAACAAATCTAATTTTAATGGCACCAATTTCCACATATCACTATACACCTTCACCTTATGCACCGATGTACTACCTCTTTATATGCAACTGCAACCAACACCGGGTATGAAATTACCCAGAAATCATTATGCAACCACATATATGCTAACGAAACCCAAAACTCTCCAGAGAATACCCCAGCAATATATGCAGCACTAGGCATCAAAAGAAGCCAACAGGTCACCTTAAACTACCAAAGAAAATCATGGACAATAACAGTTGGAACCAACACGTTTCGAGATGGCTGGCATAAGTTTTTCAATGACAATAATCTCACCATAGGGAACGTGTTGCTGCTACGTAACACTAATAAATGGTAATACGACATCATCCCTATGAATGCGCACACACAATGTGAAAATAGGTCCTCCAACAACCAACCACTCTCGACTCTCCTAAAATACCAAGAAGACAAAAACGGTACACCACTACTCTGTAAACGTATACCAAATCACAGTAAATCAAATAACAAATATTGCTACAATAAATGGTTAGCAGGACCAATCTCGTCATCCATCCCGCTCTCCTCAGCAACGACACTATACTCTGACAAAATGTTAATTTCTTTCAGAACTACAATATGCACTTAAAACACATGGTAAGATTAACATATGAAAATATGTTCTACACCTCTGTTCATACCCATTTAATAATAATTCCTTCTTAGCCAATCCAGCGCTTCACCGATATACTTCTACTAGAGGGCGACATAAATGAAATCAGCGTTATGCGGAACAAAAGAATATCACGTCGAAATATGGAAAAAAGCCCCCGCTTCAACTAGAAGCTCTTCGTCGATAACCACAACCTACATCACGGCGACATGCTTGGCTCCCTGCCACATACAGACACAGAGTTCACTGTAACAATATTTGACTGACAGGGATACGAAAATACGTACGGATGACACTAAAGGATGAGAAGAGCCTTTTAAGCAAACACTAATCTATCCCCAAATATAATTTCTTGCGTACATATCTTATTTTGTATTAGGTTGAATGTAAAATAATTTATTGTTCCCTACAAAAAAAATGTAAAATCTTGCATATCTCTTGATCAATGAAGGCGTTATTTTTGTACAGGAAATTTTAAATTTTGAGATGTATTGAAGATGATGATGCGAAGTAACATGAAATATTAAAGCTTTTCGAAGATTGTCGGTACTTTTATTTCCTATCATCTTCCTATCATACACAGACACCAAAATCGCCAGATAAACATTTCACCAACTTGTATACAAAAATCCTTACGCATAGCACAAAAAAATGATCATAACCTTTTAAACAAATAGCGCAATTTTATATTCACCCAAATTACCTAGGCCCCGCGCACTTGCGGGGCCAATTCTCTAGTTCAAATAGAAGCTTGTTCTTATGTTTATGAGCCCTACTTATGAATTAAAGATTAGACCAACACTGTAATGATATGATATCCTCTACTTAAACATTATTATTAATTATATTGCTCTATGTTAGCTGTCCATGTACTGATTATTATAAACTTTGTTCTTCAACTTTTACATCAAAAATTTTGTTCACCTTGTTTTTAGTTTCAGTTTTTACGTGTTTTACAAGCTTAGGGTATGACGACAACAACACGTACAACGCGGATCAGTGTTGCGCTTGTAAGTTCCACAAATTAAATTGTGAGGCCAAACCGACATTTGCATGAACTACTCAATGTAAAGCATTTTCTAGTTAAGGCCCTGGTCCATTGAAGCCCAACTGGAAATCTCTATCACATGAAAGCCCAACTAACATTGAGAAACTTGAACTCTTCGAGTACGTTATTAGAACTTGGCATGCCAGTCAAATTTATTTTTTTCAGTTGTTTTAATTTTAATCTTGGTCATATGGTCGTGCCTATTTTGAAGTAGCTCAAATTGGAAGCAATTGAATTGATCTAAGAAATCATGACTATTTGTTTTAATGGAACATTATAATCTTTCGTTACGTTTTAGTAAATAATATTAGTTGGCAATAAAAGTTTAATTTTTCACAGTGTGTTTTATTTTCGGGATATTCGACATAACGCAAAAGGGAAACTTTATGTATACTTATAGATTATAGATAACGGCTATGGATATGCATTATCTTTTGTTAAAAACATATAATTTGACTAAAATTATATGAATACCCAATTTGTCATTTTATTTTATTTGGAGGTAGTGAAGTGCCAAGCAACTCGTCTTTTTTTTTTATATACTTTTTCTTTTTCTTTAAGCAGCTCATCCGTTTTGTTTTGTATGGAGGGAAATCAAAATCGGCAAACCTGAAGTGCGAATTGAATAGGTATTGATAATTTTGGATAATTCATTTTACTATTAAATGATCCACAGATAACTATCGAAAACAATTCTTATAGTAGGAATGCGGAATGCTCACATAGAAAATATTAGTGTGATTAATTGGCTGAAACATTTCAAGTAATTACGGACAATTCTTCGTACCGCGTGGAAGTAGAAATTAATGTGGAAAATTCTTCTAATGTATAATTAATGAGATTCGTCAACCCATTTGAAATAATCGTGATCGGTGGGTGTTCAGCTACAAGTCTACAACGGTAAGTTGAAGTATTAATTAATTAAATAATAAAAATTCGATTAAGTGAGTGGATGGATGGTTGAAGGATATTGCACATGAGCTTAATCACTAGTCACTACTATTCTGTATTCATATTAATATGAGTTGAAGTTCTAATATATATATGTGCACGACTTTCACGGATCGGTCGTCCTAAACTTGTGGATCCCCAGCAGCCATTCCTGCACGTTCAACCCCACTCCATGCACATAATTAAGATATCACCACAATCCTCCCATGAGGAATTACCTACCGTAGACTGAGTTATATATGATCGCGTCGCGGGTTATCCATATTACTTAAAAAACCAAAATCATGTACTACTACTGTCTACTGCAGTAGTGCTAAGATATATATTTGTTTTCAATTGGTTATTAAAGGGATAAAATTAGAATGCTTTAAGATCCATATCTTAAAATGCTTATTATTTTATTTCGTGACATGGAAAAATGATTCCAATTTTGAAACAAAGAGATGTAATGATATTTTTATTTTCAGCAATAACGATGTAATATTATTTAGAGTGTATTTGTAAATGCTTCTTATAAATATTTTTTAATTAAATTTGCTTAAAGTTGAAAATAATTACATACTTTTAAGTAAGAGTAGAGGTTTTTGGAATTAATAAGAAAAAGCATATATTTTGGTTAACTCCGAAATTATGGTACTTCAAGCTTCAAAAACGTCTAAATGTATTTGCAAATGTTTATTATAAACGTTTTTATTTGTTTATACTTAAACTTGTAAATAATGTTTTAAAGAAACGTAAGTGGTTTATGAAATTAACCTAAAACAACAGATATTCTTAGTAGTTCTGAAAATTATGGTGCTTTAAGTATCATAAACATCTCAATTGATGCTTAAAAGAAACAATTTAATTAAGCAATATAAATGCTTAATTTTAGAAAAGCTAATGCAGAAAACATGTTTTATAAATACAAAAAACTATTTTAGGCAAATACACACTAAATACATACTTATATATTTAAGTAGTTTAGTTGCTTAATTTTAGGTAGTATTAGGAATGTCTTAAATAAGCAGCTTCTTGACTTTATTTTGTTAATAAATATTTTCTTAATGTTTGGAATACAAACTTCTGTTATTTTTGAGTTTAAAACACGTTAAAATAAGCACAAACTCAAGAGTTAGTATTTAGGTGCTTTTATGTTTTTTTCTCAAAAACTAAGCTACTTTTGAAGTTTTTCCAAACACTCCAAGCTTTTGCTTAATATAAACTTTAAGCAGCTTTAAGTACAAGTAATTAAAGTTGCTTAAGTAAGTCATTTCAAACACTAACTAGTACAACTTTTGCGTGTAAATGAAGCAAACCCACACGACTTTTTGTAATTTGAAGTTTTAATCTTATGTATTTCCTTTTTGGAAAACAAGATAGTATTATTACGATGACCAAATTAGAAATACATGACAATATTAATGGAATGGAGGAAGTTTAAATAAACACTTAAAAAAGCAGGTGAATGTGTTGGGTATTTTCTTTTTTGTCTATATCTAAGTATTTCCCTAAAACCTAAACACCAAAAAATACCTAATTAGATCTTATTAATACATCTGTCGTTAATTCGTAACAGGATTTTTGCCCGGCCCATCAGTGATCCTTCTTGTCAACACGTGTTAAAGATAAATCATAATAACATCTGGGTTTAAATCCCACTGGAACCGCATGTGTTGTCTGTCACTTATGGTTAGCCTAGGGTGGTTGAACTCTCCTGTGTGGTTTGCTTGCTATTGCACATGAGCGAGGTTTACCCAGTGTGCACTTCGGTAGCGGCTGCGGGTTACCCTCGTCATTCAAAAAAAAAACATAATAACATTTTACTAAATTAAAGTATTGAAGAAGATTTTATTTTTTTACAATAATCAAATCCTGCATATATACTATAGGTAAACCTTCAATTGAGATTTGTTTGCATCTGTTTATTATAATCACTTTTTATTTGCTTTTACTTAAACTTGAAAATAATTGATTATAAGCAAAATCAAGGAATTTATGGAATTAATTTTAAAAAACATATATTTTTGGTAAATTAGAAATTATGGTATTTTAAACACCAAAAATATTTTAATAGTGCTTAAGAGAACCAAACGGAGAAAATTGATTTTTCAAACATTAAAAAACTGCTTATATGCTCAAAAATCTCATAAATATTTAAAATAAACTTTTGTAAACACGCACTTATAATGTTAATGTCGCATTCTGCAGTCCTTAACTTCAACATAATTAATTCATTAATTGAAGTTGTAGTTTGATGCATGCATCTTACCGGTATATATTTTATGTATAATTAATTCAGTTAATAGGACTAATCGATTAGGTTTTACACAAATGTCACTATAATATTCGTTTATCCTACCCTCTATATATAGGCATTTATCTCGAACCTTTTCACGAGTAGTTACAACTCAAGTCCAGCGCGTTCTAGTGGCTAAAAGGTGAAATGGGTAAAAATAGGCAAACTTTGTCTCTTAAATGCAAAAATAGGCATTTTATGTCAAATATGCATTACATGGGCAATGTATTTTTTATACTAATTTCAATATAGGTGAAACTTATAGGCTGTCTATAAATAATGTCAAATTAGTAAAAAAAATATAATAGTTTAAGATTTATTATCATTACATTATAATAAATAAATTTATGTAATATATATCTACATGTACATCAATCAACAAAGAAGTAAAGAATAAGATCACGTGGATCTTGATGTGGAAAAAAAACGTGAAAGTAAGGAAAAAAGTGATAAATGCTTATTTCATGCATATTTTGCAAATTTTTAATTTTCCCCATTTATCTTACTACATCTATACAAAAACTTTTGTGCATTGCATTTGCAACTGGGTCGCATGGATCCAATTATTTGGGTCCGCACTCTAGTATTGCTCGCTTCTTAAAATCTAATATATATGTTATGTGATAGTATTATTATACTAATGGCTCATAAACCATTGATAAGTCATTCTTCTACTCAACTAAGAGGTCTTGGGTTTGAGCATACTTAGTCATATTTTAATTTTCATTCATTTTTTTATTTGGCAAAAAATAATGCGCAATTATTTTTTATTTTACTTTTTTATTTTTTTAACGTTTTTATTTATTTTTATTTTCTATTTTCTCAATTTTTATCAAAGACGGACGTGTTATTTGTTATGAACAATAATATCATTTGTCGAGTATCATTCGTTTCGAAATAAAAGTGTCACTTTTGTTTTGAACGTCATCTACCATCATTGATAGAAGTTACATTTGTTTTGAACAAAAAATGTCATTTATTGAGTATCATTTGTTTCGAATAAGAGTGTCATTTGTTTTGGACAAAAGTGTCATTTGTCAAGTGTCAATTATTTTCGTTAAAGTATCAGTTTTTTTGAACAAAAGTGTCATTTTGTTGTTGAGAAATGTGTCATTTATTTTGAACAAAAGTTTCATTTATTGAGTATCAATTGTTTTGAAAAAAAGTGTCGTTTGTTCAAATCAAAAGTCTCATTTGTTTTGAATAAAAGTGTCATTTATCAAGTATCAATTATTTTCGTAGAAGTGTCATTTGTTTGGAATAAAACTGTCAATTATTTTGAACAAAGTGTCATTTTGTTGTAAACAAAAGTTTCATTTGTTTTGAATAAAAGTTTCATTTATTGAGTATCAATTGTTTTGAAATAAAGTATTGTTTGTTCAATACAAAAGTGTTATTTGAAAATTACAAAAATACATGCTTATCACAAATCAAAATTACTTTTCTCAGTTGCCGAATATATTAGGAGTATGAACCAATACCAAAATTGATCTAATTCAACAAAGAAACACAATTATCAATAGGAACAACGAGAATACTAAGATTTGCATGGAAAACACCCTTCAATGTGAAGAGGTAAAAATCACGAGATCCTTAGGTCTAGCAAAATCCAGTACAACCAAGTAGAGAGTATAATCTAACAAGTAAAATATGATATCTAGTCCTTAACAACAACTATGCAGACACTAGAATAAAATTGAAAAACAAAGACGTGAAATATCCACAAAATTAGCAGCTGAAAATTATAACTCAAAATCTAACCATAAGAATTACAATTTCTTCCGTCGGATTGTAGAACGACGTATCTTCTAATACTAGTTAAAATTTCAGATCGATCGGACAACCTATGAGTCTCCAATCGTCGAAAATAACGAAATTTTACAAGCTTGCGAATTCATGGACGACTTGGCTGCAGTGATGGATGAACGGGGGTGGAGCAGTCGCGCGGCGGTGATGGATGAACTGTGATGAAGAAATAGATCTACTTTTGGGTTGAGATGCACATAGAAGAGAGAGGGGGGGCTGCGCTGAGAGCGAAAACAAAAAAAAATGCAAAACTATGATTCAATCTATATAGAGAGAGAAAGATTTGTATTCGGGTCAAATGCGAAAATGGGCCTCGAATTGGATCTGTGCGACCCGGTGCACAGAAGACCTTCCCTTACTTCTAAATAAGTCGTGTTTTCTTTTCCGCATACGGCTTAAAAAGTGAAGTCTCATGCACCTATCAAGTATTTATTTCATTTTTAAATTATATATTGGAGTCACATCGCTAATTTTATTATTGATACGTACATTGTAACAAATTCTGTTACAACCAAACACTTTCCCAAAACAAAAAATAATTGATAATTCGAAGGGATCAATAAAGTGAGCTCTTTGAGTATTTAAGGTTAATCAAATTCTTTTGTTATCCGACTTACACTTTAATGGTTATTGATTGGAAACTAGAAAGATTTATTTCGAAGATAATTATAATTACTATCTAAAGTGCATATTGACTTAAACTATTAACTACGTCTTGATTTATAAATACTCTTTATGAATTGTATTATTTGACCATTATATAGTACCTAAATGAAGCTAGTTAAGAGCTAGGAGGTGTTATAGCACTCCCGTAGTCTCGTAGAAAGATTGTAGGTTTGATTGTATTTCTGCAACGAACTAAAATTAATCTTTTTGTTTCTGATTGTTGCATCAATTTAGTCCTGCGGCATAAACAAGTTGTTTTAGATTTTTGCATATTTGTCTTCTCAAATTTTTTTTATCATATCTAAGTTTTCATTTAATTATTGATTTACAATAATAGTCACCTCACATTTGCGTTACATTGTGAAAATTTTCTTTCCATAAAATTCTAGGAGAAGAGAATTAATGGAAAGAATGAGTACATATTTTGCTATTTTAATATGTTCCTACAATAATGTAACAAGGGATTGTTAGCAAACAAATTATTTCATTATGTTACTTGTTTAGATTCTATAAATATATATCAAATAGACTTTACTAATTAATTAGTGTTTGCTGCAAAATAAATATTAGAAGATGTATTATTGAATAAATTGTTAAACTCACTCAAATCCTATGTTATTACAAATTGTAGCAAAACCATTTTGGTCTATATATGACAATAAATAATCTCGGAGCTCAAAAGGTGTATTTCACATTTAACACCCGCGGATATTTCGTCTACCCACGAGCTAGCTCATCTCATTCGTTGCAATATTTAACTCATGTATTGAGTTAACTTTCCACTAACCTTCTTCTTCATTAATCAAGTGGATCATTATTGTCCAATGTAGTTCACTAAACGAAAATCCTAACATTTTTTAATTTCATACGTGCAAACAAAGAAGTCAATATCTTATTGCAATTTGTTCACTCTTTTTTAAATAGTAATCTCCCTAACTTTAATAATTTACACCTACACAATCAGTGGCGGATGCACACATAGCCAAGGAGAGGCAATTGCCTCCCCTCAAAATTTGAATTGATTTTTTTTTTTTTTTGTATTTTAAGTATCACAAAATTATATATTTTGTTGTAAAACTTCTCCAAATTTAGTATTTATGAGAGTAACAAATTAAAATCGTTTATTCTCCGGAGACATTAATTCATCAGTGCTTCGTGAGTAATTTTATAAGACTTATGTATATTATTTTGCCTCCTCTTATATACTATCTTTGTGTTTTCTTTTTTTCATGTACTTATTAATATAAAATTAAGAATATTTGAAGTATAAATAAACTATCATTTAAATACTTATTAATTCCTTAGTTAGATATTGTTATTCTTCATAACTTCCTCTAACTAAATTTAGAGTGATGTCAAAATAGGATTGTGTACTACGTTTTTCGAATAAATATAAAAAATATATAAGTTATTCATGAAAGAAGAATATAATCCTTAAATAAGCCATAAAGAGTAACTATAATTAGATTTAAGTAGAAAAATGTGCTTAAAAAAAAATTTTCGGGGGCTCCGCCCCCGAACCCCCGTACAAAGATAACTCAAGCCCCGATAAATTTTGCCCCCCCTAACCGAAAATCCTGGATCCGCCCCTGTACACAATACGTAATAGTAGCTATTTGTATCTCTTAATTACGTAAAAGTAATATGCACTAAGGTCGACGGGACAACGGTGACTAGATACCCTAATTTAAATTTGAAAAAAGAATATGAAATTTTAGATTGAGTTAAAGCCTCTATTCATCTTGAAATTGACTTTAATTTTTTATTATTATAATTCTAGATTAAGATTTTACTTAATGTTTCTATTTATCGATATTAAGAAGAAGGGATCAACTAGAGTTGCGTCACGAGCTACATAAAAATCACCACTAAATTTTATTTCATGTAAATTCTTGGGTTTGCTTTTCGCATGAAGAATCTTATAGCTGTCAGGACTGTATTAGAAAATTCTATTCTTCGGTTAGTAAATATTTTTAAAAAAGCATACGGATGGTAACGTCCATGAAAACGGCAACGCTGCCTTCATTTTTGTAGCCATGTTGACGTCATAGTTTTTAAAATATACTCCCTCCGTCCCATTGAGCTGTGCTCATTTCTTTTTTGCACGTAGATTAAGGAGAATTGTTAGATGTGAGTGAAGTGGTGGGTCCCATAAAAAGAGAGTGAGTAATTGTGTGTAAAAATTTGCCTTTTTTAGAAACAGGAACAGATGAGTGGGACAAACTAAAAAGGAAAACGAGCACAGCTCGTTGGGACAGAGGGAGTAATAGTTTTACTTCATAAATTGAAATTAATAATTAATTATGTTTCTCTAACTGGTTGTTCTATTGTTTTGTAAATTATTTGTCTTATATTATAAATGATTTATCAAAATAAAATCATTAAAAAATTATTTTCGACATAACACAATTCTAAAATTAGTTAACAAATTAATTTTATTTTTAACATTTTATTTCATAACATTTAGTATTTTGATTATTTTAGTTTATTAAAGAAATAAAATTTTAAAATTAAAAAAATCAAATATCAAATATCAAAAACATTAAAAAATGCAATTTACATATCACCTGCCCTAAAAATTCAACCGGTCACGGCAACAGCCACCACCCGCTGCCGCCATAGCTGGACAATTCTCTTAGTTTTTCTACTAATGCTAGTTTATGTGTATATAATATGCAAATCTAGTTTTATGTTTTTGTCTAATGTATTTATGGTGTGGTATGAATTCTTAAATTTTCTACCTATTCTTTCGACTTTGATTGACCCTATGAAACTTAGAGAACACCGTAGAATCAAATTTTGGGCATAGTTAAACCTCATTAAATTAATATTATAGGGATCATGAGATTTTATTAATTTAGAGACATTAATATATCTAAAAATTACTAATATTTAATAATTTAGAAAGAGTTTTCGAACTTCAACAAAATTCAATTTTAATTAGATAAATATAAGGAGTTAAAAGATTATTTATATACCATATTTTATGTCATTTTACTATTTAGTATTTAGAAACAATAAATTATATTATTTTTAAAAAATAATATTAACTTAAAAAACATAGCAATGATGTAGTTGACATTTATTATCAACGAACACTAAAAAACACTAAAGATATTACAATTACTTTGAAACTAGTTACACATAAGGAATCACTTATTGCCTCTATGACTCTTCACAATTTTATGGTGCAGCTCGAGAAAGCAACTGTTGGGAGATGATTCAGTAGCCTAGTGTTCAGTAGATTTGAAGATCCCAAAACCCTACTTTGACTGATGAACCATTCAGTTGTATTTGTTTGTTCTGTCTCTGAGAGTTTTAGAATCAGTAGACATCCTTCCTACATGGTTCAGGCGTTTAGTTTTGTCTGCTGATTCTTCAGCAGACTATGAGCCTCAGTACCATGAGAAGAAGACTCGCAATCTTGGACTCGGCAGAGCGATATCGAAAGGAGTCGTGGGAACCGAACTCGGCGAGAGTAGTTCATCGAACTCGAGTTGATCTTCGATGAGGCTGAACTCGGCGAGAGCTAGCTACTGAACATAGATCAGACTCAGCAACGGCGAGACAGTCTTGTGATTGTTAGGAGATCTCATAAGTCAAATCAGCAGAGTCATACGAGGTATAGAGAAGTCAGCTTCAGATCTACCTTGAAGTCTGTTTGTCTCACCTACTTTCTTCAGCCTCGACCAATGACAAGTGGCCAGCTGTCTACATTCTGATTAAAGCTGCAAGTCAACATCTTTCCAGAAATTGAGGGAAAAGACTCTGTCACCATACTTTGAAAGAGTCGTTAGCTACCCAAAAGAGAGAGACACATGGATCGTCTTCTCCAACGGATCTATCCATGTCTCTGCTCTATAAATAAAGGGAAGATTTCAAATCGAAGCTCACGACACAGACAAGAACACACGAGCATTTACGAGCAACTCAGAATCGACTTAAAGCTTTCCGCAAGAACTTCATAGAGTTATTCCCAGCAAAAGGCGACATTCTTGCTCAAAGGGAACCAAGCTGAATCAGATCATAAGCCTCTAGTATCCAAGCGACTGAATACGAACCCAGAGTTTATACTTAACCGTTCGTCGCTCGAGAAGCCACTTTCTCGTTCCCTTCCCTCTAACCTAAGCTCAGCAGACCATATCTATAGCTTAGAACGAAGGAGTTCATCTTTGAACTGTTCTTTATTGTAAAGAACTCCTTCATAGTTGGAGAGTTTGTCAAACACTTAAGTTTGATACCTTGTAAACTGAGACTTGCTCAATATAAATCTCAAGACCAGTGTTTGTCAGTGCACAAACCGACTGAGACTAACTCAGTATAATAAAATAGCCTCCTGATCTTTTCGGGACAGTGGACATAGGACTGTTGGATCCGAACCACTTTAAAAATTCTCTGTGTTCTGTGTGCTCTATTTTTACTGTTGCATTGATTACTGTTCATACTGAAAATATCTTTCAAAATCAATCAACTGTGTTTCAGCAAAGCTTAAAAGATTGCACTAATATACTGAAACAGTTTTCTTAAAAACGTTTTCTAACTCAACTGAATTTGGGCCTACACATTTTCGCACTCTACTGAACTTCGCCTGAACGGTACTGAATTCTGACCTAAGTCAGCTAGCATGCCTCAGTGAAGTCAGTCACTCTGCCGCGCGATTCAGAACAGCTTATCTAGTCTACTGAACCTGTTCAGTACGACATCTTCCTGAAAGGGACTGTTCGCGTTTTAAGTTGAGAAAGTTTTCAGGTGTATTCACCCCCCCCCCCTTCTACACCTGAACGTTTATCTCGGGACCAACAATTGGTATCAGAGCGGGAGTTCTCTAAGACTCTTGTTTTCTGAAACTGGTCTACTTGAACGGATCAAGAAAATGTTTTCACCGCATATCATTCTTCATTCATATCATAATTCTCAATGTCTGATATGTCAGGATTCAGGATGGTACCTATGTTCTCAGTAGAGAACTAGGGGGTATGGCGAGTCAGAATGGAGGCACATCTGACTTCCCTCCACGACAGCATGACAGAGGTACTAGAGGACGGACCTATCGTTCCCATGATTGATAGTGTCGAAACCCAGGATCCAGCACAAGGATGCGGCATGGTGACCGGGAAGAAGATCCCCAAAGATAGAAGTCTTTTCACCCCTGAGGAGAAGAAGCTTCAGAACTTAGACTGGGTGGTCAGAAATGTCATATTGACCACCCTGAGTGATTCCTATCTTGGAAGAGTTCAGGACTGCAAGTCCGCGAAGGAACTCTGGGACACTCTAGCGCTACTGAGTCGGGGGACTCAGAAGATCAAAGCAAACAAACTGGCGCTGGAACTTCAGAAGCTGGAGAGATTGTCTCTCATACCTGGCGACATGATTGAAGATGTTAATATTAGATTTACGGATTTGATGAACACCATCAACGGGCTGGGAAAGATATTCTCCAATCGAGAAATGAATCTCAAGATATTGAGAGCACTGTCGGACGGCATTGGACACCATTCGCTACTTTGCTTAGACATTCTGACCTTGATATTGTTACTCCTGATCATATCTTTTCAAAATTAAAAGCTGAGGAGTTCGAGTTCGGCCTACCCCAAAGGAAGCAGCGAGCTGAAGCTGACACTCAAATCGACCATGCTTTCAAAGCATCAGTCAGCACAGCGGCTCCCGCGTCTAGCAAGGCAGAACCTTCACTCAGTGATCTACAAGAAGGAAACCTAGCTAGGAAATATGCACTGTTTGCCGTAAAGTATCAGAAAAAGAAGGAGAGACGCAAAAATCTCTCTAGAGTCGTCAGAGACTCAAAGGGTAAGTCAGAATATACACCCAAGAGCACTCCTGAATCGCATATTTCTGATTGCAGGAAACAGGAGGACTCAGCTCAGTCGAAAGACAGCGAGAGCAAAGAAGATAGAGTCGCCACCTGCTACAACTGCAAGAAGCTAGGACACTATCAATACGATTGTCCTGAGATCAGTACTGCTGAGAGAGCAGCACGCAAAGCTCGAAGGGAGAAGTTCATCAAGAAGCGTCAAGCATATATTGCTGTGAACTCTCAGACGACTCAGATGAAGTCGACTCCTTCATGGATTCATCAGATGATGAAGCGGCATTCATGGTCGTAAAGCATAAAGAAGATGTTGAAAAGTGTCTTATGGCAGGAGAAGAGGATGAGGTAAACTCTCAGGCTCCATTTAACTCCTCTTCACACTGCACACATGATACTATTTCAGGTGCAGAAGAGAATCTGGATATCTCGATCGTGAATGAAGAACTATTAGACGAGCAGATTCAGACAGCTCAATAAGACTCTTCAGGAGTTGGATACCCTGAAAGTGGAGAATCAGAGACTTTCTTAGGAGAGTCAGGTTGCTACTGAGTCAGAAGGACTTGTGTTGAGACTCAGGGAGGAGATTAACTCTCTGATGGCCAAGTCTCAGCATCAAGAAGATCAGATCTCGCATCGACCAATAACTTGACTCGAAGGATATCGAACTGAGTTTACTGAAGCAAGAGTTGTCAGGACTTCAGACCGAGCATGAAATGCTTAAGAAAAGTGATGATGTCTGGAGGAATCTGATGACTGAGCGGTACATGGGTGCTAAAAAGAAGCTCGAGGCAATGTTAGCCAGCTACAAGCCTAAGCACTGCAAGGAGGGACTTGGATTCAGTCATGGAGCCTCCTCATCTGCCCCCGTACGCTCAGAGAACCGGCTGACTGATAGGTTTGTTCAATGGGAGGCTATCAATGCTGAGATCCTGAACCCCCTAGCAAAGAATAAACAGAAGATGAAGGCACCTCATCCCAACTATCAGCATTCTAACAAGAAGATTAGCTCTAAATCACCCCAGCTCAGTCAAGGGGGAACGAACAGAGTTAAATGGGCTAATCAGTATGGACCTCCACAGCTGGCACATCCAGCTCAGTATGGGTCATATTACTATGATCCTACAGTCAGAAGAGGACCTAAAAGTCAGAAAAGGAAGAAGAAGGCCGTTCAAAAGGCAAAGGTAAGCAATCCACCAATTCAGAAGATCAGGACTCCTGAACCTGTGAAGCCTCAGAAGTCAGCATCGACCAGTCCAGTGGTCAAGTATGTTGATCAGAGTGGAAAGAAACTATCTGAGACTACCAGGGTCGTAAGACATATTTGGGTTTCCAAAACTAACATCTAAGGACCCAAAATCAAAAATAAAGGATACCTGAATATAATTCTGTTTTGCAGGTGCACAAGGACCCTTGGTATGTGGACAACGGATGCTCAAGACATATGACATACCAGAAGGACCTACTGAAGAATTATACTACTGAAGAAGGACCCAGAATCGAGTTTGGAGACAACGCAAAAGGCTATACCAGAGGCTATGGAACATTCAGCATTGGAACCGCCGCAGTTCCAAGAGTATCATATGTTGATGGACTTCAGCATAATCTTCTCTCTATTAGTCAATTTTGTGATAACTCGAATAGAGTGATTTTTTACGCTGGTTTCTGTGATGTCATTGATAAATCTACAGGGAACACAGTGTTATCAGGTTCGCGCAAAAAGAATATCTATGTAGCTGACTGGAACTCAGCTGAACCTGAAGCTTGTTTGTTGGCGAAGAACGACAACAGAACGGGGTGGCTCTGGCACAGAAGACTCAGCCATCACAACTTCAAGATGCTCAACAAGCTTGCTAGAAACGCTCTAGCAAGAGGACTGCCGAATGAAGTATTCAGAAAAGACACTCAGTGTGAAGCATGTCTGAAGGGAAAGAAAACAAAGAAGCAAAATCCACCTATTCCATCGCCTTCCACTGATGGAATCCTTCAGCTGCTACATATAGATTTTTTCGGTCCAGTCTCTCCAGTGACGATCAGAGGAAAAAAGTATGCTTTAGTGGTCTTTGATGACCACTCGCGCTACACATGGGTCATATTTATTGCCAGAGTTGCCTACGCTTCTGAAAAAGCTCAGTGTCGAGAAGAACACTAAGATTATAAAGATACGTTCAGATAGAGGAACTGAGTTGCTGAATTCGATGGTGGAGGAGTTCTGCAAAAAAACTTAAGGCATAGCGCATGAGACGTCTGCCGCGCGCACGCCTCAACAAAATGGGGTTGCTGAAAGGAAGAATATAACACTCAAAGAAGCAGCAAGAACCCTGCTCGCAGACTCAGGACTCCCAACCAAATTCTCGGCTGAAGCAACTGACACTGCTTGTTACACTCAGAACAGATCTCTACTGACCAAGCAGAATAAGAAGACACCATATGAATTATGGAACGGCAGGAAGCCTTTCATATCTTATTTCCATATTTTTGGGTGTTCGTGCTTTATCCACAATAATGGGAAGGACCAGTTAAAGACATTTGATAGCGAGTCAGACCAGGGAGTCTTCTTAGGATACTCCCGGGTCAGCAAAGCCTTCAGAGTTTTTAACTACCGGACCCTTTGCGTGGGGGAAAGCCCTCATGTTGTTTTTAATGAGTTTGCTACTGAAGATAGGAGCAGGAAATCTAAATCAGAATCTGAGGACATTAGTAAGCAGCTACAAGATCTTAGCCTAAAAGATAAAGTTGAAAAGATCCAGCTGTGTTGGGATGATGATTCAGAAGAGGAAACTGATGATAAGACAACTGAATCTCAGCCAGCAGCAGAAGTAGCTGAACAGATTGACTCTACTGAACAGAGTCAATCACAGGTAACTCAGGTCGATGAAGGAACCCAAGTGGTAACTGAGACCTCTACTGAGGATAATAATTCAGGGGGATCAAATGAAGTTCCTGAGCTAAATGCCCCTGAACTTGGTGACTCAGTAGACCCAACTCTCGTAATTGAATTACTTCAATCTCAGAATAGTACAACTGAAATGCCTAACTCGCCTACTTTCTGTGTTGAACAAATATCAGATGAAGAGTTGAAACATCGTCGATCGTGGCTGGACGCTCACACTTCTGACTTGATTATTGGAGATCCTTCAGCTAGTGTAAAGACAAGATCCAGATTTTGTCTGGGAAAAAGCGCATTATATTCCTTCTTCTTATCTACTGAAGAACCTCAATCAGTTGAGGACGCACTCAAGAATGCTGATTGGATCATTGCCATGCAGGAGGAGCTGAACCACTTCGCGAGAAACGAAGTATGGGAGCTTGTTGACAGACCCCGGCATCAACATCTAATTGGAACTAAATGGGTCTTCAAGAACAAGCCAGATGAAAACAACGTTATTGTAAGGAACAAAGCAAGACTCGTGGCAAAAGGCTACTGTCAAGCCGAAGGGATAGATTTCGACGAAACTTTCGCTCCAGTTGCAAGATTGGAGGCAATCAGACTATTCCTAGCCTACGCAACACATCAGCGATTCAGACTTTATCAAATGGATGTGAAGTCTGCGTTCCTGAACGACGTGCTGAAAGAAGAAGTCTATGTAGAACAGCCTCCAGGCTTTCAGCGGGGACATCAGGTCTACAGACTCAGAAAGGCTCTATATGGGTTAAAACAAGCACCCAGGGCTTGGTACGATACCCTGTCGGAGTTTCTTCTTCAGAAAGGTTTTCTGAAGGGCACAGTAGACCGCACATTATTCAGCATTAGATTGAAAGATCATATCTTACTTGTGCAGATCTACGTAGATGGCATTATATTCGGCTTGAAGAACGTCATCATATGTCAATAGTTTGAGAAAATGATGAAGGATAAGTTCGAGATGTCGATGATGGGAAAGATGAATTATTTCCTCGGTTTTCAAGTCAAATAATCCGAGAAGGGAACATTAATCAATCAAGGCAAATACACTCGAGACCTCATCAAGGAAAATCGATCTTGATAAAGAGGGAGTATCAGTAGACCATACTGAATTTCGTGCTATTATTGGTTCATTATTCTATCTAAATACTACTCGACCTGACATAATTTATGTTGTAGGTGTCTGCGCTCGATTTCAGGCGAATCCTAAGCAGAGTCACATGGACTTAGCAAAGAAGATTCTTCGCTATCTCAGAGGAACACCTGACATGGGTTTATGGTATCCAGTAGATGATAATATTGAACAAACTGGTTATTCTGATGCTGACTATACAGGATGTAGGATTGACCGAAAGTCAACTTCTGGAACTTCTCAGTTCCTTAGCAGTAAGTTGATTTCATAGTTTTCAAAGTAACAACATTTAGTAGCGACGTCAACTATTGAAGCTGAATACATGGCTGCCGGAAGTTACTGCGCCCAAATCCTTTGGCTGAGACAGTAGCTACGTGACTATGACGTCATTCATAATGAAGCGTCGATCTTCTGCGATAGCTCCAGTGCGATTGCAATCACTCAGAATCCTGTACTCCATACTAGATGCAAGCACGTGGACATCAGACACCACTTCATTCATGATCATGTCGAAAAGAAGGATATCAGGATGGAGAAGATCATACTGACCATCAAAGGGAGATATTCTGACCAAGCCTCTAGCTGAAGCCAGATTCAGAGAACTTTCAGTAGAGCTAGGTCTGTTGGACCCTACTGACTCCAATCAGTAAGTGGATTCAGGAGAGGAGCATTCAACAAGGGGGAATGTTCACTCTCAGTACTGAACTGACCTTAGTACATAGAGATTCAGCAACCATTTACACGAGGTATCAGCTGACTACGATGTTCAGCTGATAGGTTTGCGTATCTCTACTCAGTAGCCAATGAAATATTTTATGCATTAATGATTCAAATTCAGTTTCGTATTCAATGCCTTAGAAAATGTCATTTAATATAACGGTTTACATTTAATACAGGACATTTTATGCTAAGTATGCTGAAATATGCGGCGCATTAAATGCATGTCTAATCAAGTTACCTTATTTGGCTATATACAACTGTAATTTGACTTAGGCGGCTACGTTGATCATTACCTATTTTATAACATTAAATCTTAGCCGTCCATCTCATAAAGCAGATTTAAATTGAACCGTGGATTAATAACTTTTCATCTTCTTGATCATATATAAAACACGTTCAAAGTTAGAAAACCGCCATTTTACTCTGCACCCTAGAAATTTTCTGAGAAAAAGCATACACACATTGCAAACTTCTATTAAAACTTCTCAGAAATTGCTTCGGTAAATCTCATGCATATTCAGTATCACGTAGATTTCTTGATAATATTCTCTCTTCGATACTAACATCTTATTTTGCAGATTAAAATCATGACAGGATCAGTCATCACTCCGGTTAATATGACAGAAATCCTCGAGAAAGACCGTGTTTGGTGTAAGCCGATCATGGACTTCGATGCCTGTGAACTGGATTTCATGGAGGAGATCTTTGAAGCATTGAGGGCTTCAGGGCTAGAAGCCTTTCTGTCCAGGAAGCCATCTTACTTCCTTCCGCGATAGATTTCAGAGCTCTATCTGAACTCTGAGTCAGTAAATGGTGATATCTGAGGCCAATTCGTCATTCATCATGTACCAGATCCCGCTCGTGCTGTATCGAAGATTAAGCAGATGTCCATCAGAGAAGCTCTTCAACGGAGCTTTCAGCTTCCCAGCACCGTTGGATACAAGGACGATCTCATGGATGAGTATCTAGAGATCTTTTGCGGCAAGCCTACGATGTTCAGGGCTGCCTTCCCGAAGAATGCGATGTTGCCTCAGTACAGAGCGTTAGCCTACATAGTCATGCAGATATTGACTAGTCAGGCTGGGTCATTCGATCAGGTGTCCAGACCGAAGATTCGGATGATGATGGCGATATATGACCATGCACAGATCAACTGGACTGAATTCTTTCTAAAGGAGTTCATGACCCAGGCAGGAAAATTCGATAAGACCTCAAACTGTCTGACTGTCAAGGGAAAGCTACTACATGGTATGAAGCTAAATGTCATGATAGAAGACCTTTATGGTGCTGACCACACTATCTACGCTGACAAAGGGTACTTCAACCCGAAAAAGGTCAGGTTCCAAAGTAGGGCAGCAGCCCTTCAGCAGATCGGCTCAGGGCCTGCTGAGCCCAAGAAAGGCTCTCAGAAGACCTCTACTCCTTCCAAGAAGAGGTCACCTCCCAAAACAGCTCAGAAGACACCGACCAAGAAACAGAAGACGGTTAGTAAAGCTGTAGTTGTACCTCCCCTGCAACTAAGAGATGAGGTAGAGTCATCTGAGAAGACTGTCTCAGTGGAGAAAGCAGTCTCTACTGAAAAGGGAGAGGAAGTGGAACAAGGGGCAGGAGCTGAACCTGTTACTCCTATCACTCAGACCCCTTTGGACATTCCACCTCTCAGCAGCATTCCGTTTGCTGAGAAAGAGACGTCTCCGATTGAAATCAAAGATTCGGAGACAGCGTCAGAAGTAGAGACCATCGGGATGGAGGCCTCAGCTCTTCAATCCAGAGCCTCCCGAGAAGTCTCAGAATCCATTCCTGAGATTACAAGTCACTCCGACTTAGTCACTTTGGCCAGACAGGCCCAGCTTCACATTCTGATTCGGTTCCAGGCATGGTCTACCCTGAATAGACTCATCCAACACCACTCCTGCGAACAACTTCACGAAGAAGAGCTACTGATCCATGAGAAGATAGGCTACTCCGAGCCTGCGGATCTCTGCTCTATGGATGACATGAGGGCGGCTATGCTAGCCTTGCTGAACGACAGAATTCCAAGCTCAGCAGTCGCTCCCTCAGATGGGTATGATCCCGATGATCAGGACCCGCCCCATGATTCAGGCCCTAAGAAGCCTGTTGAGGGATCTCAACTGGAGGAGGATGCCCCACCTACAACAACTGCTGAAATCCCACTCAGCATCCTCCTACCAGGTCAGTCGGCGGCTGGTACCTCATAGACCGCGGACCCAGTACAACTTCTGATGGGGTCTGTTTTTGAGGTAGCGCCCAGCCCGAGAAGCCGATGTTCTAAGACTGTGGCCAGGGCCCTCAGAAGTCAGGGTGCTCAGAACCGACTTCTTGCCCGAGCTGTCCACAAGACGTGGAAGCAGTCTACTCAGGCTCAGAGTGAGGAGATGAAGGAGCTTCGCACATCTATTCAGAACACAACAACTCTTGACTTCTCTACTATACTGACAGACGCCTTAGCCACTCAGAGAGCCGAGTTCGAAAAGCAACAAAAGCTGATGGAAGCTGCTCAGATAAAACTTCTTGAAGATTAGAAAGCAGCCCAGTCAGCTCATGCTGAATCCATATCTTCCCTGACTCAGGCCTCAGAGCTCAGACTCCAAAACATTCAGAAGGCATTGGAAGAAAAGATGGATCAGAAATTGCAAACTATTCAGACTGTAGTGGAGAATTCCCATAAGAAATATGGACAAGAGCTTACTGATGAGAGGAATGAACTCCACGAACGCCTCGTGAAACTGCAGGACGCCTTGGATAAGTTGGCCTCTGCATACGCCAGTCTGAATAAGAAGGTGCCGGGTCCCACTCTTGGCCAATTTGCTGATGCCAAAAAGGGGGGAAAGGGAAACGATACCTAAGGCACCAAGGGGAATCAGGTCAGTAAAGGGAGCAACTCAAACTCAACAATCTGCTCCTATTGAAACCCCAGGTCAGGCCCAGGGTGTCTCAGCAGCAGGAGATGTAGTGTCTACTGAGACCGGCCCAAGCGGCTCAGGACCTAGAGATTCAGCAACCCAAACTCCAAGCAAAATCATTAAGGAGGTCGCTGAATATGCAGAGGAGAACTCTGATGAGGAGGAAACTCCTCTGCCTCCTCCGGTGGTAGGTAAAGGGAAGAAGATTCTGAAACTCCCAACCCCACCTAAGAAAGGAACCAGAAGGTTTATATCTCCTGAGGAAAAAGCTCAGATTGAAGCTGATGAAAAGCTCGCAAGGGAGATAGCTGAGGCAGAGGCTGCTAACAAGCCTAAGAAAGCACCTGCCAAAGGAAAGACCAAGGTTCAAGGGGTAAGGAAGCCTGGATCGAGGCAACCCCATAGGAAACTGAAAATCAGCGATGAGGCTGATAAGGAAAAAGAGAAAGAACAACAGCAGCAGCAGTCTGGTCAGCAGGATGGATCTAAGTCTAAATCACAAACACCTGTTGATTCAGAAGAAGAGCAAGAGCATGTTTCATCTTATGCCGCTTCCAAAGCCCAAGAGCAAGAAATGCAAGAAATATGGGATCAGATGGAAAGATATCTAGACAGAGGAGCTGAAGCTAAATAGATCAGTGAAGCAAGAGAGAGGCTCAGACTCGCAGATCTAGAAGCTCTGAGAATCAGGACTGAGAAAGAGGCTAGAGAGAGGGTTCCTAAGAAGGCTGAAATTCCCTACAAATACAGAAGACTCAGGAAGCCTACTGATCTCAAAATTCACCGATGGCCTAGAATCGATACAGGGATGCCATGGGAGCGGACTCAGAGGTCGGAAATGCTTAAAGCTGACTTTAACAAGAGGTACTACATCTGGAGATACTGGCCTGACATGCACAAGGCTACAGCTTTTGCTCAGTTGCTTCTGAAAAGCGATCCTGAGATATATGCCAGAGTTCAGAAGTCCCTAGCTGAGAAGATAGATGTCAGAGTCCCAGCTCCTAGACCTCTGCCCCCTCCACTGAAGCTCGATAGATCTTTACATGTTGGTGTTATAGAAGGAGAGGTCAAAAGTGCAGTCCAAGCCCATTATCTTGATGAATCAGATCCTGCTGATATGTTGTTGATACAGAAGCTCAGAAGAGACACGTTCAGAATGTATGGATTGCCGCTGCCTGAAGAGAAGTCTAGAGATTTCAAAGCGCGGATCCAGCAGTTCAGGAAATAGTTGTTAGCTTCTTTTTATCTTTTTTTTCTTTTCTCTAGAGTAGCAGCTGATGTACTGTACTGAATATTATGATATATGAAACATCATTGTTGTTCGGCCCTGACAATACCTTATTGTCTTCATGGCCTTGTTATTTATGCTTAACACTCAGAATCACCTAAGTGATTACTGACTCACACACTCACTGAATATATTTGTGTCTGTCTGTTTTTACTTAGATTGTTAGATTATTTCCTGATTGTATAAGATTTATAGGGAGGATTGTTGTTAGAAAGGGGGAAATTGCTGTTAGATTTCTGTATAGGTTCTGATATTTCTTCCATGTACTCCCTCAGTAGTCTAGAACTTGAAGAACAACTCCACTGTATCTACTTGTAATATTTGTAAGGAGTTTGTTTCTGACAGTTTGTAGTGTTAGGTTTTGGCATCATCAATTAGGGGGAAATTGTTGGCAGATGATTCAGTATCCTAATGTTCAGTAGATTTGAAGATCCCAAAACCCTACTTTGACTGATGAACCATTCAGTTGTATTTGTTTGTTCTGTCTCTGAGAGTTTCAGACTCAGTAGACTTCCTTCCTACATGGTTCAGGCGTTCAGTTCTGTCTGCTGATTCTTCAGTAGACTATCAGCCTCAGTACCATGAGAAGAAGACTCGGTAATACTGGACTCAGCAGGAGCAGTATACTGAAAGGAGTCCAAGGAACTGAACTCAACAGGAGTAGTTCACTGAACTCAGAGTTGATCTTCAGTAGAGCTGAACTCAGCAGGAGTACGGTACAGAACATAGATCAGACTCAGCAACGGCCAGACAGTCTTCTGACTGTTAGGAGATCTCATAAGTCAAATCAACAGAGTCATAAGAGGTATAGAGAAGTCAGCTTCAGATCTACCTTGAAGTCTGTTTGTCTCACCTACTTTCTTCAGCCTCGACCAATGACAAGCGGTCAGCTATCTACTTTCTGATTAAAGCTGCAAGTCAACATCTTTCCAGAAATGGAGGGAAAAAACGCTGTCACCATACTTTGAACGAGCCGTTAGCTACACAAAAGAGAGAGACATATGGATCGTCGTCTCCAACGGATCTATCCATGTCTTTGCTCTATAAATAGATGGAAGATTTTAAATCGAAGCTCACGACACAGACAAGAACACACGAGCATTTACGAGCAACTCAGAATCGACTTAAAGCTTTCCACAAGAACTTCATAGAGTTATTCCCAGCGAAAGGTGACATTCTTGCTGAAAGGGAACCAAGCTGAATCAGATCATAAGCCTCTAGTATCCAAGCGACTAAATACGAACCCAGAGTTTATACTTAACCGTTCGTCGCTCTAAAAGCCACTTTCTCGTTCCCTTCCCTCTAACCTAAGCTCAACAGACCATATCTATAGCTTAGAACGAAGGAGTTCATCTTTGAACTATTCTTTATTGTAAAGAACTCCTTCATAGTTGGAGAGTTTGTCAAACACTTATGTTTGATATCTTGTAAACTGAGACTTGCTCAGTATAAATTTGAAGACCATTGTTTGTCCAGTGCACAAACCGAATGAGACTAACTCAGTATAATAAAATAGCTTCCTGATCTTTTCGGGACAGTGGACGTAGGATTGTTGGATCTGAACCACTTTAAAAATTCTCTGTGTTCTGTGTGCTCTGTTTTTACTGTTGCATTGATTACTGTTCATACTGAAAATATCTTTCAAAATCATTCAACTGTGTTTCAGCAAAGCTTAAAAGATTGCACTAATATACTGAAACAGTTTTCTTAAAAACGTTTTCTAACTCAACTGAATTTGGGCCTACATATTTTCGCACTCTACTGAACTTCAGTTGAACGGTACTGAATTTTGACCAAAGTCAGCTAGCAGGCCTCAGTGAATTCAGTCACTCTGCCGCGCGATTCAGAACAGCTTATCTGGTCCCCCCCCCCCCCTCTACACCTGAACGTTTATCTCGGGACCAACAACAACACCGAAACTTTTTGATGCAATTAGAAAAGTTAGATATGAGGTTCAATTAAATTTGAGTTTTAAAAAAATGCAACACTAGAATCATATTTCACAAATTGTCCTAGTATTGTTGGCAATTATAAATGATTATTAATTAATGATATTGATGAGATCATATATTTATATTGGGGGTTTCTTGAAAAATATTATCTTATTATGTTATCGAATTTGGTGATGTTTTACACCGGCCCAAGTTTAGACGAAAAAAATATTATCTTAAAGAGGTTATTAATTAACCGACTATTAAATTATAGATGTTCTATTGTATTTGCATCTTATTCTATGTACTTTATATTTAGTTATAATATTTTGCTGAATTCGGCCAAATAATTATAGATTTAATTTTATATCTTCACTATAATCTAGAATTCTACCGTCACGCCGGTGGTGGCCGGTGACCGGTTGAATTATTTAATTTGGAATTAAGGTACGTAATATGTAGATTGTACTTTTAATTGTTTTGACACTTCTGTTTCGTTTAATTTTAATTTATATATATATATATATTTTTAATAAACAAAAGTCATCAAAATATTAAATATTACTTTCTCGTCCCGCCAGACTTTTCTTGTTTCTTTCCAGTATGGACATTAATATGAGCGGTGGTTGTATTAGATGAGTAGGTGATTGTGGATAAAAAAATAGGCCGAACAAAGAAAAAGTAGAAGTTTTTGCAGTAATTATTTTCTATTTTAGGAAACGAGAGAGTGTTAAATAAGGACAAATTATGTGGCAAAGTAGTGTGTTAGTTGGAAATTAATTTTAGAAGTGTGTTATTTTTGGAATAAAACTTTTAGGGAATATTATTTTGGGAATTCACTTTTTATATCATTTGTTGATTTGTAAGGAGCAATAACCAAATATTGTTTTGAAATTAACTCGTTGGATTAATCGGAACAATTTAAAAGTACCTACCATTTGATGAAAATATTATTTTTGAAAACAAAAAGATCTATTTATGTGTATAAAGATCTAGTTGCAGGGGCGGATCCAATGTGTGAAATCCGACATCCGAACTTTCATGTATTACTATAACTAATCCTCTATTTTTTTCTATAATTTATATTTTTATTTCATTTTGATTTTCGAGTTCGTCCCTCAAAAAATTTTAATTTATAACCCTACTCTTCAATTAAAATTAAAAAATTTATTTGAATATGACGACTAGCTTTGAAAAAATTTAAAAATTATATATTAAGTACACTTACTTTCTTGGAGGTTCAGGACTTAAATTTTGAACATCTATTTTGATAGAGTTGCACATGTAATTTAACATACTTTATGCAATTGATATGCTCCCTCCGTCCCACTAAAGTTGTCTTAGTAGTTCCGCCACGGAAATTAAGAAAATAGATATAAATGAGTAGTTGTATAGTTAGATGTGGGTCTTCTACTTTAATTAGATTGAAATGAGCATTCTATATTTACAAAAATGCCACCTTCTTTTTCCATTTTCGGACTAAGACAACATTAACGGGACAGCCGAAAATGAAAAGTAAGACTACTTTAGCTGGACGGATGGAGTATTATGTTGTGCTTTCTTTTTTTCAATACTTAATTGATTATTTCAATAAAATCTTGAATCTCTTCCAATCACATGTAGGGCACTACTAAAATAGGATGTTGTATTATACTATTTTTCGAATAAATAATAAGGAATATAGCAGATGAATAACATAATATCCCTCAATAAGTATTAAATAGTAAGTATAATTAGACACAAATAGAAAAGAAGGGACCTAAAATAAATTTTCGGTGTGCCAAGCAAAATCATTCATTCACTTATAAACCTCGCCCCCTAGCTCAAAATCTCGAATCCACCCCTTTATAGTTGCATTTTTTATATGATTTACGCATTATGCATAAGATTAAAGATTTATTGGAGCACCCCCTTGCGGTAGATGTGGGTTCCCTGTCAAAAAAAAAAAAAAAAGTCAAGGTTGATTTGTCAAAAAAAAAAATCGTAGCAAATTCTAAAAAATGGTCAGAATCATTAATTTCAAGATTTTATCTTTTACTAAGAATACCTAAAATTATAATCGTATGTACATGTTTGTCACATTCTACGTTTTTACTAATTTTCTTAAGATATCATTAATCGCAATTTATTAATAACTACAAAAGTTAAGAATCAACAGTTGTTTATTTCTTATTCTATCGTAATGAAAGTGAAACAACAAATTATAATTAATTATTGTATGCCTGCCAGCATTAATCAGTATCCAACGACGCAACGATGAGATTTTTAATTAGCTCAACCCGTCCTCATCTTCCGGTGAAGGTCTTTTATTCCATAATTGGAGATAGGGCTGTTATCGAATCGAGCTTTTATCGAATAGCTCGGGCTCGAGCTCGATAAGGCTCGGCTCGAATTCGATAATATCGAGCTCGAGCTCGAGCTCGAGCCTCATATTGATATTCGATAATTAATCGAGCCGAATTCGAATATTGCAATATTCGGTTCGAAAGCTCGCGAGCCCGGCTCGATTAAATTACTTTAGATTTTGGGTACCAAATTCGAGCTTTCGGTACCGAATTCGAGCTTTCGGTACCGAATTCGAGCTTTCGATCTTGAATTAAAAAATTAAAAAAATATTATTTTCTTAATTTTATCGAGCTTTCGAATCGAGCTCGATACCGAAATCGAGCTTTCAAATCGAGCTCGAATACCATGATTTTTTATCGAGCCGAGCTCGAACCCGAATATAAAGCTCGTATCGAGCTCGAGCCCGAGCTCGAGCCTGAGCAAAAATGGGCTAATTGAGCCGAGCCTGTACAAAGCTCGGCTCGACCCGGTTCGATAAAAGCCCTAATTGGAGACTTATTATATGATTTACTATTCACTGGTGTCATGTGTATTGTAATTTAACTAAATCTAACTTTAATTGATATTGAGATATAATTTAATAATAAAAGAAAATTTTACAAATACACATTACACTATTTAATTGGTGGGTCATAATGAGACTCAAAAATGGGATATGTGATCTTTAGCGCTCCTCATCTTCACTCTTCATTTTGAAAAAAGAGGCGCACTCACTCGTGTCCCACTATAATTTTCATGTATAAATCACGATATGCTATATGTGTTTATGATTTGAATTTAGAATTATCATAAACTGTATGAGTTTATAATTGAAATGTTAGTGGGACATGGGCTAATTCGTAATCATTTTCTCTTAAAATTGTAATAAAAAAGCAAATAAATCGGTCTAATCCTCGTAATGTTATATTTCCTAATTTCTTGAGTACGATTAATCATTCAGCACCACCATGTGCATTAATTTCGTACTAAGCATGAATAACGCGATTTATTTGAGTTCTTGATTACTTAACCATTTCTTAAAAATGGCCTTTTGCAATTACTCATACTTTCCTATTTTCCTTGTATAATAGTAATATTTTGGCTGATCAATTGAGAGAAGTCAAGGCCTCCATAAAAACTATTCCGATTTTGAGAAATCAAAGAATGCTTTGCCGCGGTTGAAAGATTTGTAAGATATTCTAGAAGGATATATCATTTTATAAAAGACATTATTATATAATTGATATATTTACTTCCTATATATTTGGTAAAACTTCTACGTATGTGTATTGATTACGTGAATGAGAAAGGAATATAAGGAAAATTCCGGAAATATATTATCTTTGTTGAGGAGAAATAATAGTAATAAATAATAATGAAGAGAGAATAACAGGTCAAGAGAAGCATGATGGTAATTCACAATTGACAGATCAACTTACCACAGTGTTAGCCTTGAAGGATCGCCGGCTCCATACCTACTTATTATTATTCCTCATAACATGCAATACCAAATTCCCTCAACACGATGAAGAAGGCCAAGAAAGAGCCAAAGAAGAAGCTTGCGTTTGTTGCTACTCCAATCATTTTGTTAATTTCCTTCCCTCTGCTCTGTGTTGGCGTCGATTTCGTCTGGGGGAACAGAATTCCCTTTGATCGATGTAATTTTTTATTTATTTCTAACTTCTTGTTAGTAGTTTTTCATCTGATTTCTTTAAAATTTTGTTGAATTGGTAGGGGTGCAGTACTTTTCCGGCTCAGAAGGTAGCTACGGCGTCGCCACTAAGACGGTTGATGAGAAGGTATCTTTGAATTCCCATTTGGCAAGACTTGTTAGAGGTAATTCAAACTAAATTCCATTTTTCAGTTTTGTTTGTGCTATTATTAATTGGACGTGAACAGGGGATGATCGGATAAAGCTGGAGGCGACGGGGTTCGCCTGCGACACCGCCGTTCACTCTATCCATTGCGTATCGAATAAAGCAGTGAGAATCGACACGCGCAAGATGACGGTGTACATACCTTCCGGTGAGGAGCGGGAGCAGGAGATCACAATCCGGCCTTACGCCAGGCAGGAAAGTGACCTGGGAGCGATCTCACCCGTCCGCATGATCCAGTACAGCAATAGCACGACACCGCCTCCCTGCCAGTACCACCACCACCTCCCCGCCGTGGTCTTCTCATCGGGTAGCACCGGAAACGTCTTCCACGAAATGAACGAGATCATCATCCCCCTCTACATCACCACCAAGCACTTCCAGTCCCGCGTGCTCTTCTTGCTGGAGGACTTCAAGCTCTCCTTCATGACCAAGTACGGCAGCGTTTTGTCCCATCTCTCGGCTCACGACGTCATCAATCCGGCCGTAAACTCCACCGTGCACTGCTTCCCGGCGTCGGTTGTCGGGCTCAAGTATCACGACAATTTGGCTCTGAACTCGAGCGACATCCCCGGAGGCTACGGAATGTTGGAGTTCAGACAATTTCTTCGGCAGGCTTTCAACCTGAAATACTCACACGTGTCGCAGATCTCTAGACCGAGGTTGCTGCTCCTATCTCGTACCAATACGAGGAGGTTTCTAAACGAAGACGAGATGATATCTATAATGAAAGACGTGGGATTTGAGGTGGTCGTGGTTAGGAGGTCAAAACTGGCATCCAATCTCAACAAATTCTCGCAGCTCATCAACTCGTGCAGCGTTCTTCTGGGAGCTCACGGTGCTGGGCTGACGAACGAGATATTCTTGCCTACTGGCGGAGTAATGATCCAAGTGGAGCTCCTCGGCACCAAGTGGCCTTCCAATACTTACTACGGAGACACTGCCCGTGCAATGGGCGTGCACTACTTGCGCTACAAGGTCGATCCCGAAGAGACCTCCCTTGTAAAGCTTTATGGCCGGAATAGCTCTGTCGTTACTGATCCAGGATCGGTCTACAGAGACGGTGGATACGCAGCAGCCAGAGCTGTGTTCCTTGATCAGCAGAATGTGAGGCTCAATCTTGCTCGATTCCGGAGTACAATCGTTGAAGCACTGAGTATTGTCACGGATTGGGCTGCTAGCTAACCTTTCTTTCATTAATTTTGATTACCCTCTGAATTGAGAGTGTGTGTGATCGAGTAGAAACTTTTTAACTCTTATGAAAATCTTGTTTGTTATATATGTATCATAGTTTGTATCTACACAATCCGTTTGTGTTTTCCGGCCTTACTTTTCACAGCTCGAGGAACGACATGTAAGTTTCCATACGACATAATGTAGTCATTTGGAATAACTTTATGATATTGGGATTGGGAACGTATACATTAATAATGTGAAGACTAATCAAACGCACATTGAGATGGATTTCGTGTAAGAGATGCTAACCCCCAGTCTAGAGAAAGAAAAGTAGAGATTATGACGTGTAGAGGGGGAAGGGCATCATATTTATATATCACTCTTGACTTCAACTTTGGGAAAAGTCTAGATGCACAAATTTAAGGGAAACATGTATCATACACGACAACTACGACATATACTATAAAATCAAAAGATCAAAAATCATCCTGAAACTAAGAGTAACATAAATTATATAGTATTGCCAACAACATGTTTTAGAACAAAAAAAAAAATCTAAGTCTCTAATCAGAAAATTAGAAGAAACTTCCGGGAAAGGCGAGTTCATTAGCAAAGTTACTTGTTAATTAACTGGTTTTACATTCATGCTTTAGCATAAAACCACGGCAGGCGGCCCCTTGCCTTGATCCTGTGGTGCTTTGTCAAATCAGATTTCTTCTTCTTCTTTTATGAAAACATTGAACAGTTCAAAGCACTGAAATTTACAAATTGTATCACTGCTTAAAAACGACTTTCTTATTTATCTTAACTTCTCAAACACGAGAGATTAACATTATTTTTAAAAAATCAAACATCGAGCAAGCTGCCTTATTATAATCGTGCATCGCGTAGCTGTCAAAGTGTTTAAAATTAAGTCGATGGCGACATCAGAATTGACACGGTAGCTCTTAATTACTATGCATGCTTCTTTGACAATTAAATTCTAATAATATTCATTTGATCCGCTAGTACGTTTGAAGATTCTAAAATATGTAAAAAGAGGTCCTAATTGGGTTGTGTTTTCACTTTTCATGATGATTGGGCCTTAGGTTTATACAAGTCTAATATCAATTAGTTCTATAGTGCAAATTGTAGTGACAAGAATAAAAGCTATAAGCTGTATTTGTATTATGCTTTGGATTTTACTACAAGCAGGCAGCAGCCTCCGTAAACAAACTTAGATGATATATTATATTATTATTATAAAAAAAATTCTCAATTGAGTCTTCGCATTCTATAAACTAATAATGAACTTGCTTGGACTTGTTCAAAATCTAGGTATAGTAGTAATAAGTAATTAATAGTTTTGAAAAGTGAGTACTAATGCTAAGTCATGCATAAGCGAAATAAAATAATCTAGATTCTTCAACGCATGAAATGTGGACTTCGATGCTTATTAAGCACATGTAAAAGATTTTTTTAAGAAAATATGAACAGTGGTAAGAGTGAATTCTTCTATATAGTTTAATTTCTAATCAAACTTAAATTGAATTTGAGCAACAAATCACTACAATCATCAACATGACGGTCTTTGTGCTGGAATACATACATATAAGGGGATTTTGCTATTAAATTCCTTTCTTAAATTGTACTCCCTCCATCACATCCATCTTACAACTTTTTTCTTTTGAGGTTGTCCTCTTAATCTTACAACGTTACCTAAAATAGAAAGAAAATGAGTAAACCACAATCACTTAAACAAGTGAACTCCATTATTTTTTTTACTTTACACTACTACTTTATACATTTACATCAACTATCTTAAAATCCGTGTCGAGACCCCAATGTTGTAAGCTTGATGGGACAGAGGGAGTACAAATTTTCTAACAAAGTCAAGGGCTTTGCACTGTTTGGAAGACTGAAACAAATTTTTGGATGCTTTTCATTAAGATATTTTGTTCTGTTTGAGCAATTAATTTGTAATTGGTTGCAACATATTTATTGGAGATAAATTCAGACATTTGCGTGCAGTTTATGATACATTATAAGCTAACTCAATATTACTAATCCATGTCACTTGTAAGAAGATGATATGTTGGAATTGGAGATGAAAATTAAGATTGGGAAAAACATTTATAAAACCATAAAGAAGAAAAGATCCGATAAATACAAAATGCAAAAGTAAAGGAGATGCACGGCCGGCAGTTCTCTTAAGTTGATAATCTAACATTTAAGCTTAAAGTAGTTATCGGTTCGAAAAAATCAAATTTATTAATTATTTATTGATGTAGCGTTTACTCATGGTGAATTAGGTTTGCAACTTGTTTACGCATGCACGTGGTTGCTTCTTATGTCAATTGTTAGTCCAAAGATGAGTCTTCAGGTGTAGGGGGGGGGAGAGAGAGGGGTGGGGGTGGGGGTGGGGGTTTAGGGTTTAAGGTTTGGTGGTGGGGGGGTTAATACATCTGAGTACAAGTTTCAACTTAAATGCGAAAGTCAGTATTCGTTGAAATTGTTGTGGCCTGAAGTTTATCGTCTCTTATTTGAAAAAATGTTTTTAATGAGTTAGTTTAAGTCGTGCTTGTGCGTCAATTCAGCTTTATTGGAAATCTGATTTATGCTTTGTAAACAGTTTTATGCAGTATGAACAGTAAGCAATAAAACAGTAAATGCAGAGCAATTTTTAAAGTGGTTCGGACACGAAAGATTCTACGTCCACTGTCCTGAACAATGCAGGAGGTCTTGAATTTATTATAATGAGCAAGTCTCAGTCGATCTGTACATTGGACATATACTCTACTTATAGTCGTAGTGACTTTACAATTGTTTCAAACACAAGATTTGAGTTTCTTCAACTAGGAGTTCTTACAATAAGAACAGTCCAATAGAATATGAACTCCTTAGGTTTTTTTAAGCGTTTGATCTAACAGGGATAAGCTTAGAATAGAAAGATAGAATTAGATGATCTCTAGAGAGAAGAACTAAAAGTGTTTGATCTGAGTTGTGAGTTCTTCGCTAAGTATGCTTTAAGTTCGCTGGAGCTTGATTGCTTTTAGTTATCGGTATCTTCATCGCTTGAAGATCGATCTCTATTTTAGTTGTGACTCGTGAAAAGATAAGTTAGAGGAAACCTAGTCACGTGTCAAAACACGACAAGGATAACGGTCATATCAAATTTGAACGTTACTGTAGAGATTCTCTTTTTCAGTCTTGAGGACAGCTTTGTGTTAGTGCAAGTACAGTGTTGACAGCTCCTTGGTCGAGGTTGAATGTTAGGTGAGGCTTGTTCAAACTCCAAAGCATATACTGAGTTGACTTCCTCTGAGCCCTCGTACACTTTAACTGAGTTGTCTTCTACTGACATTCTTCTGAGATGTTCAGCTTGTTGACTGATTCCTTCGTTATTCAGTAGGTTCTGAGCAACCATACTGAGTACTGAGTCCGACCGGCTGTGAAGATAACTTCTACTGAGTCTATCTGCTACTGTATACTATCCAGTCTACTGAGTTCCTAACATGTTGAACTCAGTCAGTCTATTACATTTTAAGGTTTCATTATTCAGCTAGGGGTTTTGAGATATTTAAATCTTATCATACTGAATCTCATTCCCATTGTTGGGTTATGAGTCAGTTGTTTGTCTTAACAACCACTTAGAGGATACTTAGTATTACTTTATCAGTAGTTCTTGTAGTAGGACTTATCTGCTTATCGGTAATGGGGGAAATCATAGTGTTTCATTACTATGGAATTGAAGATCCCAAAACCCGGCTTGTATCCTTTGTGTAGTGTCGATAGGACTAGATGATGTAATAGGCTAGATGGATTATACTTTTCATTATCATTTTGTCTCAGTCTTGTACGGGGTAAATGTTGGATTGATCTTCAGTAGGAAGTTTACTTTCCAGAACCCCACGTCATCAGTGTAAGAGCTTGTGTTCTCAAGTCATCAGCTGACCTCGCTCAGTAGAAGACATCTCATCCACTGACATACATCATTAGAAGAACACAGTATTCAAGCTCGGCACCTTCAAGAGTCATCACTGATTCGCTCGGCAGAAGACATCTCATCAGCAGACTCAGACGAAGAAGACAAAGATCTTATCAGGTCTACTGTGTCCGACAGGAAATGACCCTGCTTTTAACATCATTCGAAAGTCAGCAGAAGATCATACGAGGATGAGTGAGAGTCAACTCCGATGAAGACCGATATCTGACAAATCTCACCTACCACAAACCTCGACCAATGAGAAGCCGTCTAAGCTCTACCTGCTCTGACCTACTAAAGCTGCTATGATGTACAGTAACCAACAACTCTGCTATAACAATTCGAACTTATGGCCGTTTTCCTTGGACGTTTGTGACACGTGGCATCGTCCTCTCCAACGGGCAAATGCCTGGGTCACAACTATAAATAGAGAAGCATTTTCGAGCTCCACGCACGGGATATCAAAGGGATTACAAGCTCAAGCTTTCGAAACACTCTAGCGCTTTCAAGAAGATCCAGCGAAGAACTTGCTTAGCAGAATATTTTTAGTTCTTCTCTCAAGAGTTCCTTTCTTTAGATCCCTCTTCTCTATCTAAGCTCAATCGTTCATATATATAGCTTAGAACCTTCGAAGGAGTTCACATTTGTGACTGTTCTTTAGGGGTGTAACGGTTTGGTTCGGTTTTTATGCATTTTAGGAACCAAACCAAATACATAGAAATGGTTCGGTTCGGTTCGATGTGTTTTTAAATATCGGAACCGAACCGAACCGCTTATAAATGGTTTGGTTCAGTTCGTTTTACCGGTTTGCCTTTTTTTTATTTATTTTTTAAATTCTAAATAATGCAAGAATACTAGTTTATAGGATGTCACTCGTTCCAAACTCACAAGTATAGAGTTGTTACTCATTTCTCTTCTTTTGTATAGATTAGAATTGATATTAACTTAAATCTAATATATAAATCCAATAACATTCTCATATAATAAAGACAAATATTAAATAAGAAAATTAAAAAATAAGATATTGGTTCGGTTCGGTTCGAACCGTTCAAAAATTCTTGAAACCGCGAACCGAACCGAATGTAAACGGTTCCTAAAAAAATAAACCGAACCAAATCGTGAAGCCGAACCGAACCACATTTTTCGGTTTGGTTTGGTTCGGTTTGATCGGTTTCGTAGTTCGGAGCGGAACCACTTACACCCCTACTGTTCTTATTGTAAGAACTCCTTCATAGTTGGAGAAAATCCCCTCCCCTTCAAACTTAGGTTTGAATTGTAAAGTCGCTAAGGACTATAACTTAGAAGGGTCTGTCCAGTGCACAGATACCTTGCTGAGCCTGAGGCTTGCTCAGATTAATCAACAAGACCTCATGTTCAGTAAGACCGTGGAAGTAGGATCTTGCGTATTCGAACCACGTTAAAAATTGCTTGTGTCCTTTACTGTTTTATTGCGCTGCATACAAATCATCTTACGAACTCATACTTTGCATAAAACGTATTCGAAAAGTGCACTAGCCAAAATAATTTGGTTTACGAAAAACACGTTTTCAACTGAGACGAAATCTACCAGGCCCTACACACTTATCCGCGCAAAAGTCTCCGACTGAGAATCAAGTACTGACAAAAGTCAGTAGGAGAGACTCAGTAGCTGCTCACTCTGACCCGCGATCAGAAGGTTACTATTTGGCACTGTTCATCAGTTGCAACCTACAGCTCAGTTGTCCTTCGCGTTTGAGAAAAAGAACTTGTACTCAGGTGTATTCACCCCCCCCCTCTACACCTGACTCTCGTCTCAGGACCAACAATTGGTATCAGAGCGACGGTGTTCTTCGATCATCGGTTCCCGAAACTACTCGGTCTTCTCGAACGAGATCCCGAAAACGTTTTTCACCGCACAAGCATCTCTTCATACATCCTTATACCCTCACCCATAATGTCCGACATGTCGGTATTCGGATGGTGCCGATGTTTTACGTGGAGAACTATACGGTATGGCGCGTGTAACGCCCCTATTTTCAAAACTTAACTAGGGACGCTACTTCATACTTAACATGCTTATTTCAATTCTTTCAAAACATTTTCATGGAAAAGAATCATTGAAAAACTCAATTTATTTTCATACTCAGCGGAAGTCTTAAATAAAAGCACATGCGACTACTAGTTTTCGAAAATAAAATGCAAAGTTCATGATAAAAATAGTTTAATGCAATAATAAGTTTATAAATTCTTCCTCGTGTGACCATCACCACCAACACCTCTACGCATCGGCCGAGCCATTTCCTAAAAAATGTTAAAATAGTGGGATGAGTACGACTACTCAGTGGGTACACACGAATATCCAAACTATATAAAATGTCAATAAACACGGATATGAAACATGCATAATAAATAACTTTGATCCTAGGGCCTCCTTTTGACCCTAAGGATCCATTTCATTTCACACGGTCTCCTCTTGACCGTAACTTTTCATAAGGGCCTCCTCTTGACCCCGGTCACAGGCCTCCTCTTGACCTTGACCTATTTTATTTCACACGGTCTCCTTTTGACCGCAACTTTTCATAAGGGCCTCCTCTTGACCCGGTCAAAGGCCTCCTCTTGACCTTGACATCTTTCATTCTCATGCCTGTCATAAACACATGAATATTGTACACAATATATAATAAGGATAACGGTAACTTCCCCACCTTAACCTTGACTTTGAAGAAAATAATGGATATCAATGTTTAAGTCCTGCGTGCCCATCCTAACATGAAAATTGATAATTCTTAATGATTCATGAAAATCGTGTATTTAACATATACAACAATACCTCATAGTCATAAGGTTACAAACAAT
This sequence comes from Lavandula angustifolia, assembly GCA_028984105.1. Lineage (NCBI taxonomy): Eukaryota > Viridiplantae > Streptophyta > Magnoliopsida > Lamiales > Lamiaceae > Lavandula > Lavandula angustifolia. Next base: position 9,076,267 of record CM054810.1, read on the forward strand.
ATCATATACTCATTAGTGTATTTAGGTTTCAACGTCCTATATTAACTTGTGCAGAATACATATTTTAAAAATATTCCACAGAACATGAATTCATTCCATAAATTTTAATTTTCTACATATAGATTCCTTAATGAGTCTAAATCACACCAGATTTGGTTTCATGTCAAAATAATAAGTCCTCTAAGAGTTATAACCAAAACAGTACCTATTGCGTCAACAAAGGCGGTTTCTGACCTACTGACCTTTAACTATAAGCTTCGGGAACTAAACATATCTTAAAAATTCTAAGATTTAACACACATCTAGGGGACATACATAGAAATACCATATCAAAATTTCAATCTCTATAGCTAAGTAACGACTTCATAAAATACATAATAGTTTCTACCAAAATCCGAATACGAAAATGCATGCTCCGACTGACTACCCGGACATTTGTATTAAACTGCTTTCATAAACATAAGTTAAAAATACTAAATAAATATTTTTACAAACCCCAACGTGTTTGGAGTATTTAGGAAAAATAATCAAGTCAAAATCAGTTTTGTGGAGTGAGATATAAATATTTTTCTAAACCCTATCCCGGATGCATGATTTTTCGGCAGTGTAAAAGTAAATATTTATTAAAAATATAGGGACTTGTCTAAAAATCACCAAAATTACAGAGATCTAAAATACGTACCTAGGAATCTTCTTCTAAACTTTCACCACGATAGGATACCGGAAATATGTGTAAATATTTCTTGTAACAGTTCGCAGATATACTGGCAGATTTTCAAAAAAATTATGGGATGCTATATTATGAGCGACTAAGGGGTATTTATAGGCCTAGAAATCATTATCTAAAGATCCCTAATCCTAAAAGGTATCAAATATATTTTATCCATATTTATTTTCGTCCTTATATATTTTATATAATATTTATTCTATCACTTACCATATAAGACATTCAATCCTAGATAAATTAGGATATGGATAAGCACAATTAGATTTTATCCTAAAACATGCATAACACACATAAAATATCTATTTTAATCATAATATAATATAAAATTATCTCCTAATAACTTAATACCATAATAAATATTATATCCTTTTATGAATCCTAGTTGGTTTAGGAAATCCAAAATTAATATTACTCTTGCCTAATAATTCTAATATTATTTCTATCTCAACAAAATAATATAATCATAATATGATATAAATAAACATATTCAAAGTTCAAAATAAATTTACATAATAAAAATGATTTAACGAAAAATAACATAATGCTTTAATTTTCATTTTAATTTCTATGGCGCGACTTACAGAACTAAAACACTTGATAACATGAATGAATAGATATGCAATGCATTTTATATAGAAAATTTTGGGGCGTTACAGTGCGTGAGAATGGAGGCGCATCTTACATCGTTGCATGACGACATGACCGACGTCCCTAGAAAGCAGGATCTATCATTCCCATGATTGACAGTGTTCAGTTTGCCACTGTGGAAGGTGTAGGAGCACAGACCGGTGCTATAGTTTCCAAGGACAAATCAGCCTTCACGCCTGAAGAGAAAAAGCTGCACAACCTCGACCGAGTTGCGCAGAATGCAATTCTGACTACGCTCAGCGATTCACACCTCGGGAGGGTGCAAGACTGCAAAACGGCAAAGGAACTTTGGGATGCCCTGGCTGTACTGAGCCAAGGGACCCCGCAGATCAAAGAAAATAAGCTCGAGCTAGAGCTACAAAAGTTCGACACTTTTGCCATGGAGCCCAACGAAACCATTGACGAACTTAGCGTCAGACTTACAAACCAGATCAATGTGATCAACGGGCTGGGGAGGACGTTCACCAACAAAGAGATGAACACAAAGATCTTGAGAGCATTGCCTCGACTGAAGTGGCCTCCTTTTGCTACTTATTTACGTCGCTCAGATCTTAATGATCTAACTCCTGATGTTATATTTTCAAAATTAAAGACGGAGGAATTTGAGCACAGCCTACCCCAATGATGTTTCAGTGCTCCAGCTGACATTCAGATAGATCATGCCTACAAAGTATCAGTCAGCAAAACTGGAGCCAATCATATTTCTTCCAGCAAGGCAGTAGCTACAACAGATGATAAGTCTTCCGAGACACCTGCTACTGATCAACTTGCACTCATGGCTCTCAAATATCAAAGAGAAAAGGAAAGAGTTAGGAAGCTGAAGAAATATCACAGAGACTCTCCCTCAGGTAAAAAGGATTATCGAAAAAGGGAAGAATCTAAATCATCTACTGATTGCAGGAACGCAAAACCTACTGCTAGTCCATCCAACGACTCAGCTGGAAAAAGCAGCAGAACCTCTGTATGCTACAACTACAAGAAGGAGGGACATTATCAGTACGACGGTCTTGAACTCTCAGCTACTCAACGAGCAGAACGACAGGCCAGACGCGAGAAATTTGCCCGAAGAAGGCAGGCCTACATCACCGGAGAGATATCCAACGACTCAATCGAGGAAGATACGTTCATGTATTCTTCTGAAGACGAAGCTGCATTTGTCGCCGTTGAGGTCGGAGAATCAGATCCTGAATCAACAGCTGAATATTGTCTGATGGTCGGAGAAGAGGCTGAGGTAAACTCGAAACTTAATATAGCCTCCTCTTCATAAAGCACACACGACACATGCTCGGTCACAGATGAACCTCTAGACGTGGTACAAGCATATGATGATCTACTAGAGGAGCAGATTCAGCTGAGCAGAGAGTTCAGCAGAACTATTCAGGAACTGGAACAGGTAAAGGCTGAGAATCAGAGACTTTCTTCTGATTGTTAGGTCTCTACTGATTCAGAGAATCTGGTCGCGAGACTCAAGGAAGGGATTGAATCTCTTATGACTAAGTCTCAGCTTCAAGAAACTCAGCTATCAGTTCTGACCAAGGACAATTCTGAGAAAGATACTGAAATAGCCCGACTCAGTCAGAAACTCACAGAAATCGAAAAGGATTATGAATCACTTCGGAAAAGTGATGAGGTCTGGCGAGGACTGATGACTGAACAGTACCTGGGAACTAAAGAGAAGTTGGAAAGCATGCTCAGACTGCAAAGGCCACTAGCCATGAAAGAAAGACTTGGCTACACTCATGAAGCTTCCACTTCAACATCAAAAAGCTCAGAAATGCTGGCTGATAGGTTCGTCAGAGGAAAGCTCAGATCACTGAATCAACACCTCAGACGAAGAACAAACAAAAGATGATTGCACCTCAGCCGAGCAACAAGAAACAACTGACCAAAAGTTCTAGCCCCAGGACACCACGATCGAATTCAGGGGGAACCAAGAAGGTCAGGTGGGCAGAACAGTACAGTGAACCACTATATGAACATCCACACAGTATGGTTCGTACTACTATGAGCCCAGGGTCAGGAGGAGCACAAAGACTCAGAAGAAGAAAGCTCCTGAACCCCAAATTGCCAGAAAGTCAGTATCTCCAAGTCTTGTGGAGAAGAAGGCTTACAAGGTTCAGAAGAAGAAGTCTCAGACTCCTAAGGTCCCGAGACAGATCTGGGTTCCGAAATCACCCACTAACACTTAAGGACCCAAACTGGACCAAAGGGTACCTAAAAATGTTTATGTTTTCCAGGTGCATAAGGACCCTTGGATTGTGGACAACGGCTGCTCAAGACACATGACATATCAAAAGAGCCTGCCGACCAATTATGTACAAGAAGATGGTCCCAGAATTGAGTTTGGTGACAACTCTAAAGGCTATACAAGGGGATACGGAACACTGGACATTGGGACTGCTTCAGTTCCAAGAGTAACACATGTTGAAGGATTTCAACATAATCTCCTTTCTGTCGGTCAATTCTGTGATAATCTGAATAGAGTTATCTTTGACGCTGGTTTCTGTGATGTTGTTGACAAATCTACAGGGAAAACAGTGTTATCAGGTTCGCGGAGGAAAAATATCTACGTTGCAAATTGGAAAACCGCAGAACCTGAGGCTTGCTTACTTGCTCAGACAAAATCCAGTGATAAAACAGGATGACTGTGGCACAAGAGACTCAGTCACCTGAACTTCAAGGCTATGAACAAGCTAGCCAAGAACTCTAAAGTCAGAGGACTGCCCAATGAAGCTTTTATCAAAGATAGAAATTGTGAGGCATGCTTGAAGGGAAAGCAGACAAAGAACAACAATCCACCTATTTCGTCAACTTCCACTGGTGGAATCCTTCAACTGCTACACATGGACTTGTTTGGGCCAGTCTCTCCAGTGACTATAAGAGGCAAGAAGTATGGCCTCGTCATTGTTGGTGATTATTCTAGATATACGTGGGTCATCTTCATAGCGAACAAATCTGATGTCATGGACCGAGTTACCTAAGTTCTTGAAGAAACTCGGTGTGGAAAAGGACATCAAGATACAGACAATTCGCTCAGACCGAGGAACAGAATTTCTCAACATAGTAGTTAAAGAGTACTGCGATAAATAGGGAATCAAGCACAAGACATCAGCAGCTCGCACCCCTCAGTAGAACGGACTTGCTGAACGTAAGAACAGAACACTCAAAGAGGCAGCAAGAACGCTCCTAGCAGACTCTGGACTACCCTCAAAGTTACGGGGCCGATGCTACCGACACCGCCCTGTTACACTCAGAATCGCTCACTGCTTACACAACAACACATGAAGACACCTTACGAACTGTGGAAAGGGAGAATTCCTTCTATTTCTCATTTCCATATTTTTGGTTATCCTTGCTTTATTCACAATAATGGGAAAGATCAGTTGAAGGTCTTTGATAGCAAATCTGATCAAGGAGTATTCTTAGAATACTCTCGAGTCAGTAAAGTCATCAGAGTCTTTAACTATCGGACTCTTTGCGTGGAGGAAAGCCCTCATGTTGTTTTTGGTGATTTTGTTGTTGAGGACAGGAAATCAAAGAAGACAAATAATGAAGATGTCAGCAGCAAGCTACAGGATCTCGCACTAAACGATAAAGCAGAAAAGATCCAGCATTGTTGGGATGATGAGTCAGACGATGAGGAAATCCAGACCCATCCCGCAAGCACTGTAGCTGACCTGGTTGATTCTACTGAACAGAATCAACATCAGGTAACAACGGTCGATGAGGAAGCCCTAGTGGTAACTGAGACCTCTACTGAGAATATAAACTCAGGGGGAACGACAAATGTTCCTGAGCTAAATGCCCCTGAACCTTGGAAACTCGGTAGATCCTAACCTTCTTCTTGAATTGTTTCGGTCACAGAATAGCACTACTGAAATGCCTAACACTCCTGTTGACTGTGCAGAAGTAATCTCAGAAGAAGAAGCCAAACTTAGACGTTCATGGCTTGACGCTCACTCTTCTGATCTCATCATAGGAGATCCATCAGCAACAATAAGGACGAGATCCCGATTAAGCCAAGGAGAAAGTTCTCTCTACTCCTGCTTCTTATCCACTGAAGAACCTCAGACGATAGAGGATTCTCTTAACGATGCTGACTGGATCATTGCCATGCAAGAAGAGCTGAACCAGTTCGTTCGAAACGAAGTTTGGGAGCTTGTGGACAGACCTAGACATCAGCACGTGATCGGCACTAAGTGGGTCTTAAAAAACAAGCGAGATGAAAACAACGTCATTGTCAGAAACAAAGCTCGACTTGTTGCCAAGGGATACTGTCAAGCAGAAGGAATAGACTTTGATGAAACTTTCGCCCCAGTCGCCAGATTGGAAGCTATTCGTCTGTTCCTAGCCTATGCAACGCATCAAAGATTTAAAGTATATCAAATGGATGTAAAGTCAACGTTTGTGAATGGCGTACTGAAGGAAGAAGTCTATGTGGAACAACCGTCCGGCTTTCAGCAGGGACATCAGGTGTACAGACTTCGGAAAGCTCTGTATGGGTTAAAACAAGCACCTAGAGCTTGGTACGATACCCTATCAGACTTTCTGCTTCAGAAAGGTTTTCAGAAGGGGACAGTAGATCGCACCCTGCTCAACATCAAGTCAGGAGATGACATCCTATTGGTGCAAATCTACGTGGACGACATCATTTTCGGTTGCAGAAACGTGACTATATGTCAACAATTCGAGAAAATGATGAAGGAGAAATTCGAGATGTCCATGACGGGAGAGATGAACTATTTCCTTGGATTTCAAGTGAAGCAATCACCTGAAGGAATATTCATCAACCAAGCCAAATACACTTGAGACCTCCTGAAAAGAATCGGCTGCGACTCAAGCAAGCCAGTCAAGATCCCCATGAACACAAATTTTAAAATCGATCTAGACAAAGAGGGAGCTTCTGTTAACTCTACTGATTATAGAGCTATTATTGGTTCTTTATTATATTTAACAGCAAGCAGACCTGATATAACTTATGTTGTAGGTGTATGTGCAAGATTTCAGGCGAATCCCAAGCAAAGTCATTTGGACTCAGCAAAGAAGATTCTGCGATATCTGAAAGGAACACCTGACGCAGGGTTATGGTATCCTGCTGATGATAATCTTATACTAACAGGTTATTCTGATGCTGATTATGCAGGATGCATGATAGATCGAAAGTCAACTTCTGGAACATGTCAGTTCCTAGGCAGCAAGCTGATATCATAGTTTTCAAAGAAACAACACTCAGTGACGACGTCCACTACTGAAGCTGAGTACATGGCTGCTGGAAGTTGTTGTGCCCAGATCCTTTGGCTTCGACAACAATTGCGAGATTATGGAATTACTCAAGATGAAGTGCCCATCTACTGCGACTCCACTAATGCGATTGTTATAACTCAGAACCCAGTTCTTCATACAAGATGCAAGCATGTGGACATCCGACACCACTTCATCAGAGACCATGTTGAGAAGAAGGATATCTGAATGGAGAAGATCCATACTGACAAACAAAGGGCAGATATACTGACCAAACCACTAGCTGAGAACAAATTCAGAGAATTATCAGTTGAGCTAGGTCTACTGGATCCCACTAACTCTTGTCAGTAGGGAGGAGTCGATCGACGAGTCAAATGACTCGATACTTTGATTGATCGGGTGAATCGATGTACATACGTAAGGGGAACGTGGTCATCAACACTTTAAAGATCCTCCTGAGTCATAACGGTAACCAGCTGATCGTAAAAGTTCAGCTAAAGAGGTTTGCGTAGTTAAAATATTTAATATTCTCAGAAGCATACTCGCATTTATTATATCAGTCATTTGCACTCAGTAGTTTAATGAGCATTTATTTCCCGCCATTAATTTTTAAGGTTTAAGTCAGTAGGGAACCGTTTTCATTTAAAAAGCTTAGACTTTAATGCTGCCTGCAACGCATTTAATGCATGTCTTCTCACCTTACTTTATCTGCGCATATCTTACGTGGGTCTAGGTTAGAGGTGGCTAATATAATCATTCCGTTTATAACATCAGATCACAGCCGTCATTAAAAAGCGAGTTTTCATCCCAACCGTTCGAATAAAACCGGTTGATCTTCATATCTTATAAAAACTCTTGCCTTCTCCTCTAATCTATCTTTTTCTCCATTATCGCACTTAAAGCTTTTTCAAGCATTCAGTTTTCATTCTCTGCAAACTGTCTCTGTTTTCCACTAGTGCTCTTTGTCTACGGTAATTTCTTAATCTTCTGCTTAAACTCGAATCTAACTTACTCTATTTTCTAGTGCTAACGAGCTTTTTGCAGATATCAATGGTGATTGTTTTGACCCCACCCCACATTGAGGAGATCATCAAGTCTAGGGTTCAATTTGAACCGACGATGGTGCTCCATCAGGTAGACCTTCCTTTCTTAGAACCCGTTTTCTCGGCTCTTGAAGAGTCTGGCATTGCGCTTCTAGTGACGAAGCATCCGCGATCGTATCTCCCCCACCAAGTGGCATGAGCTTATTATAACTGGCGATCGGTGGAAGATACAGATGGAGAGATGTCCCAATTTGCATAGATGAGGGAAGTGGCCTCTCAGAAATGGGAATCCAACCACATCGATATCAATATCCGGGCAGCGCTGAAGTGGTCGTTTGATCTTCATGCCTACGGGATCTCTCCAGTGGGCTACAAGGAGAAGGAGCTCAACTCTTATGTCCATCGTTTCTGTGGGAGAGACGACATCTCCTTCAAGTCCGCATTGCCGAAGAACCAACTCTTGCCGGAGTACCGTGGCCTCACTTACATCGTCACTCATATCCTGACGAGTGCTGCCGGCTCCTTCGATCAGCTATCCAAGCCCAGACTTCAGCTGATGATGGCAATTGTTGATGGAGTCCAGGTAAACTGGATGGAGTTCTATGTGACTAAGCTGAAGGCTCAGGTACAAAAGTTTGTCGCCACACAGTCTGGAGAGAGGAGACTAATTAGTGTGGGCAAACTCCTGTATGGGATGAAGATGTCCATACTGATAGAGGACTCAGTATCGAATCATGCATCGTTTGCTGATTCTAGATACTTCGACAGCAAGCTCATTAAGTTCAAGACGAGAGCCGCTGCTGAGAAGTCAGTCGGCCGTGGACCCGCTGAGCTTAAAAGGTCTACTACTGATTTGCCTCCAAGGGCCGACCCGCCGAAGCGAAAGAGGCTTGCAAAGGCTGGAACGTCTGAGGTTCCTGCAAAACCTGCTTCTCCTCCACCACCTCAGGAGGAAAGTATTCTGGACGCTGATACCCGGATCGAGGGTACGACCCTCAAGGATAAGGTACAGCGTATCAGTTCAGAGGAGACTCAGCCGGAGGAGGTTGAGGAACCGGCTGATGAAGCCTCCACTGAATGGTCGACATTACAGAAGACTCGTCTCCGAGCCACAGGAGAAGTCGCTGCACAGATCCCTGAAATATCAGCCCATCAGGATCTGGTCGACATAGCGATCAGTGCAAGGACACAAATGCTGCTGAGGTTCCTAAATTGGGACATCCTCGAAGATCTGATCAAGCATCAGTCAGCATTGTCCTTACTGGCAGAAGAACAGAGTCTGCAGTCAGCCATTGGGTTTGGGGAACCCACTGACTTAGCATCATTCGAGGACCTAAGATCTGCTATGCTCTATCTTTTGAGCCTAAGGTCCTCCGAGCAGAATGCCAGCAGCCCATCGCAGCCTTCCCATCATGATGACGACAACGATGATGACGACAATAATGATGAGGTGGCACCGCCCAAGGAAGCAGACCAGGGAGAATCTGTTGAGGGTAAAACTCCCAGCGAGAAGGGCAAGTCACCACCTCCACCATCTACATCAGGTGACGCCCCCGTTGCCTCGAAGCCCAGCTGAGAGCAACAACTCGCAGCATCTGAGCAGAGGCTCAAAACCAGTTCTTATCAGATTAAACCCATTGGTTCCGTGTCCTCGAAGTCTGTCAACAGGGCGATAAAGAAGCAAGGAGACAAAAATTGTCTCCTAGCTAAGGACGTCCACCTGAAGAGGGCGCAATATACTAAGTCTCAGATGGAGACGTTTGACGGTGACCGCGGCGAAGTGAAAAAGGTCTCGTAAAGCGCAACTCCTAACATTCGGGAGATTGTCCAGACCGCGCTTGCCGCTCAGAAGGCAGACTTGGCTGCTCAAAGTCAGCAGCTCCACGAAGCTCAGAAGAAAACTTTTTCTGAGCAGCTGACTAAGAGTCTAGCAACTGTCCAGAAGTTCATGGATGAGCGAAACAAGATGGCCACCTCCAGCGTTCAGAAAGCCATTGAAAATCAGGCGGCGGCCCTCAAGTTCATCCGAGCGAGAGATGATCGCCCTCTCTCGATGCATCGCTATCGAGAAAAGTGACAAGAAACAGCAGCCCAGATCAAACTAATCCGCACGGACCAAGAGACTGACTGGGAGCACTATTGCGATGCGGTCAGAGACTTCGACACCACCACCACTTCCATCAAGAACATCCTTTTCAACTTAGAAAAGGAAGTGGTAGCTATCCGTACTCGTCTGACCCTGGCTGATGATGCCAAAAAGGGGGAAGATAAGGAAGAGACGGAGACAGCTCAGGTGGGCGAAGAGGCAGAGGCAAGAGAAATTGCCAAGGGGGAAGGTTCAGCTGCTCAAGCTGGAACCAGCTCAGTACCCCCTCCCACAGTCCAAATCCCAACTGTCCAAACAACTCAGGTGCTTGAGCCGACCGGAGGATCAGGTGAAGGATCCTCGGCTCAGCACATCGAAGAGGTCGCACAGTATGTGGACCAAGAGGATGAGCCTCTGCTACCGCAAAGGCCTGGGAAGGAGAAAGCAACCGAATCCACTCCACCACCTTCCCCGACGCCTAAATTCAAAACTAAAGCGGAGTAGGAGGAATTTGATAAGAAGGTCGCTCAGAAGCTCCAAGATGAGCTGGACTATGAGCGACAGCTTGAGGAAGAAGATCAAAAGGCTAAAAAGCAGAGAAAGCCTGTGGCCAAGATGGACAGGAGCCAAGCTAAGAAGCTCCTGGAAGAGCAGAAGAAGAAGAAGAAGGCTCAGGAAGAGCAAGCTGCTTCTGACATTGACAATCTGCCCCTCTCTCAGAGGATGAAGAATCTTCCTATACTTACTCTTGAGCAGGAGGCAGAGGACAGAGCCACCTGGGAGGCTACGCAGCAAGGGCTGAATCTCCGAAGAGGAGATACTAGAGCTGCGGCCCTCAAAGAGAAGAAGAGACTGGAAGACTTAGCAAAGATCATAGAGCTTACTGACAAAATGGCCAAGGAACCAGTTCTCGACTGGAGGAAACAGGTGCCCAGGACTTCCAAGTTCTTCAGGCGAGGCGCACCAAGAGCTGCTTATCTGAAAAAGACTCCACACCGCCATGTAGACAAGTGGATCCCCTGGAACCTGAATGAGGAATGGGAGGAGCTGAAGATAGAATTCATAAAGGCATACTACGTATGGGAATGCTATCCTACTGAGGTACCGGCTGCTGAACTCTTCGATGAGTTCCTTCATCAGTCCAACGCCAACCTCAGAGCACAAGTTCAACTGATTTTATCAAAGGAGAAGCTGCCACTCGTTGCCCCTGCCTACAGGAAGCTGACTCCCCCCCATGACCTCTCGAGGAGTCTTATGTACAGAAGAGATTGAAGAAGAGGTCGACGCGGCTGCACGACACCATGATCTTGATCCTCAGCAGGCGAGCGATCTTGAGGATATCCAGACCCTCCGTGCCAGAATCTACAGATCATACGGTTTGGATCCTCCTGCTGCCAAGTCTGCTGATTTCAAGAGCAAGACTAAGAAGTTCAGGCGATAGCAGTAGCTCTTTATCTTTGTATAGAAGATAAGACTGTGTAATCTCTTCTCATATATATCAGTTCCTGTCTTCTGGCCAGACAACTACTCATTGTCTTACGGCTTTACTTATTTACTTTATCACGACTGATCACTGAAGTGATCTGACACACTCACACACATAACCGTTTCTCTGATATGCCTATCTTTCAGCTGCTGACTGCCTTGCGTTATTTGCTCAGTTTTACTGAAGTCTTTTTGGTCAGTAGTTTGGGACTTATGTCTTAAAATCTATAGTGGTTTTGGCATCATCAATTAAGTTGAAATTGTTGGGTTATGAGTCAGTTGTTTGTCTTAACAACCACTTAGAGGATACTTAGTATTACTTTATCAGTAGTTCTTGTAATAGGACTTATCTGCTTATCGGTAATGGGGGAAATCATAATGTTTCATTACTATGGAATTGAAGATCCCCAAAACTCGGATTCTATCCTTTGTGTAGTGTCGACAGGACTAGATGATGTAATAGGCTAGATGGATTATACTTTTCATTATCATTTTGTCTAAGTCCTGTACGGGGTAAATGTTGGATTGATCTTCAGTAGGAAGTTTACTTTCCAGAACCCCACGTCATCAGTGTAAGAGCTTGTGTTCTCAAGTCATCAGCTGACCTCGCTCAGTAGAATACATCTCATCCGCTGACATACATCATTAGAAGAACACAGTATTCAAGCTCAGTACCTTCAAGAGTCATCAGCTGATTCCGCTCAGTAGAAGACATCTCATCAGCAGACTCAGACGAAGAAGACAGAGATCTTATCAGGTCTACTGTGTCCGATAGGAAACAACCCTGATTTTAACATCATTCGAAAGTCAGCAGAAGATCATACGAGGATGAGTGAGAGTCAACTCCGATGAAGACCGATGTCTGACAAATCTCACCTACCACAAACCTCGACCAATGAGAAGCCGTCTAAGCTTTACCTGCTCTGACCTACTAATGCTGCTCTGATGCACAGTAACCAACAACTCTGCTACAACAATTCGAACTTATGGCCGTTTTCCTTGGACGTTTGTGACACGTGGCATCGTCCTCTCCAACGGGTAAATGCCTGGGTCACAACTATATATAGAGAAGCATTTCCGAGCTCCACGCACGGGATATCCAAGGGATTACACGCTCAAGCTTTCGAAACACTCTAGCGCTTTCAAGAAGATCCAGCGAAGAACTTGCTTAGCAGAATCTTTTTAGTTCTTCTCTCTATAGTTCCTTTCTTCAGATCCCTCTTCTCTATCTAAGCTCAATCGTTCATATCTATAGCTTAGAACCTTCGAAGGAGTTCACATTTGTGACTGTTCTTATTGTAAGAACTCCTTCATAGTTGGAGAAAATCCCCTCCCCTTCAAACTTAGGTTTGAATTGTAAAGTCGCTAAGGATTATAACTTAGAAGGGTCTGTCCAGTGCACAGATACCTTGCTGAGGCTTGCTCAGATTAATCAACAAGACCTCCTGTTCAGCAGGACCGTGGAAGTAGGATCTTGTGTATCCGAACCACGTTAAAAATTGCTTGTGTCCTTTACTGTTTTATTGCGCTGCATACAAATCATCTTACAAACTCATACTTTGCATAAAACGTATTCGAAAAGTGCACTAGCCAAAATAATTTGGTTTACGAAAAACACGTTTTCAACTGAGACGAAATCTACCGGGCCCTTCACACTTATCCGCACAAAAGTCTCCGACTGAGAATCAAGTACAGACAAAAGTCAGTAGGAGAGACTCAGTAGCTGACTCACTCTGACCCGCGATCAGAAGGTTACTATTTGACATTGTTCATCTGTTGCAACCTATAGCTCAGCTGTCTTTCGCGTTTGAGAAAAAGAACTTGTACTCAGGTGTATTCTCCCCCCCCCCTCTACACCTGACTCTCGTCTCAGGACCAACACCCAACATCAACTCTTTTTTTTTAATGATGACGAGGGTAACCCAACTAACCCCTGTAGGTTAACCATAGGTGACAAGCTAGTCTACAAACAATACAGGGAGACCAACCACCCTAGGCTAACCATAGGTGACAGACTCGCACAAAACGATCTTGGTGAATTTGAGATCCATGATCTTTCGACCACAGGCTAACCAACCGCTATGCAATCCCAATGGGACCTTGTCTACGTTCTTATCTTTATATTCCAAAAATTGAGAGTTTAATTTCCAAAGCCTTAAAACGAACAACTAATTACACACTGCAAAAATAGAACAAAATCACAAAGTGGTGCAACTAATATGATGGTGAGATTGCATATATTAATGGGCGAAAGTCATGAATTTAAAATCTACCAATGCTACTATGTGCGAGTCTATCACTTATGGTTAACTAAAGATAGTTAACCCCTCCTGTGTGGTTTGCAGGTTAGGTTACCCTCATCTATCCTGTTTTTGTATAAGAATTTTGAGTTTTTGCCCATACAAGATTTTAGGTGTAAATCTCAAGTTTAAATTATTCAAGCATAAACCAATTTAAGTTCACCCCCCAACATAATTGAAGCTTTTAGAATGGCTTCTTGGTTTTTTATTTTGAGTATGATTTTGAATGCATCGGAACAAGTTGTTTTTTGATTTCTGATTGTATTATGAATTATTTTGATTTCTTAGTTTTCGAAGGCGAGAGAAGATCGAAGGAGGAGAGAGAATTGAGGGAGAAGAATGAAGAAAGAGGTTATTGGGATATTAAAATGATGTAGTTTTAATTTGGTAGAGAAAGGGGACATAGATTTGTGATCCGATCCCCTACTGAAGATAATAATCAGTCCATCAATATCAATGAAGTTGCAACCAATTTAAACTGATCGTGCGTTATCATTCCAAACTTGAAAACAGAGTGTTAGGTCAAGTGTTTTCTATTGAAGATAAACTTCCTAGTTTAAGTAGCGAAAACTTTTTTCTGTATAAAGAATCAGTTGTAATGGCCTAACTGTATGAAGCAACGTAAGAGCTAAACTGTATATCTTCAAAAACCGCCTGGAACTGAGGTAGATTGAATAGCTACACGACGCCTTTGAAACAACTGTTGTAAGAACATTCTCGCCATTGGATTTTCCTCAAGATACAATACCTTGGGAAAGCATCCAATACATTTGGAGAACTTGTGCCTCATAACTGATATATGCATTATAAGACACTGGATGCAATTGGGTCTTCAATCAACAATACCTCGGGAAAGCATCCAATACGTTTGGCATGCAATTGGGTCTTCAATCAACAAATCCAGTTCCATTCATGGAAAATGAAGACTATAAAGCACTGAAACGAAACAATTTAATGGACGCCAAAGACTGGAAACCGTAGTATGGAAGTAGTTAGTCTTTCTAGACTTCTAGTGGCTACACAAGCAGCAACAATTTGTTAGTGCAACTGCAACCATCTTCATATATGTTTTAGTGGTACTTATAATTTGCATGGAGCAAAAGTAAGCAACCATGTAAACATAATTTAGGATTTTACATTGCCGACAGGGAGTACCTTCAGCAAAGCACCGACGACTCCTAAACTTGTAAGCCTCAAGAACTCAAACGGCCAAGATGTGCTGGTTGTATTAAGAAATGGATACAAGTACATATGAATCTGAGCTGCAGCACGAAAGCATCAAAGTTCAGAAGGAAAGGGCCATGGCCATCGATCTAAAAGTACTCAATAACCATAATCACTAAATCAAGGAACTAAAGAATTTCAGTAACCTTGATTATAAATGTACAATAAAATACAAGTTCATAGATTAAGGCCTCATCAATCATCATTCAGCAGAAGTAATAATTATCACGCTTAAATGGGCATAATTAAAACAAACCAAATAATAACCTCAACAGTCAATGCTACTGAGTACTGACCCCAGCCTAACAAGTTTACCATAACATAGATGCAGACAAGGAAAAATGTAGTGACGACTAAAAAATGTAAGTTGTACCACTGTTACTGAATTGCTAAAAGTTTTTTAGATTGGAGTTAGCCACCTAAATAGAATAGAACAACTTTCAAAAGATTTAAGCAATGTGAAAGTTACCATGGAGGAACAAAATTCTTGTATTTGGATGTGCGGCCACGCACTGCAACTAATAAAGAGATGTATTAGCTTCAGATATAAAGGGAGTGACATTCACCTTGTATTCATTACTCATCTATATTTTTTCCAAAAAAACAGAAAATTTAGATTGCACCAACCAATGGGAGAGGCTAAAGTACTGGTTGGATTACTACTAGCCAAAAAATTATTTAGCAATATAGAAAAATCCTCATAACCGTGCTGTAGCATGACAAGCGCATTGCAGACTCTGGTAGATTGAGCAAGAGTTAGTTTAGGTGGTGATAGAAGTGGGTAAATAGAGATGATATCCTGTAGGAAGTCCAGAAAACACAGTGAAAAGAACAGCTGTCAGACAAGAATGCCAAATGTGAAGTTGACACAATGAAATAGAAACTGATTCTAAAAACAGATCAATCCTAAGAAGAAACGCGAAAAAATTGAAAAGCTTATAAAACCAAAGAAGAGAAAGCCACATTATGAAATACAAAATCCTGAAAGAAACTAAATTTCTCAAATATCCTTGTCTGCTTATGAAGCTAAGGCATAAACATTTCATCGCGGATGAGAAGTAATATTCCACTGATTCCTATATAATGAAAAAAATATCATATAGAATTAATAATTGGACCACATGTGGATAGATTTTACTTATGAAAACAGGTGCCGCGAAGAATCAGTAATTTCCAAAAGGACTTTTCCTTTGTCACGTTCATTAGGATTATTATATGTTAATACATAAAAATAGCCGGTATGGATGAGTGTATATGAATTATAGCCTATGTTTTAAAAACATAAGTATTTTAGCCATTTTGCTTTAAAATATTAATAAATATTGAAGGTTAACTACCCCTATGAAAAAGTATCTTTTTCTAACATAAAAGTAATTATATTTTATTTTGCCCATTAATTTGTTCACAAATGTCCCTCAATCGTCATAACTACCCCTCAATCACCTTTTGGTAAAGCTCTCATTTTGAAGGGTGATGTTTTTTTTTTTCAAACCAAAATTTCACACGGCGGAAAGAAAAATTTGTGTAAAAAATCCAAGAAAATTTGTGTAAAAAATTCAAAACCCATAAAAGAAATCATGTTAGTTAAAGCATACTGAAAACTTGGATCCTGTAAGTTACCATATTTCATATTGGATTGAAGAATTTCATATCTCATGCATTTTTCTTCGAAAAATATATTGGTCAGTAGCTTTTTTTTAAATATGATAGGATTACTAGATTTAATGTGTTTATCTATATTGTATTCACTTAAATACCATTGTATATATATATATATATATATATATATATATATATAGAGGAGAGATCAAATGAGAACAGGTCTTATAGTGAGAACTAAGAACATAACATTATCGTTGGATTAAGTTATTGGACGTTCCAAATCTTGTCATCACTTAAAATTTCGAAATGCACGTTTAAGGCAAAAAACTGCACAAAGGTTATTTGTGTAATCTTGCACAATCTATTAAATTTCTTTATCTTCCTAACTTTTATTGTAACCGTTGTTTTCATTAATCAGTTATCTTTCATATTTTAATATCACTATATTTTGTCCCGGATTTACGAGAGCAATTGTTAATATTCGGTTCTTAGTTTCATCTTTTCTTCATTTCTCCGTCATTTACTTTATAAAGTCTTGGTCCGCGTATATTCATTACGCATTTTTCAGGGAAGAGCATTATAAATTCTACAAAGGGAACTAATTCAAATAGAGAATGGTATATCTACTTCAAAACACATCTGTCTAGACCCAAATATAAAAAAAAATCGAATACAAATGCATCTCATACACCACCCTCATCCAATCAAATATTACTCTACCCTCATGGAACTAGTGTCTCTAAATTTTTGATAGCATCATTCTTGTGCAAGTTGAGTTCGTGTTGAAGAAACTCTTCACAATATTGAATTCTCGGCATAAGCAATTACTTCTTTGAATGCTTCTTTCTGCCTTGTGTTCATAGGCAAAAAAATATTCCTACAAAGGTTGTGAAAAAAAAATCAAAGATTGTATTCAAAAAATAAAAATAGTGCAGTAGAATTTCTTTGATTGTGAACAATTTTAAAATTTATAAAACTAATTTATTCTTACAAAGAAATAGTATGTTAATACAAATAAAATCCCTAAAACGTGCATAATATATGAATTTAAGTGTGCATACTTTCAATATGACTCAAACAAAATGCAAAAAATATAAAAATCGTGTAATATTGCAGATAAAATTCCTAAAATGAGCATAAAAATTGAATTAATTGTGCATTCATTATGACTCAAACAATTGCACAAATCATATAAATCGTGTAATAATGCAAATAAAATCCTTTAAACGTGCATAATATATGAATAAATCGTGCATACTTTCGTTATGACTCAAACAAATTGCATAAATCAATTTTCTAGACACTCAAACAATGAATAGTTCTTAATTTTTGTCTTAATTTTCTAGACACTCAATTTTCTTAATTTTTGTTTTAAGCATGCATTTAATTTTCCCTAATAGTGCAGACTAATGTATTTCTTAAAAAAATAGATTACAAACATTTAATTATTGAATAGTTCATAATTTTTACTTTAAGCGTGCATTTAAGCTTCCCTAATAATGCAAATTTTTGTATTAAGAAAACAAACTAGATTCTAGACACTTAACCATTGAATAGTCCATAACTTTTGCCTTAAGAGTGCATTTAATTTACTCTAATAGTGCAAATACTTTCTAAAACACAAAACATATTCTAGACGCTTAATTATTGAATAGTTCATAATTTTTGCTTTAAGAGTGCATATTATTAGTTTTTAATTGTGCTTTTCTTCAACCCATAATGGTGGAAAATTATGTATTTCAAAATGGTATTTTTTTTTTCCATTAATTGTGCATATTTTTTCCAATAATTGTGCATTTTTTTGTATTAATTGTGCATATTTTCCACTGTAATTATGCATTTTTACCCCCAAAAGAGTGCAAATTGTGTATTTATACAATAGAAAAAACCAATCACATAGAAATACGTTGAAAAAAACATATCTTTGTCCCTTAACCATGAATTTTTAATACCAAAACTGTGCATAATCAAGATTATCAAATCGATTACAAAAAAAATGAAATAGTAGGGCATTTAAACAAGTTTCAAATCAAATTATAGACCTACACATGCCAATTAACAAAATTTACAGAGATGAAACAATGCATATATCATTACCCATAAAATTGAAAAATCAATTGGGAAAATGTACATAAGCATAACTACAAGGTTAAGAATCGAAGATAGCAGACACCAATTTGTCGATTCCGGATGTCAAAGACAAGTTTCTCAAACACTTTCACTTCACTTACAAAACCGTTGTTGATGGAGATGAGTCACCGAATTTCACACCAAATTAAATTAAACTCGATGAAAAACCCTTGCTATTAAAATCTTCTACCCATGGAGAAACACCGACGGAGAATATTTAGAAAAAAAAAGGAACATTTGCGGTTTTTGTGAATGTCTGCAGTACATTTATAAGAAGGGGAAGATGAAAAACTAGGTTTTGTTTATTTTAATAATGAAATTTACCATTATGACCATTGTGCATATTATTATTACTGAACTGTGCAATTCGCGAATTAAAATACAAAAATGAATCTGGACCATCAAATTTCATGATCTAAAGGATGACAAATATTCCTATTTCTCACTCTAAGAGGTGTTCCTATTTGAACTCTCCCCTATATATATATATATATAGGGTGTGGATCTAGGGAGATCCAACACTCAAAAGAGATATGAGAACCGATCCTAAGCGTCGATCGGTCCTAATCTAATGGCCAATATCAACTCCTTCTTTCTTTAAAAAAAAAAAACAAATGGTGGAAAGGGTGTTTTGGGAATAGAAATAGTATAGGATTTGGGCGCTAGAATTCATTGTTTCATTCTCCCACTTTCAAAACATTTCTAAAATCAGAAACGGCGATTTCATTCTTTCATTCTCCCCCTTTTTTTCTGAAAACTTCCATCCATAATCGAGAATACCCACTACTCCCAAACTTTCAAGTGCTACAAAGTTCTTCCAGAATCGAGATTCGTCGTTCGTGACAGAATACGTTGCTAGAAGGGCGCGTAATCGTGGAAAGCGATTGTTTTCGTGTCTTGGTCCAGAATTTGACTAACAATTCGCAGAATAAGCGTAGAATTCCCTCGAATCGACGAAATTTCAGGTATGTTCCATGTTTTCGTTTCTTAATTTAGGTAACCCATGGATTATTTTGTGTTTTAGAGATATGATTGTTTATGTGAATGAAACCCTATGGAAATCGATGCGATTGGTGAATATGGAAGGGTACGAATTTGGTATTTGAAGGAAACCGAAACAAATGAACCAATTCTGAAACCCTAAACCCCCATTTAACCTTAACAGATTATAGATTTTTTGTTTTTGAATGGTGTAATTGATGCTCATATAATGTTTTTAGCCTGTTCTTTGCTTGTTTTCATTGTGAAATTCATGCTCATGTGAATGTTATTGGTTTGTTGATTTAGGTTGGTTTGTTTGTCAAATGCTTTGTTTATTGATTTCAGGCCTCCAATATTGATTTTCGCATTTCGATTGCAACGGTTACAGCATGGACGCAGGTTAGTAATTTTAGTCGATTGAAAAAGAAATCTTCGGTTTTATTGAGCATCAGCATTATAGTAGAGCTATACTAGCATGAACATATGATTTCGGTAGCATAAAATAAAATTCGTTTGCTACATATAAAACTTGTTGTCTGTGCTTCAAAATTTATGAATGGTCAGCATAAACAAATATCTTGGTTTGCATAAAATCCGGTAGTCATGTGCATAAAAATATTTTTTTTCAGAAAAGCTTCATATGTTTGTGGTATGGATAAATTTAAAACTGATATGCAATAAATTCATCAGTGTTCAATAAGCATAAAATAATATCACTGTGTGCATAAATTAAGAGAATGGTAAGCATAAATATTTTAGCGAGAATACTACTTGATAAATATGATTGATTTTTTGCAGGAGTTTATTTGATGAGACACATGGAGACGTTCAAGGGTGATTTAATCAACTGGGACACGGAATTTCTAAGGAAAGGTGTGAAGCAGATAAAGCTTTTGAGGATGCGGTATTGTTTGAGCATAGTTAATTTCGATGATAACAAAATGAAGGAGACGGTTGAACTAGAGGCGGTTGGACATGCAGATGAGAATGAACTTGATTCTAAAGAATGTGTCAAAGAATTGCGTGATAGTTAGAATGTTGGGTTGTGCGACTCTTTGGTTTGGATAATTTCGTAGGAAAAACTTAGTACTTCGGATGGTCTTTACGTTTTTTAAGGATTAAGTAGTGGAAGAAATGTAGTGGAAAACTTCTTTTGGTATATTCAAGTATTCTAAGTTATGCATTCATAATTGGATCATATGCCAAAAACAATTGGGGAGTATGCAGATATATAAACAATCTTGTAGGAAAAAAACGTATATGCACAAAAAATACATAACATAAGCATGAAAATACAATACGATATGCATGAAATTGAAAACCTTAACATATTTAGATATGCATGAAGTCATAAAAGATATGCATGAAACATCAATACGGTATGCATGATATATAAAACCTTGAACATAATCAGTACCATAAAGGTTGAACTTGATAGGTATAGTATATATGCATGAAAATCATAAAACATAAGCATAAAAACAGACAGTGGTACGCATAAAAACAACTAAGGACGAAATTCTTGTGAACAGAAGTCATGGTCCGATTGTATCTCATGAATTGCTTGTGAGTTGATAATAAAAAAGGATGTGTGTGTGCCTCGTGAAATAAATCAACAACAAAACCTTCGAGGTGGGATTTAAATACAACGCGTGCAAAGCAAGATGACCGTTTTGAATTACGCCTTCGCTTTGTTTTCTTCGAATTAACATTATCAATATCCATGAATTTCTCCCCTTCTCTACTGCACACTAAATATCTACGCATAATAGACTCATCCCCATGACGTTTTATCGACCACTTACGGATACGAAACCGCACAAACCTCCGTAGTCTCTATAGAAAATTTCAGCCTCATCAAGAGTAACAAATTTCCGTCCAACATACGGTTTCAATTCGGCCGGGCAATCAGGAATGTAAATGGATTCATCGGATTCAAGAGACACAATTGACTGTAACGGTTCAGCCATTCCACAAACTGTATGCATGAATATTACACAGTATCAGCATAAACTAACAAATGCATATGCATGAACATTGTACTTACGTATGCAAAAATTATAATAATCAATCTACAACATAAAAACAATACTTAATCGATACATATATCTCGAAGGAACATAAAGAAGAGAAACCCTAATCACTTGGAAAAATGACTACTATCCTATAAATCGAAAAATCTCTACGAAAAAAATATGAAATGACATCGAGCTTCAAGAATTTGAACCCAACAAAGCATTCCACAAATATTGAACTACAAATTTTCGAAAACCATAAGTAATTCTTACATTCGTAGCAAAATCTGTAAAAATTCGAAAAATGTGTTGTTGGTCCGGAGACAAATATCAGGTGTAGATGGGGGGGTGAATACACCTGAGTACCGTTTCTTTTTCTCGGTGAAGGTCAGCTGAAGCTGTTGGTTGCAACTGATGAACAGTGCCAAATAAACCTTCGATCACGGGACAGAGTGAGTCAGCTACTGAGCTCTCCTACTGACTTTTGTCAGTACTTTGAAACTCAGTCGGAGACTTAAGTGTGCGGATAAGTGTGGGGCCCGGAGTTTGTCTCTTTTTGAAAACGTGTTTTCGCAGATTAAATTCTTTTGGCTGTGCGATTTTAGAAATACGTTTTATGCAAACTTATGATTTTCAAAGGTTTATATGCAATAAAACAGTAAAGAACACAAGCAGTTTAACGTGGTACGGATACGCAAGATCCTACGTCCACGGTCCTGAACAGAGCCGGATAACTTGTTGATTAGTCTGAGCAAGTCTCAGCAAGGAAACTGTGCACAGGACAAATCCTTCTAAGTTATAGTCCTTAGCGACTTTACAATTCAAACCTAAGTTCGAAAGGGAGCGAAAACAGTTCTCCAACTAATGAAGGAGTTCTTACAATAAGAACAGTTCACTAAAAATGAACTCCTTCGAATCTAAGCTATAGATCTGACAATGAGCTTAGGTAGAGAAGAAAGGGATCTAAAGACTCTAGAGAGAAGAACCACAAAAATATTCTAGTAAGTGCAGATTCTTCGCTGGATGTTCTGATTGAGTTGCTAGAGTGTTTGAGAGCTTGAGCAATTTCCCTTTTTAATTTCGTGCTTCGCGCTCGTGGAGCTTCGAAATCTTCTCTATTTATAGCTGTGAGCTATGGCATATGTCCGTTGGAGACGAGGATGCCACGTGTCACAAGCTTCCAAGGAAAACGGCCATAAATTCGAACTTGTTGCAGCAGGGCAGTTAATTACTATACATGAGAGCAGCTTTACTGTTTGGAGCAGGTAAGGCGTTGTCGGCTTCTCATTGGTCGAGGATTGTGGTTGGTGAGAATGTCAGAGTTGACCGTTCAAACAACCTCGTATGATCTTCTGCTGAACTTTTGAAAAGACTTAAGTAGCTGGGTCGCTTTCTGTCGGATACAATAGACTGCGAAGTCTCTGTCTTCTTCGACTGAGTCGGCTGAAAAGGAATGTAACTTCTGAGTAAGTCAGCTGGGGACTGCGAAGGTACTAGGCTTGCATGAGTTCTTCTGCTGATGACTTATCATTCTTTGGGTTGGCTTTCTACCGAGGTTTACTCGCTGATGATCAAGAACGCAAGCGATTACACTGATGACGTGGGGTTCTGAAAAGTATCTTCGACAGAAGATCAGTTCAACAATTACCCCGTACAGGACTTAGACAAGAATATAAAAACGATTACAACAAGTCTAACCTATACATCGCCTAATCCTAACGACACCTCGAACTACTAATATCAGCTCGGTTTTGGGATCTTCAATTCCATAGTACTACTATGATTTCCCCCAATTTTCATTTAACCACGAACAGCTGAGTATCATCTACTGACTCATATCCAACAATTTCCCCCTAATTGATGATGCCAAAACCTCTACTTCTAAACTCTAAACATCTTATAAGAAGTGCTAACCTACTGACAGCAATTTCCCCCTTAATCCATCTGAGGAAAACAAACTGATATGATGACTATAAAACATCAGCAGGTGAGAGATAGGCAAAATCAGAGAAACTGATTGTGAGTGTGTGTCAGATCACTTAGTGATCAGTTGTGAAAACACAAAGCAAAATGCTGTAAGGCAATGAGTAATTGTCAATCAAGCAATAGGAACGATAGCATATATGATCAAGAAATTACAAGTTCCTATCCCTATTACAAAAGAGAGTAGAGAAAAACTACTGACGCTTGTAGCCTTGAGTGCGTTTCTTGAAATCAGCAGATCTGTCGACAGGAGGTTGCAGACCATAGTATAGGTAGATTCTCTTCCTCAGTGTCTGGACATCCTCGTCGTCTTCAGCTAGGTCGACACTCAGGTCGAAGCGAGAAGCTGCAGTTCTGATCTCATCCTCTATATCCTTTATACATAGAATTCCGCGCGCAGTTCTAGGAGGTGGGATGCGCCTAAAAGCCGGAGATCTGAAAGGAATGTTCTCTCTCTACATAATCTCCAGAAGTTGTTCCCTCAGCTCAGAGTTATAATTGAACATAAACTCGTCAAAGGCTTGTTCGATAGTCTGCTCACTTGGATAGAATTTCCATACGTAGTAGCCTTTGATAAATTCCTCTTTGAGCTCTTCCCATTGATCATTAACCAGAGCAGGAACCCATTTATCAACATGAAGAACATGGTCCTTTTTTACATGAGGCGCTCTTTTCCTTGATCCTCGTGGGATTTGTCTTCTGGGATCAGCTGCTGGCTTTTGAGATAAGCTAATCATCTTAGCCATATCAGCCATTCTCTTCTTTTCTCGGAGAGCCACTGCCCTACAGTCTCCTTTCCTGAGATTTAGGCCTCGCAGCATGGCTTCCCAAGTGGCTCTATCTTCGGTTTCTTGCTCAGGTGTAAGATGAGTCTGATAGTGACTCTGAGCAGTAGCTTGATCTGTAGTAGGAAGAGTTTTTGCGAACTCCTCCTGAGCCTTTTTCTTTTCTTCATCCACTGACTCTTGCTTCTTCTTACCTCTGCCCTTAACAACTTTGCCCTTAGGCTTCTTAGCAAGTTGAGCTTCTTCCAACTGACGCTCATGGTCCAGCTTGTCTTGTAGTTATTGGGCTACGCGGAGGTCGAAGGTCTCTTGTTCCGCTTTAGATTTGAATTTTCGGACCGGGGAGGAAGGAGGAGTAGTAGCGGTAGCAGTCTCCTTCCCCGGCCTCTGCGGAGGAGCCTGTTCTTCTTCAGACTCTTGCTCAATGAAGTGAGCAACATCTTCTATGTGAGCAGTAGAAGATGAGATGGGGGTAGGTTCTAAAGGAAATTCGAGCAGCAGAACCCCTGAAGTATCTTCAGCCTGAGCGGCTGAGGATTGAGCATGAGCAGTTGAGGGTTGTTCCGCCTGAATACCTTCCCCCTGAGTCTGAGCATTAGAGGGTCCTTCCTCCTGACCACCCTCTACTATTTGGGCATCAGCCATATTCGTATCAGGTTTATCCTTCATAATACCTTCCCCCTTTTTGGCATCATCTGCCTTAGAGAGTTGGGTGCGGATGGCTTGAATGTCTCTTTCCACATTGTGGACTGAATCCTGAGTTGCTGTGGATTCGAAGTCCTTGACGAGATCGCAATATAATTCCCAGTCTTTTTCCTGATCAGCTCTAGATGTTTTAAGCTGTGCAGCTGACTCCAGACGGAGTTTCAGCAGAGCCTAATCCTGCGATTCTGTCATTTCTTTCTGAATAAGTTTCAGAGCCTCTGCATGTTGGGTAATATATTTCTGAAGGCTAGAGGTGGCAATCCTATTCCGTTCATCAATTTCGAGCTTAACAGTTGTGAGAGTTTGAGTCAGTTGCTCTGAAAATATCTTCTGGCGATTCTCGGAGCAACCGCTGCGACTCCGAGCTTCTAGATCGACTTTACGAGCTGCTAAGGCCGCCTCAATAATCTCCCCGAAAGTTGGGTTGAGGAGTAGGTACTTGGAGTCTTTGAGATGTCGGCAGCTATTCCGCTCTAAGCTACGTGTGCCCGAGCCTTTGTATACTTTGTCCACTTCAGATGGACGTCCTTAGCCAAAAGTCTGTTTTTCTCTCCTTGGCGTCGAATGGCTTTATTTACGGACTTTGAGGACACGGAACCGATAGGTTGTATACGGGTACGAGCTGGTTCCGAGCCTCTGCTCAAAAAAATGTGAGGAGCTGCTCCCTGCGTACCGGAGCACCTTGAGCATCACCGGTGTATCGGGAAGTGGTGATTTGCTCTTCTCACGGGGAGTTGAACCCTCGGCGAGCCTCCCAACTCGTATCATTGGGTGTCTGATCCTTCCTCTGATTGTTGTCATCATCATCTTTCTTATCAGCAGGAGGAGATGGGGGCGGAGGAGTGTTACCAGGGACTGACTCTCGCAAGCTTAGAAGGTAAAGCATTGCGGCTCTGAGATCTTCAAGAGTAGCTAAGTCAGCTGGTTCTCCGTACCCTATTACTTCTTGTAGCTTCTGCTCCTCATCGAGCAAGTAGATGACTGAGTGAGTTTTGATTATGTCTTCTAGAATATCCCAACTCAGAAATCTTAGAAGCATTTGAACCCTAGCCCTGATAGCGATGTCGACTAAGTCTAAGTGCCCAGCGATCTCAGGAATATGATCGTGTACTTCAGCTGTGGCACGGAGACGAGTGGTGTGAATAGCTGTCCACTCAGTCGCAGTCTCCTCAGTCGGTTCCCTGACGTCCGACTGTGTCTCCTCAGAGCTAATTACCTGGACTTTATCTTTGAGGGTCGCACCCTCAATGCCAGTATCAGAATCTAAAATCTGCTCTTCGTGAATAGGAGGAGGAGTGGGTTCAATAATAGAGAGGGGCTGAGCAGCTCAGACCTCAGCTGGTCTGGTCTTAGTCAGCCGCCTCTTCTTAAGCACTTCGGTATGCGGGGGCAGAGCGGATGCTGCTCTCTTCGGCTCAGGCGGCCCCTTACCGATAGACTTCTCAGTCGCTGCTTTAGTCTTGAACTTAATCAGTTTCACGTCGAAGAACTTGGAATCAGCAAACGACGAGTGCCTTTGAACAGAGTTTTCTATGAGGACTGACATCTTAGTCCCATAGAGTAATTTCCCTACACTGGCTAACTTCCTCTCTCCAGTGGGTAGGGTAGTGAACTTCTGGGCTTGGGCCTTCATCTCCGAGATATAATAGTCGGCCCAGTTCACTTCAACTCTATCATCTATTGCCATCATCAGCTGAATCCTTGGCTTGGATAATTGATCATATGATCCAGCTGAGCTCGTCAGGATATGAGAGACTATGTAGGCTAGTCCTCTGTATTGGGGAAGCAGGAGATTCTTCTGTAGAGCTGACTTGAACGATATGTCAGTTCGTCCGCAGAACTTGTGGACATACTCGTTTATCTCCTTCTCCTTGTATCCGATAGGAGAAATACCAGAGTCTGGAAGATCAAACGTCAGCATCAGCGCATCCCTGACGTTGAAGACTCTCTGAGTAGTTTCCCAACAATTCTGATCAACTTCCTTCATGTAGACGAAGGAAGATTCCTCGCCTCCAGACGCGAGCGACCTCCAGTTGTAGTACACTTCTACCACTTGCCTAGGTAGATAAGATCTCGGGTGCTTCGTCACCAGCTTCTGAAGACCAGAACGCTCCAGAGCATCAAACACGGGTTCCAAGGAAGAGATATCAACTTGTCGGAAGGCCAAAGCAGGTTCAAACTGAATCCTGGATGCCATTATCTCCTCTATATTCTCAGGAACTTGAGATGTCGCCATTGAAATCTGCAAAATAACTTGTTAGCACTTGAAAATAGAGTAAGTTAGTAAGTATTCAGCAGATTCAATACATTACCGAGTACTAAAGAGCTTTGAGAGATGCAAAAGCGAGACAGTTAAGATGATTTTTGAGAGGGAAACTGAACGCTTGAAAGTAGCTCTTAAGTTGAAAATGGCGAAAAGTGAGGAAGAAAATAGAAGATGAAAGATTTATATATCTTGACTGATTATAAGTTTAGATCCAACGATCCTATTTTAATCTTCCAAATCTATAGACGGCTGAGATTAAAAGTTATAAAAGGAATGATTACAAAAGCCGCCTCTGACATAGATTTACGTAATAAAGGTAAGTGAGAAGACATGCATTAAATGCGCGACAGACAGCATTAATTACTCAGTTTTTGCGAATGAAAAGGTTTCCTACTGACCTTTCCTTAACTTATTAATGGCGGGAAATAAATGCACATTAACTACTGACTGCGTGCGACTGATATAATAAATGTAGACATGCTTCTGAAAAGAAATTAAGTATATGATACTACGCAAACCTCTTCAGCTGAACTTTCGATCAGCTGGTTACCGTTATATCGCGAGAGGATGATTGATGTACCGATAAGCACGTTCCCCGCTGCGTGTACAGGTGTGATTCTTCCCATTTGAATCACCGTACGGAGTCTACCGACTTGTCGATCTTGGTTCCATCTACTGATACCAAATACCTCCAATTGTCTCCACGGACTGTTATCAGTAGTTGTCTTCTACTGATGCATTTCAGTAGGATCCAGTAGACCTAGCTCAACTGATAATTCTCTGAATCTGTTCTCAGCTAGTGGTTTGGTCAGTATGTCTGCCCTTTGTTTGTCAAGTATGGATCTTCTCCATTCGATATCCTTCTTCTCGACATGGTCTCTGATGAAGTGGTGTCGGATATCCACGTGCTTCCATCTCGTATGTAGAACCGGGTTCGAGTTATGGCAATAGCTTTGGTGGAGTCACGGTAGATGGGCACTTCATTCTGAATGATACCATAATCTCTCAGTTGTTGTCGAAGCCAAAGGATCTGGGCACAGCAACTTCCAGCAGCCATGTACTCAGCTTCAGTAGTGGACGTTGCTACTGAGTGTTGTTTCTTTGAGAACCAAGATATCAGCTTGCTGCCTAGGAACTGACACGTTCCGGAAGTTGACTTACGATCTATCCTGCATCCTGCATAATCAGCATCAGAATAACCTGTCAGTATTAGATTATCATCAGCAGGATACCATAACCCAGCATCAGGTGTTCCTCTCAGATAGCGCAGAATCTTTTTAGCTGAGTCCAGATGACTTCGCTTGGGATCCGCTTGAAGTCTTGCGCATACACCTACAGCATAAGTTATGTCAGGTCGGCTAGCTGTTAAATATAATAAAGAACCAATAATAGCTCTATAATCAGTAGAGTTAACAGAAGCTCCCTCTTTGTTTAGATCGATTTTAAAATTCGTATTCATGGGGATTTTGACTGGCTTGCTGGAGTCGCAGCCGAATCTCTTGAGAAGGTCTCGAGTGTATTTGGCTTGATTGATGAAGATTCCTTCAGGTGATTGCTTCACTTGAAATCCAAGGAAATAATTCATCTCTCCCATCATGGACATCTCGAACTTCTCCTTCATCATTTTCTCGAACTGCTGGCATATGGTCTCATTTCTGCAGCCGAAACTGATGTCGTCCACGTAGATTTTCACCAGTAGGATGTCATCTCCTAACTTTATATTGAATAGGGTGCGATCTACTGTCCCCTTCTGAAAACCTTTCTGAAGTAGAAAGTCTGATAGGGTATCATACTAAGCCCTGGGTGCTTGTTTTAACCCATACAGAGCTTTCCTAAGTCTCGTACACTGATGTCCCCTCTGAAAGCCGGGCGGTTGTTCCACGTAGACTTCTTCCTTCGATGCGCCGTTCGTAAAAGCTGACTTTATATCCATCTGATAGACTTTGAAGCCTTGATGTGTTGCATAAGCTAGGAATAGACGAATGGCTTCCAATCTAGCGACTGGAGCGAACGTTTCATCAAAGTCAATTCCTTCTGCCTGACTGTATCCCTTTGCAACTAGTCGTGCTTTATTTCTGACAATGACGTTGTTTTCATCTCGCTTTTTTTTGAAGACCCACTTAGTACCAAGCACGTGCCTGATGTCAGTGTCGTCAACAAGCTCCCATACTTCATTTCTGACGAACTGGTTCAGCTCTTCTTGCATAGCAATGACCCAGTCAGCATCTTTAAGTGTGTCCTCTATAGTCTGAGGTTCTTCTGTAGACAAGAAACAAGAATATAGTGAGCTTTCACCTTGATTAAATCTAGATCTTGTTCTTATCGTTGCTGATGGATCTCCAATGATGAGATCTGAAGAATGAGCATCGAGCCACGAACGCCTGAGTCGGGCTTCTTCTTTCGATACTACTTACGCACGTCGGTAGGGAGTGTTAGGCATTTCGAGTAATGCGTTTCGTGACCGTAGCAATTCAAGTAAGAAGGTTAGGATCTACTGAGTTTCCAGGTTCAGGGGCATTTAGCTCAGGAACATTAATCGTTCCCCCTGAGTTTATATTCTCAGTAGAGGTCTCAGTTACCACTGGCGCTTCCTCATCGACCGATGTTACCTGTTGTTGATTACTTCGGGAGAATCAACTAGGTCGGCTACGTCGATCGTTGGTTGAGTCACGAGTTTGTTCATCGTCGACTCATCATCCCAACAATGCCTTGGATCTTTTCGACTTTATCGGCAAGTCCGAGATCCCGTAGCTTGCTGCCGACATCATCGATTTGACTCTGTTTCTTTCCCCGTTCTCGGCAATAAATTCATCAAAAACAACATGAGGGCTTTCCTCCACACAAAGAGTCCGATAGTTAAAAACTCTGAAGGCTTTACTGACTCGAGAGTATCCTAAGAAAACTCCTTGATCAGATTTGCTATCAAAGACTTTCAGCTGATCTTTCCCATTATTGTGGATAAAGCAAGGACAACTGAAAATATGAAAATGAGAAATAGAAGGAATTCTCTCTTTCCATAATTCATATGGTGTCTTCATGTGTTGCTGAGTGAGTAGTGAGCGATTCTGAGTGTAGCAGGCGGTGTCAGTAGCATCAGCCCAGAACTTCGAGGGTAGTCCAAAATCTGCGAGGAGCGTTCTTGCTGCTTCTTTGAGTCTTCTGTTCTTTCGTTCAGCAAGTCCGTTCTGTTGAGGGGTGCGCGCAGCTGATATTTCATGTTTAATTCCCTCTTTATCGCAGTATATCTTAACTACTGAGTTTAGAAACTCTGT
Organism: Lavandula angustifolia; assembly: GCA_028984105.1. Lineage (NCBI taxonomy): Eukaryota > Viridiplantae > Streptophyta > Magnoliopsida > Lamiales > Lamiaceae > Lavandula > Lavandula angustifolia. The sequence goes on from CM054810.1 coordinate 9,106,760, forward strand.
TCCTCTGTCCAAGCGAATTCTTTGAATCTTGATGTTCTTTTCCACACTGAGCTTCTTCAGTAGATTGGGCAACTCAGTTTGAACATCAGATTTATTGGCGATGAAGATGACCCAAGTATATCTCGAGTAGTCGTCAATAACAACGAGGGCATACTTCTTGCCTCTTATAGTCACTGGAGAGACTGGCCTGAATAGGTCCATGTGCAGCAGCTGAAGGATTCCATCAGTGGAAGGTGACGGAATAGATGGGCAGTCCCTTCAGGTGGGCATACTTCTTGCCTCTTTGTTTGCTTTCCCTTCAGGCATGCTTCACAATTTCTGTCTTTAACGAACGATTCGTTGGGCAGTCCTCTGACTTTGGAGTTCTTGGCTAGCTTGTTCATGGTCTTGAAGTTCAGGTGGCTGAGTCTCTTGTGCCGTAGCCAGCCTGTCTTGTCACCAGATTTTGTCTGTGCTAGTAAGCAAGCCTCAGGTTCTGCGGTTTTCCATTCTGCAACATAGATGTTTTTCCTCCGCGATCCTGATAACACTGTTTTCCCTGTAGATTTATCAACAACATCACAGAAACCAGTGTCAAAGATAACTATGTTAAGATTATCACAGAATTGACTGACAGAAAGGAGATTATGTTGAAGTCCTTCAACATATGTTACTCTTGGAACTGAGGCAGTCCCAATGTTCAGCGTTCCGTATCCCCTTGTGAGGCCTTTTGAATTGTCACCAAACTCAATTCTGGGACCATCTTCTTGTACATAGTTGGTCAGTAGGCTCTTCTGATATGTCATGTGTCTTGAGCAGCCGCTGTCCATTATCCATGGGTCCTTATGCACCTGCAAAACAGAAGCATCTTTAGGTACCCTTTGGTTCAGTTGGGTCCTTACTGGTTAGTGGGTGATTTCGGAACCCAAATCTGTCTCGGGACCTTAAAAGTCTGAGACTTCTTCTTCTCGAACCTTGTCGCCTTTCTTCTCCACAGGACTTGGAGATACCGACTTTTCGCCGATGATTTTGGGTTCGAGCGCTTTCTTCTTCGAGTCTTAGCGCTTCTCCTGACCCTGGGCTCATAGTAGTACGAACCGTACTGAGCCGGATGCTCATACAGTGGCTCCTTGTGCTGTTCTGCCCATCTGACCTTCTTGGTTCCCCCTGAATTTGATCGCGGTGTCCTGGGGATGGAACCTTTGGTCAGCTGCTTGTTGCTACTCGGCTGAGGTGCAATCATTTTCTGTTTGTTCTTCGCCTGAGGTGTGGTGTCAGCAGCTTGCACCTTTCCTCTGACGAACCTATCAGCCAGTGTTGCTGAGCTTTTGGAGGTAGAAGCTTCGTGTGTATAGCCAAGTCCTTCTTTCATGATAGTTGGTCGTTGTGCTCTGAGCATACTTTCTAGCTTCTCCTTAGCTCCCAGGTACTGTTCAGTCATCAGTCCTCTTCAGACCTCATCACTTCTCCTGAGTGAGTCATAATCTTTTTGCACGTCTGTGAGCTTCGGCCGAGTTGGGCTATTTCCGTCTCTTTCTCCGAATTGTCCTTAGTCAGGACCGAGATCTTGAGTCTCTTGAAGCTGAGACTTAGTCATAAGAGATTCAATCTCTTCCTTGAGTCTCGCAACTAGATTCTCGACTCAGTAGAGACCTGGACAATCGAAGAAAGTCTCTGATTCTCAGCCTTTACCTGTTCTAGTTCTTGGATGGTTCTCTTTGAACTCTCTCGCTCAGCTGAATTTGTTCCTCTAGCAGGTCGTCGTATGCTTGTACTATGTCCATAGGATCATCCGAGACCGAGCAAGTGTCGTGTGTGTTGTGTGAAGAGGAGGTTATATTAAGTTTAGAATTTACCTCAGCCTCTTCTCCGGCCATCAGACACTGTTCAGCTGATTCCTCAAGAACCTTCTCTCCGACTTCAACAGCTACGAATGCAGCTTCATCCTCAGAAGAGTACATGAATGTATCCTCTTCAATTGAGTTGTCGGATATCTCTCCGGCTATATAGGCCTGCCTCTTCTGGGCAAATTTGTCTCTTATGGCCTGCCATTCTGCTCTTTGAGCAGCTGAGAGTTCGGGACAATCGTACTGATAGTGTCCCTCCTTCTTGCAGTTGTAACACGTGGATGTTCTGCTGCTTTTTCCAGCTGAAGCTTTCGGTGGACTAGCAACAGGCTCCGTGTTCCTGCATTCAGTAGAAGTGTTAGATTCTTCCCTTTTTGAATATTCTTTCTTACCGGGGGGAATCTCTGTGATATTTCTTCAGCTTTCTGACTCTCTCCTTTTCTCTTTGGTATTTGAGAGCCATCAGTGCGAGCTGGTCAGTACCAGACATTTCAGATGTCTTTGTTTCTGCAGCAGCTACTGCCTTGCTGGAAGAAATCTTTTTGCCTCCAGTTTTACTGACTGTTGCCTTAAAGGCATGATCGATTTGAGTGTCAGCTGGAGCACTGGAACACTTTTGAGGTAGACTATGCTCGAATTCCTCCGTCTTTAATTCTGAAAATATAACATTAGGAGTTAGAGCATTAAGATCAGAGCGACGTAAATAAGTAGCAAAAGGAAGCCACTTCTGTCGGGGTAGCGCTCTTATGGTCTTTGTGTTCATCTCTTTGTTTGAGAACACCTTTCCCAGTCCGTTTATCACATTGACTTGATTCGTAAATCTGACGCTCAATTCGTCAATGGTTTCACTGGGCTCCATCGCAAAGGCTTCGAACTTTTGAAGCTCTAATTCAAGCTTGTTTTCTTTAATCTGAGGAGTTCCTTGGCTCAGTACAGCCAGGGCGTCCCAAAGTTCTTTCGCCGTTTTGCAGTCCTGCACCCTCCCGAGGTGTGAGGCACTAAGTGTTGTCAGTATAGCATTTCGTGCGACTCGGTCGAGGTTATGCAGCTTTTTCTCTTCAGGCGTGAAGGCAGATTTGTCCTTGGGAACCTTCGGACCGATACGAGCACCTTCACCTTCTACTTCAGCGAACTGGACGCTGTCTATCATTGGAATGATGGGTCCGGTCTCCGATACGTCGATCGTCTTTGTCGTGCGGCGACGTAAGGTGTGCCTCCATTCTTACACGCCATACCGTGAAGTTCTCTATTGAGAACATCGGCACCATCCTGATACCTGACATGTCAGACATTATGTGTACGAGTATAAGGATGAATGAAGAGATGCTTGTGCAGAGAAAACGTTTTCAAGGATCAGTTCGAGAAGACCAAAGATTTCGAACGGTGGTCGGTTGAACACCGTGCGCCCGATACCAATTGTTGGTCCAGAGACAAATATCAGGTGTAGAGGGGGGGGTGAATACACCTGATTACCGTTTCTTTTTCTTGGTGAAGGTCAGCTGAAGCTGTTGGTTGCAACTGATGAACAATGCCAAAAATGCCTTCGATCATGGGACAGAGTGAGTCAGCTACTGAGCTCTCCTACTGACTTTTGTCAGTAATTCGAAACTCAGTCGGAGACTATAAGTGTGCGGATAAGTGTGGGGCCCGGAGTTTGTCTCTTTTTGAAAATGTGTTTTCGCAGATTAAATTCTTTTAGCTGAGCGATTTTAGAAATACGTTTTATGCAAACTTATGATTTTCAAAGGTTTGTATGTAATAAAACAGTAAAGAACACAAGCAGTTTAACGTGGTTCGGATACGCAAGATCCTACGTCCACGGTCCTGAACAGAGCAGGATAACTTGTTGATTAGTCTGAGCAAGTCTCAGCAAGGAAACTGTGCACAGGACAGATCCTTCTAAGTTATAGTCCTTAGCGACTTTACAATTCAAACCTAAGTTCGAAAGGGAGCGAAAACAGTTCTCCAACTAATGAAGGAGTTCTTACAATAAGAACAGTTCACTAAAAATGAACTCCTTCGAATCTAAGCTATAGATCTGACAATGAGCTTAGGTAGAGAAGAAAGGGATCTAAAGACTCTAGAGAGAAGAACCACAAAAATATTCTAGTAAGTGCAGATTCTTATTTGGATGTTACGATTGAGTTGCTAGAGTGTTTGAGAGCTTGAGCAATTTCCCTTTTTAATTTCGTGCTTCGCGCTCGTGGAGCTTCGAAATCTTCTCTATTTATAGCCGTGAGCTATGGCATATGTCCGTTGGAGACGAGGATGCCACGTGTCACAAGCTTCCAAGGAAAACGGCCATAAATTCGAACTTGTTGCAACGGAGGCGGTTAATTAGCGTACATGAGAGCAGCTTTACTGTTTGGAGCAGGTAAGGCGTTGTCGGCTTCTCATTGGTCGAGGTTTGTGGTTGGTGAGAATGTCGAGTTGACCGTTCAAACAACCTCGTTTGATCTTCGCCGAACTTTCGAAAAGACTTAAGTAGGCTGGGTCGCTTTACGTCGGATACGATGAAGCGCAAAGTCTCTGTCTTCTTCGACCGAGTCGGTGAAAAGGAATGTAACCACGAGTAAGTCATTGGGGACTGCGAAGGTACTAGGCTTGCATGAGTTCTTCTGCTGATGACTTATCATTCTTGGGTTGGCTTCTACCGAGGTTTACTCGGTGATGATCAAGAACGCATAGCGATTACACCGATGACGTGGGGTTCGAAAAGTATCTTCGACAGAAGATCAGTTCAACAATTACCCCGTACAGGACTTAGACAAGAATATAAAAACGATTACAACAAGTCTAACCTATACATCAGCTAATCCTAACGACACACTGAACTACTAATATCAGCTCGTTTGGGATCTTCAATTCTATAGTACTACTATGATTTCCCCCAATTTTCTTTTAACCACGAACAGCTGAGTATCATCTACTGACTCATATCCAACATGTGTAGAAATCAATCTTCAAAATCGGCAATAATCGGGATAAATAGACAAGGAAAACGAGCTTAAATCACTCAAGAAACATAGAACTTCGAAACCCACCATAAATAATCGACTTCCAAGTCTTCGATTTGAAGAAAAACTTGAGGCACTCGTGAGTTATGAAGAACGAAAATGAAGAGTGAGAATTCTAATCCACACAAACAGCCAAAAATGGAGTGTTAGGGAAAAAGAAAAGAGAAATTTACAAATTTGCCCTTAATGAGGCTATTTTTTCCTTTTTTGATTTAAATTTAAATGCTTTTAGGGATAAAATGAGAGCCTTAGATTTGCGAAATGGAGGGACGAGATAGGTTCTCGTATCTCTTTTAAGATTTGGATCTCATAATATCCATTCCCTATATATATATATATATATATTAAATTTGTATCCAATATTTTAGTAGTAGGAAAGTTGAGTGTACCAATGTGCAATTAAGAAAAATATGTAGGTAGAATTGAAAGATTTTTTGTGAAAGAATATAAAGAGAATATTCTTTTGGGTTTGGGTTTGAGTTTGATGATTGGAGATAAATTACTGTTTGATGTGACAAAAACTGAAAAATGAGAATTGGTTTTAGGTTTTTCGTTGGAGATCTAAGAAAATTGGAAAAAAAAAAAAGATGAAAGGGTGAATGGTGAAAAAGAGGGACCACGGCTGCATTATTGAGAGAGAAAGAAGTTTTATGTAATTAATAGAGAGAGACGAAGATTTATGAATGAAGGTTTTTCTATTTACCCATTTACCCTTTTAGTTATCAAATTAATTCAAAATCCTTATTTCATAACTAAATCAACTTTTAATCTTAGTCATCAATCTTATAATATGGAAGGTTAGATATTGTAGTTAATTCTTTTAATAAAGAGGTGTTCTCTATAAAATCCTCCCTTATATATATATATATATATATATATATATATATATATATATATATCATGTGAGATGTTGCTTCTTATATTTATATAAATATTTTTCAAAAAAACATTTTAAAAAATACATTAAAAAACATCAAATTTTTCGTTATATACTTATGATAATAAAATAATGTAAACTTACTAAATTACAAAATTTGATGTTTTACTAAAAATAAATAATAATTCTTAGAATAATTATTTTAGGGGCAATTTCTTAAATACCCATTTTCGTATAACAAAAGTCAAATTTACCCAATCCTTATAATTGCTACACAAAATATCCAACTTTACTTAAATATTCCCACTTTTCAGACTTGTCAGCCTGTCAAATTCGTTATTTTGCTTCGTTTCTTGCGCAAATGATTAACGCAAAATTCCACTCAATCCCGCTCACGCCGCCGAATCCCGCTCCAAGAAGTACCGAATCCCGCTCGGAAATCCCACTCAGCCCGGTGAAATCCCGCTCGAGCGGTAACTTGGCAGGGAGCAGAATCTTGTTCGCGGAATCCCGCTCCACTGCCAAATCCCGCTCGGCTTTTGGACTGGCGGGGGAGCAGAATCCCGCTCGTGGGATCCCGCTCGGCCTGCCCAATCCCGCTCGCCTTTTTTGACTTGGCAGGCCGAGCAGAATCCCTCTCACTCAGTCCCGCTCGATCATTTCTAGTCCCGCTCGTTCCATTCGTAGTCCTTATCATGAAATTTATCTATTAATACCGTGATTGAAGTCCAAAATCGAACACACTCACTCCTCTTTCATTTCATTTTCAATTACAAAATAATTCTGTAGAGGAACAAGTGGAAGTAAACCGTGATTGAAATTTATGTTGCCCGGATTCACCTATGGTTCGAGATCTGGATCACGTTGTGGACTATCCACTCCGTAAAGGTGCGACATTTTGGGAGAAGGCGGATTTGTTTGCTGCTGTTGCACTTCGGCACATGGAACAATGTCTCGGTTTTAGGGTGGTTCGTTCTGACAGTGGTCGGGTTGAGTATAAATGCAGACGGAGTCATGATTGCCCATTTTTTCTACGGGCGTCATTTCGCAGAGATGTGTTGTGGATTGTAAACTGCTTGCATGCTGAACACACATGTAATCGAGATTTTTCGCAGACTGTTCCAAGAAGGATTCGTGCAAATTCCCCCTGATTAATACCATGATTGGAAGTAAACCGTGATTGAAATTTATCTATTAATACCATGATTGAAGTCCCCTGGATAGCCCTCGCTGCTTATGCTGCTCGACGAATGCGCCGTGAAAAATCCGTCCTAAAACCGAAAGAAATGATGGCAACTATCCAGGGGGAATTCGGCTTTCAAGCAAGCTATAGTGTTGCTCTACGAGCCCGTAATTGTGTTGTAGCGATGATTTTTGGCGGACACTCAGATTCGTTCAAGATGCTTCCCCGTTACCTCTACGTACTGAAACAACGAATCCAGGTACAATGACTGATCTCGAAGTCGATTTAAAAGGTCATTTCCAACAATTATTCGTTGCTTTTAATGTTTCTCGTGCCCCGTGGGAATTTAACCTCCGAGATCTGATTGTGGTCGACGCGACTCACTTGAAAGGAAGGAATAAAGTAGTGTTATTTGTGGCTTCTATGATAGACGGCAACAACCAAATATTTCCACTAGCCTTTTGTGTGGGTCCAATTGAGAACGATTACTCTTGGACGTGGTTCATGTCCCGACTCAGAGAAGCATTTACTATGCCAAGCAATTTAATGATCATCTCCGATCAACACCGAAGCATAGCTAACGCGGTAGAGGTTGTTTATCCGGAAGCAGCCCATGGCACTTGTTACTATCATCTTCAGAATAAGCTTACACGATATGGTAAGACGCTTATCAAGATGTATCATGATGCTGCCTATGCATATACGATGTATGATTTCGATCGTACGATGGAAGGGATTCGTCAAGCCTATCCTGAGGCATATGAGAAGTTAATGGATATCGGACCGGAAAAGCGGTCTAGATCGAAGTCTCCCATTCGCCGGTACAGTCAACTAACCTCAAACATAGCTGAATCCATCAACTCGAGGCTGCTCATAGCACGACGTCTACCGATAGGCTCTATGATTGAGGCAATTGGTCACATGGTGGAACAGTGATGTAACCAACGTCGAGCAAAAGCCATGGCACGAGATAATTGGCTGACAATTGTTGTAGAGCTAAAGTTAGCTCCGTCGGAGGACCGTTCACTGTTGTGTCCGTGAACGGAGATAAATTCAAGATTCACGACGGAATGTATCAATGGAGAGTTCAAATAGCATTAACACTTGTGAATGCCGTGAGTGGCAACTCGATGAGATCTCATTTTCGCATGCTTGTGCTGCTATCAGGTATAATAGTTTTTCCATCTATAGGGTTGTTCCGGACTTGTGTATCAACAGATTTTTTGTCTATAGGGTTGTCGGACTAAATCTACTAGACTTCGTGTCGGATGCATACAAGACTGAGAATTGGAAGATGATATATGCCAGAACACTATATCCGGTACTCCCCCATGCGTAATTGGCGGGTGCCGGAAGATGTGGCCTCAATGGTTGTGTTGCCGCAATTAATTACATGTTAGGCAGGGAGACCGAAGAATAGTAGACGACCCTCAGGAGCCGAAGCAAGTACATCTAGTGGGAGAACACACGGTCTGAAAAAATGCAGCATATGTGGTGTGGTTGGGCATACTAGAAGGAAGTGTCCGGGAACGGATGTGCCGGACTCACCGGAGTCGGAAGCATTTTAGTATGTCGTAATTTGTAATTGTCAAAGTAATCAATGAATTCGTAATTATGTTAATTTGTAGTTATGTCATAATTCGTAATTATGTTGATTTGTAATTATGTCATAATCAATGAATTCAAATAAAATAAAAAAATCATAAATTCAAATCAAATATGTCAATGAAATACAAATATATAAATCAAATAAGTCATCATAAACCCGGCTTCGTGTAGCACATGTCAAAGATCCTCTGAGCCATCAATCGACAATACACAGCTACATTGCCAGGGCTGCTACCCCACTTGACTGTCGGGTAAGTGGCAATGAATCGCTCAACTACGGGGTTGTTAAGCCTACGGGGTTGGCAATTAAATTTTTGAATGTTAAATCAACTCTAAATTAAATATTTTTACCTGACGATGCCAGAAATTTTTAAGCCTACGGGGTTGGCCTCCACCAAAGAACCAATTCTTCCAATGAGAAAATTCAGTTGTAGACAACCTCTCTGCAAATATCGATCCTAAATCTGGAATAGCCTCGTAGGACCAAATCTACAATGCATGAAAATCAAAATTTATTGATATAAATCAATAATTCAAATAATGAAATTAATAAAATCATTATACACACCTGGAGTGCCCAAACGGGTCCATAGAAATGATATTTCTTAGAAATTTGTTCCGCCGTTCTCGGAACGAAACTACAATAGTGCTTCAACGCACCGTAAGTGTACGAGCCCCACGGGAATGTTGGGATTTTGTATACTGGAAGCAGTTTTTTATGCTTGTATACAATGTGTTTTTGTCCTTACCACTATTTTATTCTCCTATCTGATAAATATATATATTTGCACGTGTTATTATTTATCTTGTATAAAAGTTAGATTTGTGTAGTGTGTCGGGTATCACAGAAGACAACACAAATTGGTTGAACTGACAAGATATAAACAGTTATCACAACTGAGACAACTTAAGGATAAGTTGTTGGTTTAAGCTGCAGTTTAGATAAGAAGTTGCTTATCTTAGCTGCTTGTCTTTAGTGGTACACTTAAGGTGATGTATTGATGGATCACAGTGAGATGTGTTCTCCTAACTGACCTTAGTGGAGAACCAAGATCTCGGTGACTTAGTTGGTTTTAAGCTTGGTAAGACTTCAGCTGGGCGCATTTGGCTATCTATCACTTTGACCTACTATGGTGAACGTCATCGCGACCGAATCTACGTATCTTAGGTGTTAGTAGTTATTTGTGGCTCACGCCGGTTGTCTGTATCATGCAACCGTATCCTAGTAAAATGGGTTGATAATATCCCCTGAAAACTCCTAAGGATTAGCACACTAAACCCGACTGGTTGATTAAGTTCAGGTGTGTTAATAAGGTTGAGTGGTACTACTCAGGAATATAATAAGATGTTAGTTAATTTAAGCTGTCAGTGAGCTTAATTAATTAACGGATATTTCTATCTTAAATACGGAGATCGATTAAGTCTAAAATACAAGCACTTGCTCAATTTGGGATAAAAGGGTAAGTCAGCATGGATTCTCTAATGGAATGAATCTGTGTTTATTAATTAATTTTGCTCTGGGTTGAGCATAGATAATTAATTGATTTGAGGCCTTGCTTTATTTCTTGTATTAGATCACTGATCTGGCCCAATTAGTTGTCTAGTTATTTATTTTCTCTCAGAAATCATTATTAATAGATTAACGTAATTTTATATTATTTAATAATGTTATTTATCTTGAATTAATTGGTCAGGCCAATTAATTGATAAATATTAGTAGCCCAATAGATTAATTAATTATATTTAGGGCTAATTATGTGGAAGTCCATTAGGATTATAATTAAATTAATGGGCTACAAGTAATAATATTATATTAGCTTTTGAAGCCTATATATATTAATATTCTGTTCATAAACAGATACACACATATTAGTCACACACTCACGCGTTTGTGGAGAGAGATATAATTTTATTTTCTTCAATTCTCTGACCACCCAGAGGAAGAAATAGGCTGGGACACAGATCAGAAGATCTGACACACGAGCTACAATCAGAGCTGCAACAACATACGTAGGAGGAAGGTATATCGTTCTTCACCTTCTATTTCCTTCAGGGAATTGGTCAAATGCACGTAGATCGTCCACTAATACCCAAATCCACGTTCCAGCATTCAATTGGCTTCAGAGCCTGGTTTAGGCTCTGATTTTTGTTGTTAGAAGCATGATTAGGGTTTATTTCCGTCGTTATCGAGCTAATTTCGTGTTTGGTGCGGCCTGCGAGCCACTGTTTTAACCCCGTTGTAACATTTTTCTCGTGAGAAAATCCAAGAGTAGTTGAGATGACCTATTTGTTATGTGGTTGTACTGTTTTTGTACTGTATTCTGGTCCAAGAGGCAAGAAAAACGAGACGAAGATGAAACCCTGATTTTCGCCGAAAATCCTAGTTTTCTAGGTTTCAGCCGCACCTTGCAGCGGTGATTCCCGGCGCGTTTGATGTCCAATCGACGATCAGGTTGAACCTCTGGATTCCTCATCTAACGAGCTTCGCATCGATAGGTCGTAAGGGGTTATTCGATACCGGATGCAATTGAAATTAATGTCTGAACTTTGTTGCACGTCATGAATTTGTACCGGCGAATCGTTTGAAATTCGGGAAATTGAGGAACTAATCTCAGTCCGAATCCGTTACATGGTGGTCGTGAGTATTCCAATTACGTTTCCCCTCTTTCAATTGATTGAATCACGGATCGGAGAGGATGAATTTCAAGCGGCAAAACTCGCCGGCGATGGGATACGAAATCCGCTTGATTCCCGTCACAGCGGCAACAGATCTGGGCAGATCAACGCAGCCCAAAGGTATAGACGATGAGAGGGAGGTCGGAAGAGGACGGACGCGGCGGCGGAAGGCGGCGGCGGCCGTGGCGCGGCGCGCACGCCGCCGCGCCCAGCGTCGCCGCATCGCTCCTCCAGCGCGGCGGCACGCAGCGTGGACGGCGGCTCCTGGTTCACCGTCGTCTTACGCGTCCCTGGGTGCCGGTGGCCCGTAGAGAACCGGCCTGGAACGGCGGCGGTGGTCTGTCGTTGAAGAAGATGCTAACGTGGCACGTCACGTCAGCCCTTGCTGACCTTGCTGACACGTGTCTGCCACGTGGCAGACGCCCTGATGACGTGGCACGAGACAGTTTTCAATGTTGTTTTCAAATTCGAAGATTTTTCACGATATCGAAGATCTGTATTTTTTTTGGGCAATGTAATAATTAGGAATTACATTTTTTTAAGCCCGATAACGACGTTTTAAATTTCTTATTTGCGCTTTCATTTATTATTATGCTTTAGCATGCGATTATGCGATTAATTGAGCTGAGAAAAGCATGTAAATAGGATTTATGTCGTTATTAAGCATGTTTTAATTTTCGCGAGCACGTTTTATTATGTGCGTTTAGAAATTGAATGCTTTATGAATTATGTGATGATGCATGATTCGTAACAAACCTTTTGAATAAAAAGACTAAGCAACTTTAAATTAAATGTTTAATTAGATTCTATTAATTTGGATATTAAACACTTAATTGGAGCTCCATTAATTGGACTCTACACAGAAGTAGTAAGATTGTGTGAGTAAACATCCACCTGCGTGGCTTGCTTGCATCTTTGAGCTACAAGTTTTGTGAGATGAGTTTTCCAGAACAATATTTAATTATTATTGAGTAGTGGGAGCGAAGCCGTAAACATCCACCTGCGTGGCTTGCATGCCTAGTAAACACGAGTACTCTAGAAGATAATAATTAAATAGGATGGTTAATTAGATCAAATTGAATGCGGCATGGTTCCAGTAAGTATGTCAATTTTGAGAATTTGATTCTACTTTGGTCAAATTAATGGTCAATGCTTAGATGTCACCGCAGGTACAATTCACTTCCCTCAAAGTCCCTTCCTGCGTTTTAATAGTGCCATGGTCTAAAATATCGAACTATTAATTCCATTCGTCTTAAGAACCTAGATGTTGATTGGAATTAAAGAGCTAAGTAAATAGTTTGGTTTAGGATTACGCTAGTAAACGTCCATCTGCGTGGCTTGCTTGTGGAATTCCTAGAGTTGTTCCAGGTTTTTAACATAATTGTTTTTCAAAAGGTTACAATGATCGTTAATTAATTATGTGCAAATTTAAATTTTTCTTACATGCTTTATTTTTAAATATTTTTCAGATATATTTGTTCAAGCTGTTGTTAACGGTCTTTTGAGCCAACCCTTAAAGGGTCCTGACAACTATAAAGAGTGGAGGAGAAACCTTACACTCATGTTCCAAAATGAGAAAATCTTGTATGTTCTCAGTACCCCTGAGCCTGAGCCTGAACTCCCCGAGGAAGGGGCGACTGAGCCTGAACCCTTAAGGGAATCTGAAAAGTGGGTAGAGGATAATGACTAGACTCGTTTTGTGATTCTATCCACTATGGTTGATTCTCTTGCCTTCACTATTTGAAAACATGCCCCTGCGGGAGTGATATGAGATTCCATGGCTGAAAAGTTCGGTGAGACCGATAGATCTCAAAGATTTCATCTCCTAAGGCAGGTTACTACCTACAAAATGGCTGAAGGTGCATCCGTGCAGGATCATGTTTTATATATGATCGAGCTTCTAGATTGACTTGCAAATGTTGGTGGTATCTTGGATCTTGGCATCGAGATAGATATCATTCTACATTCACTACCTAAGTCATATGAGAATTTCTGCCTAAATGTAGTGATGTCAAAGAAGAGCTACACTCTGAATGAACTTTCGAGTGAGTTAATTACTGCAGAAGGAATCATGGGTCAGACTAAAGGTAAGGGAAACCAAATCTTGAACACTACTAGCAGCTCAAGCAACCCTCCGAAAGGTGGATTCCAGAAAAGGGCAAGAAGGCTACGAACATCAAGAAGAAAAGTGGGAGCACGAAGTTAGCACCTACCGGAGGGGTTCAAAACCCTAAGGGGAAGTGTTTCAAGTGTGGTAAAGTTGGACATTGGAAGACTGAATGTCCCAACTTCAAGGCAGAACAGAAAGGTACACACATCGCCTTAGTAACTGAAACTGTTCTTGTTTCCGCATCTACCCATGAATGGGTAGTAGATTCCGGAGCAACTAATCATGTTTGTTACACCGTGCAGGGGTTTCTACAGAAAAGGGTTCTGGCTGATGGCGAGGTGGTGGTTTCCATGGGCAATGGATCGCGAGTTCCGACTGTTCCCATAGGAGATTTACATTTATCTGTTTTAGACACTAGTTTAGTATAGAGAGATGTTTTATTGGTGCCTGAGTTTAGGCGAAACATTATTTCTGTTTCAAAACTTTTTTATTGTGGATGGTTATAGATCTATTTTTTATGATCAAATTTTGATTTCGAAAGGGAAAGATCTTATCTGCAATGGGTCTTTAAATGGATCTCTATTTACTATTACGTCTAATCCATGTACATCTGTTAATGTTGCTTCCTCATCATCAAATCTTAAGAAGAGGAAAAAAGCTTCTAAGGTAAACCTAACTTATCTATGACACTTAAGACTATGTCACATCAATCTAAATAGGATCCAAAGGTTGGTGAAATATGGATCATTGGAGTCTCTCCTAGTTGAACCATTTATAACTTGCGAATCCTGCTTGGAAGGTAAGATGGTGACTAGGCTTTTTAAGGCAAAGGGTTATAGAGCCACAGAAGCATTAAGTTTGATACATTCTGACTTGTGTGGGCCTATGTCTACACAAGCTCGTTGAGGGTATGAGTACTTCGTCACATTTACTGATGATTACTTGTGGTATGGATATGTTTACCTTCTTCTCCACAAGTCGGATTGCTTTGAAACCTTTAAGGAATTCAAGGCAGAAGTGGAGAAGAAGTTAGGTAAAGAAATCAAAACACTGCGATCTGATCGTGGTGGGGAATACCTATCCAATGAGTTCAAGGACTACTTGACAGAATGTGGGATTACATCCCAACTGACTGCACCGGGCACGCCTCAGCAGAATGGTGTGTCAAAGAGAAGGAACCGAACTCTTTTAGAGATGGTTTGGTCCATGATGAGTTATGCAACTTTGCCAGTTTCCTTTTGGGGATATGCCCTAGAGAGTGCAGCATACTTGCTGAACCGTGTGTCATCCAAGTCGGTTAACACGACTCCATCCGAGTTGTGGAGCGGGCACAAGCCCAGTGTGCACCACATAAAGATTTGGGGGTGTCCTGCTTATGTGTTGAATAAACAGGCCGACAAGTTGGATCCACGTTCAGAGGTTATGTTGTTTATAGGATATCCGAAGGAAACGAAGGGTGGTTATTTTTATGATCCTAAAGAACATAATATCGTTGCCAGCACCAACGCTCGGTTCTTAGAGGAGGATTATATTAGTAATCACAAGTCTCGAGTCGAGATCATCCTTGAGGAATTACAAGGTGATCGAGATCCACTCACAGAGCCAATTGTGCAAGATAGAGCTCCAGAGCAACTGCACAATCTATTAACACAGCTCCTGACACTCTTCGATGTAGTAGGAGTTTGATATTTACACCTGATCGGTATATGTTCACTGGGAAGACGTCTGACCATCTCCCGGCAGATGAACAAGACACCGTGGATCCCTGGACTTACAACGAAGCAGTGGGAGATGTAGATGCAGATTCATAGAGAATCACCATGTACTCGGAATTTAAGACCATAACTGATATGGATGTATACGAGATCACTGAACTACCTGAGGGCTGCAAGGCTATTGGTAGTAAGTAGGTTTACAAGAGAAAGAGAGGACCGAATGGAGAGATCATGGCATTTAAGGCCAGGCTAGTGGCGAAGGGTTTTACCCAAAAAGAAGGTATCAATTATGAAAAGACCTTCTCGCCCGTAGCAATGATCAAGTCTATTAGGATTCTCCTTGCCATAGCAGCTCACATGAACCTAGAGATCTGGCAAATAGATGTCTAGACCGCATTCCTAAACGGTCACCTTGAAAAAGGTAGAGACATCTATTTGAAACAACCAGATGGTTATGTGAAGGAGGGCAAAGAGCATCTAGTTTGGAAGCTTAAGAAGTCTATTTATGGACTTAAGCAAACTTCCCGGTTATGGCACCAGCGTTTTGACGAGGTAGTTAAATCCTATGATTTTGTATCTTGTCCTAATGAGGTGTGCGTGTACCGTATCTGTTAATGGATCAGTGGTGTTTCTTGAACTTTATGTAGATGACATCCTTCTCATTGGCAACAATGTTGAAGTGTTATCAGATGTAAAGACACGGTTATCCATGCAGTTTCAAATGAAGGACTTAGGTGAAGCTGTTTATATCCTTGGGATCAAGGTTATCCGAGATCGCAAGAAAAGGATGTTGAGCTTGTCACAAGCGTCCTACATTGATACTGTTATTGCTCATTTCAGCATGACAAATGCCAAGAGAGGTTCAGTACCTTTCAGACATGACATTTTTCTATCTAAGAATCAGTGCCCTAAAACGCCTGAAAAGATAGAAAGTATGAGGCTAGTACCATATGCTTCCGTTGTCGGTAGTCTCATGTATGCAATGCTTTGTACGAGACCAGATATCTCATATACTGTAGACATGGTCTCAAGATATCAGTCTAATCCTGGACAAACGCACTGGACTGCGGTCAAAAATATTCTCATGTACCTTAAACGGAATAGGGATTATAGAATTGTTTACCAGTCAGACAGTCTAGTGTCTTTGGGTTATTCGGACTCTGATTTCCAAGCTGACAGAGACGAGAAGAAGTCGACCTCGGGTTATCTGTTTACCTTGGGAGGTGGAGCCATTTCATGGAGGAGTGCAAAAGCAGAAATGCATTGCGGACTCAGCCATGGAAGCAGAGTATGTGGCTGCTTCAGAAGCTTCGAAAGAGGCAGTTTGGCATAAGAATTTTCTCCTAGATCTTGATATTGTTCAGAATTTGGCTAAGGCAATCATGATTTATTGTGATAATGCAGGTGCAGTGGCAAATTCTAAGGAACCTAGATCTCACAAGGCGTCTAAACACATAGACAGGAAGTACCACATTATACGAGAATTCGTAAATCGAGGCGACGTACTCATAGAAAAGATCAGCACTGAAGACAACCTAGCTGATCCATTCACAAAGAGATTATCAATTCCGGCTTACGTGAAGCATGTTCGTGGCTTAGAGAGTGGTAGAGATGCCCCCCACTTAGGACTACATAAACTTTTTTTTAAGTGGGAGAAGAGTGATAGATAGGATATATAGCTAAATACTAGTTTGTACCTAGAACTGACAAATTGTATACTAAAAGTTTGCTTTAGTATAAGTGGGAGAATTGTTGTGATTTTGTATACTGGAAGCAGTTTTTATGCATGTATACAATGTGTTTTTGTCCTTACCACTATTTTATTCTCCTATCTGATAAATATATATATTTGCACATGTTATCCTTTATCTTGTATAAAAGTTAGATTTGTGTGGTGTGTCGGGTATCACAGAAGACAACACAAATTTGCTTGAACTGACAAGATATAAACAGGTATCACAGCTGAGACAACTTAAGGATAAGTTGTTGGTTTAAGCTGGAGTTTAGATAAGAAGTGGCTTGTCTTAGCTTCTTGTCTTTACTGGTACACTTAAGGTGGTGTATTGATGGATCACAGTGAGATGTGTTCTCCTAACTGACCATAGTAGAGAACCAAGATCTCGGTGACTTAGCTGGTCTTATGCTTGGTAAGACTTTAGCTGAGCGCATTTGGCTATCAATCACTTTGACCTACTATGGTGAACGTCATCGCGACTGGATCTACGTATCTTGGATGTTAGTAGTTATTTGTGGCTCAGGCTGGTTGTCTATATCTTGCAACCGTATCCTAGTAAAATGGGTTGATAATATCCCCTGAGAAACTCGTAAGGATTCGCACACTAAACTCGGTCGGTTGATTAAGTTCAGGTATGTTAATAAGGTTGAGTGGTACTACTCAGGAATATAATAAGATGTTAATTAATTTAAGCTGTCAGTGAGCTTAATTAATTAACGGATATTTCTATCTTAAATACAGAGATCGATTAAATCTAAAATACAAGCCCTTGCTCAATTTGGAATAAAGGGGTAAGTCAACACGGATTCACTAGTGGAATGAATATGTGTTTATTAATTACTTTTGCTCTGGGCTAAGTATAGATAATTAATTAATTTGAGGCTCTGCTTTTATTTCTTGTATTAGATCCCTGATCTGACCCAATTAGTTGTCTAGTTATTTATTGTCTCTCAAAAATCATTATTAATATATTAATGTAATTTTATATTATTTAATAATGTTATTTATTTGGAATTAATTGGCCAAGCCAATTAATTGATAAATATTAGTAGCCCAATAGATTAATTAATTATATTATGGGCTAATTATGTGGAAGTCCATTAGAAATATAATTAAATTAATGGGCTACAAATAATAATATTATATTAGCTTTTGAAGCCTATATATATTAGTATTATGTTCATAAACAGATACACACATATTACTCACACACATGCGCGTTAGTGGAGAGAGACATAATCTTATTTTCTTCAGTTCTCTGACCACCCAGAGGAAGAAAAAGGTCAGGACACAGATCAGAAGATTTGACACACGAGCAACAATTAGAGCTGCAACAACATACGTAAGATGAAGGTATATCGTTCTTCACCTTCTATTTCCTTCAGGGAATTGGTCAAATGCACGTAGATCATCCACTAATACCCAAATCCACGTGTCCACCATTCTCGTGTCGTTGTAACCGAGAAAAAAGAAAAATAAGGCTAGAACATGAGCCACCTTCAAATACCCTAACTCGTCCAATCCCAAATCTCATTTATCGAACTTTGTCAACAAATCTCTGCCTGTTATTGGTGTACAACCATTTAACATATTGTACACAGTCGAGGAACGGGGATCATACTCAGCATGCAAATCAAAATTGCAGGATCCAAACTTTAAACCCATGACAAGGGCTTAATCGAAACAAGAAAACCGGGTAGTCGTCCCGGACATGGAAAACCAAATAACAGAATCATCTACGTCCACTTGAATCTCATGACACATCAACATATGAAGAGCCCTGGCCGCATTCCTACCCTCCCTCCAATCCATAAAGCTGCCAAAAACACCATTCCTAAATTCGTTCACTAACTCACATTCCCCGATAACTCCAAAATTTTTTTAATAATATCATAAATCTTCTGGTTGAAATTTATCTCTATCATCGGATTCGCATCGAGAAGACCAATTCTTTTAAAAATGGGTTGCACCGAAATAATATAACAGTTAAAAATAATAATAATAATAAAAATTAAAAAAAATCCGAATCCCGCTCGGCCGACTGGAACCCCGCTCGGTCGAAGCGGAATCCTGCTCGGTCAAACTGGAATCCCACTCGGCGAGCAGGATTCAGACGGTATCCGACCGGAAATCACCCATTCATACTCCAAAAATTCAGAAAATTCATGCTCCGAAAATCATAAAATCATGCTCCAAAAATTCTGAAAAAATCATGCTCCGAAAATCATAAAATCATGCTCCAAAATCCAGAAAATCATGCTCCAAAAATTCAACCAATTAAACAAAATTCATGCTCAAATTCGAATAATTCTCAGAAAATTCAACGAATTAAACAATATTATTCATGCCCAAATTAGAATAATTCTCAAAAAACATGCTCATAAAATAATTAAGATTCGCGCCAAATTAACAGATAAAATTTGAGCGGGACTATAGAATTCGAGCGGGACTAATCTGGTTTGCCATTCTTGTGTTTTGGTGTCGAATTCTTCTGCACAATCGTGTTCTCGAGCGGTATTGAGCGGGATTCGACGACGGAGAGAAGGAGAGAAAGATGAGAAACTGAATACGAGCTATACTTTGGAGATCGAAGAGCTATATTTTGATCGAGCTATGTAATAGTTAGGAATTACGTGTTTTAAAGCCCGATAACGACGTTTTAAATTTCCTATTTGCACATTTATTTATTATTATGCTTTAACATGCGATTATGTGACTAATTGCGCTTAGAAA
Organism: Lavandula angustifolia; assembly: GCA_028984105.1. NCBI lineage: Eukaryota > Viridiplantae > Streptophyta > Magnoliopsida > Lamiales > Lamiaceae > Lavandula > Lavandula angustifolia. The sequence goes on from CM054810.1 coordinate 9,126,240, forward strand.
AGCATGTAAATAGGATTTACGTCGTATTAAAGCATGTTTTATTTTTCGCGAGCACGTTTTATTATGTGCGCTTAGAAATTGCATGCTTTAGGAATTATGTGGATATGCATGATTCAAAACGAACCTTTTGAAGAAAAAGACTAAGCCAACAATAATTTAAATATTTAATTGGATTCGATTTAAATGAAATTAAATATTTAACCGGACCTCCATTAATTGGACCCTACACAAAAGTGGAACAATTATATAAGTAACCGTCCACCTGAGTGGCTTGCTTGTATATTTGAACCACGAGTTTTGTGAGATGGGTTTTCTAATGTAATATTTAATTATTATTGAGTAATGGGAGCGAAGTCGTAAACGTCCACCTGAGTGGCTTGCGTGCCTAGTAAACACGAGTACTCTAGCAGATAATAATTAAATAAGATGGCCAATTAAATCAAATTGAAAGCGGTATGGTTCGCATAAGTATGTCAATTTCGAGAATTTGATGTTAATTCGGTCAAATTAATGGTCAAAGCTTAGATGTCACCGCGGGTACAACTTCCTTAGAAGTCCCTTCCCGCCTTTTTAATATTAATAGTGACATGGTCCAAAGATATTGGATTATTAATTTCATTCGTCTTAAGAACCTAGGCGTGGATTGGAATTAAAGACCTAGGTGTATAGTTTGGTCTATGGGTACACGAGTAAATGTCCACCTGAGTGGCTTGCGAGTGTGATCTCTAGGGCTATTCGAGTATTTAACATCATTGGTTTTTCAAAATGTTACAATGATGGTTAATTACGAATTATGTGCAAATATAACTTTTTCTTACATGCTTAATTTATATTTTTCAGAGATATGTCTGTTCAAATATTTTTGGAGTTCCTAAACAGTCTCACCAACCAAACCCTAATGGGTTTAACAATTTTAAATAATTTCATAGAGTGGAAGAGATATCTTACCTTCCCAATAAATGCTCTGCAAAGGTCCTATAAGAACTTCTGTTTTAGGACCGCTACGTCTAAGAACGAGTTTACTATGAGTATGTTACTCAAATCTTTGGTAGCGGTCAAAGAGGTTATAGGAAAGGGCAAGAGTGCTCAAGTCTTGAATATCCCTAATAGTTCAAGGAATCCTCCGAAAGGCGGAAACCAGAAAAAGAGCAGAAAGGGTGGTCAATTCAAGAAGAGCAGTGGAAGTAAGAAGACGGTCCTTACCGGCGACATGCGAATGTCAAAGGAGAAAGGAAGGTTCTTCAAGAGTGGTAAGAAAGGACACTGGAATAAATATAATCTAGATGTCAAGGCAAAGCAGAAAGAGACGCGAGTCGCTCTTGTAAGTGAAACTGTTCTGGTTTCCTCATCTACCCACGAATGGGTAGTGGATTCGGGGGCAACTGATCATGTTCGTTACACCTTGCAAGGTTTCTTGCAGAAAAGGCAATTGAGCAATGGTGAGGTGGTAGTCTCAATGGGCAATGGATCGAAAGTTCCTGCAATTGCCATTGGAGATTTAAATCTATCTTTTGATAGTTCTGTTTTAGTATTTAAAGAAGTTTAATATGTGCCTAAGTTTAGGCGAAACATTATTTCTGTTTCAAAACTCTGCACCATTGATGGTTATAAATCAAGTTTTGATAGTGAAGTTTCTACCATGAAAGACGATGATTTTATCTGTGGTGGGCCATTAAACGGATCTTTATATACTATTACTTGTAATCTGCGTAGTTCTGTTAATATTGCTTCCTCATCATCAAATCCTAAGAAGAGGAAAGAGTCTTCTATGGTAAACCAAACTTATCTGTGGCACTTAAGACTAGGTCGCATCAATCTTAACAGGACTCAAGGGTTGGTCGAATATGGATCATTGGAGTCTCTCCAAGTTGAACCATTTCCAACTTGCGAAACCTGTTTGGAAGGAAAGATGATGACTAGGCCTTTTAAGGCAAAGGGTTATAAAGCCACAGAAGTATTAAGTTTGATACATTCTGACTTGTGTGGGTCTATGTCTACACAAGCTCGTGGAGGGTATGAGTACTTCGTCACATTTACTGACGATTACTCGAGGTATGGATATGTTTACCTTCATCGCCACAAGTCGGATTGCTTTGAAACCTTTAAGGAATTCAAGGCAAAAGTGGAGAAGAAGTTAGGTAAAGAAATCAACACACTGCGATCTGATCGAGGTGGGGAATACCTATCCAACGAGTTCAAGGACTACTTGACAGAATGTGGGATTACATCACAGCTGACAGCACCGGGCACGCCTCCGCAGAATGGTGTGTCAGTGAGAAGGAACCGAACTCTCTTAGAGATGGTTCGGTCGATGATGAGTTGTGCAACTTTGCCAGTTTCCTTTTGGGGATAGGCCCTAGAGACTGCATCATACTTGCTGAACCGTGTGCCTTCCAAGTCGGTACAAAAGATCCCTTTCGAGTTGTGGAGCGGGCACAAATCCAGTATGCACCTCTTAAGGATTTGGGGTTATCCTGCTTATGTACTAAATAGGCAGGCCGACAAATTGGAATCACGTTCAGAAATGATGTTGTTCATAGGGTATCCTAAGGAAACGAAGGGTGGATACTTTTATGATCCTAAAGAATAGAAGATCGTTGTTAGCACTAACGCTCAGTTCTTAGAAAAGGATTACATTAGTAACCATAAATCTCGAGTCGACATCATCCTTGAGGAATTACAAGGTGTCGAGTTCCACTTGAACAGTCAGTTGTGCAAGATAGTACTCCACGAGTAACTGCACAATCTGTTAACACATCGCCAAACACTGTTCGACGTAGTGGGAGGGTGATATTTACACCTGATCGGTATATGTTCACTGGGGGGTTTTGACCATCTCCCGGCAGATGAACAAGACATCGTGGATCCCTGGACTTATAACGAAGCAGTGGGAGATATAGATGCAGATTCATGGCGAATCGCGATGGACTCGGAATTTGAGTCCATAACTGATACGGATGTATACGAGATCACTGAACTACCTAAGGGTTGCAAGGCTATTAGTAATAAGTGGGCATACAAGAGAAAGAGAGGACCAAATTGAGAGATCGTGGCATTTAAGACCAGGCTAGTGATAAAGGGTTTTACCCAAAAAGAAGGTATCGATTATGAAGAGACCTTCTCGACTGTAGCAATGATCAAGTCCATTCGGATTCTCATTGACATAGCAGATCACATGAACCTAGAGATCTGGCAAATGGATGTCAAAACCGTATTCCTAAACGATCATCTTGAAAAAGGTAGAAACATCTACAGTAAATAGCCAGATGGTTATGTGAAGAAGGGCGAAGAGTATCTAGTTTGGAAGCTTAGGAAGTCTATTTATGGACTTAAACAAGCTTCCCAGTTATGGCACCAGCGTTTTGACTAGGTAGTCAAATAAAGGAAATATTAGGTTAGGAACGATTACGTTCCTCCTTCGTATGTTGCTGCAGCTCTGATTGTTGCTCGTGTGTCAGATCTTCTGATCTGTGTCCCGGCCTTTTTCTCCCTCTGGGTGGTCAGAGAACTGGAGAAAATTAAAATTACTGTCTCTCTACATACTCACGCGTGCGTGTATAATTCTGTATGTATATGTGTGTGTTCTGTTTCTGAACAGAATACTAATATATATAGGCTTCAAAAGCAATATATTATTAATATATTTGTAGCCCATTAATTTAATTATATTTCTAATGGGCTTCCACATAATTAGCCCATAATATAATTAATTAATCCACTTGGCTACTAATATTTATCAATTAATTGATCCAGCCAATTAATTCCAGATAAATAACATTATTAAATAATGTAAAAATACATTAATTAATTAATAATGATTTCTGAGGGACAATAAATCACTAGGCAACTAATTGGGCCAGATCAGGGATCTAATACAAGAAATAAAGTTGGGCCTCAAATTAATTAATTATCTATGCTCAGCCCAGAGCAAAATTAATTAATAAACACAGATTCATTCCACTAGAGAATCCGTGCTGACTTACCCCTTCATCCCAAATTGAACAAGGGCTTGTATTTTAGACTTAATCGATCTCCGTATTTAAGATAGAAATATCTGTTAATTAATTAAGCTCACTGACAGCTTAAATTAATTAACATCTTATATTCCTGAGTAGTACCACTCGACCTTATTAACACACCTGAACTTATTCAACCGGCCGGATTTAGTGTGTTAATCCTTTCGAGTTCCTTAGGGGATATTATCAACCCATTTTACTAGGATACGATTGTAAGATACAGACAACCAGTCTGAGCCACAAATGACTACTAGCACCCAAGATACGTAGATCCCGTCGCGATGACGTTCACCATAGTAGGTCAAAGTGATAGATAGCCAAATGCGCTCAGCTGAAGTCTTACTATGCTTAAGACCAGCTAAGTCACCGAGATCTTGGTTCTCCACTAAGGTCAGTCAGGAGAACACATCTCACTGTGATCCATCAATACACCACCTTAAGTGTACCAGTAAAGACAAACAGCTAAGACAAGCCACTTCTTATCTAAACTGCAGCTTAAACCGACAACTTATCCTGAAGTTATCTCAGTGTGATAATTGTTTATATCTTGTCAGTTCAACCAATTTGTGTTGTCTTTCTGTGATACCCGACACACTACACAAATCTAACTTTTATACAAGATAAAGGATAACATGTGCAAATATATATATTTATCAGATAGGAGAATAAAATAGTGGTAGGGACAAAACACATTGTATACAAGCATAAAATTTGCTTCCAGTATACAAAATCCCAACAATTCTCCCACTTATACTAAAGTAAACTTTTAGTATACAATGTGTCAGTTCTAGGTACAAACTAGTACTCAACTATATCTCAGCTATCTATGTACAAACTAGTACTTAGCTATATCTCAGCTATTCTATCACTGCATCTTCTCTCACTTATACAAAAGTTTCTGTAGTCCTAAGTGGGGGGCATCTCTACCACTCCTAAGCCACGAACATGCTTCTCGTAAGCCGGGAGTGGTAAGCTCTTCGTGAAAGGATTAGCTAGGTTGACTTCAGTTCAAATTTTGTCAATCACCACGTCACCTCAATTTACGAATACTCGTATAATGTGGTACTTCCTGTCTATGTGTTTAGACGCCTTGTGAGATCTAGCTTCTTTAGAATTTGTCACTGCACCCGCATTATCACAATAAATCGTGATCGCCTTAGGCAAATTCTGAACAATATCAAGATCCAGGAGGAGATTCTTGAGCCAAACTGCCTCTTTCGAAGCTTCGAAGCAGCCACATACTCTGCTTCCATGGTTGAGTCCGCAATGCATTTCTGCTTTGCACTCCTCCATGAAATGGCTCCACCTCCCAAGGTAAACACATAACCCGAGGTAGACTTCTTGTCGTCTCTGTTAGCCTGGAAATCCGATTCTGTATAACCCAAAGACACTAGACTGTCTGACTGGTAAACAAGCTTATAATCTCTAGTCCGTTTAAGGTACTTGAGAATATGCTTGACCACAGTTCAGTGTTCCTTTCCAGGGTTAGACTAATATCTTGAGACCATGCCTACACCATATGAGATATCTGCTCTCGTACAAAGCATCGCATACATGAGGCTACCGACAGTGGAAGCATATGGTACTAGCCTCATACTTTCTATCTCTTCAGGCATTTTAGGGCACTGATTCTTGGATAGAAAAATGCGATGTCTGAAAGGTACTAAACCTCTCTTGGCTTTTTGCATGCTAAAACGAGCAATAACAGTGTCAATGTAGGACACTTGTGACAAACTTAACATCCTTTTCTAGCGATCTCGGATAACCTTGATCCCAAGGATGTAAGCAGCTTCACTTAAGTCCTTCATTTGAAGCTGCTCGGATAACCACGTCTTTACGTCTGATAACACTTCAACATTGTTGCCAATGAGAAGGATGTCATCTACATAAAGTGCAAGAAACACCACTGATCCATTAACACAGATACGGTAAACGCACACCTCATTAGGACAAGATACAAAACCATAGGATTTGACTACCTCGTCAAAACGCTGGTGCCATAACCGAAAGCTTGCTTAAGTCCATGAATAGACTTCTTAAGCTTCCAAACTAGATGCTCTTCTCCCTCCTTCACATAACCATATGGCTGTTTCATGTAGATGTCCCTACCTTTTTCAAGGTGACCGTTTAGGAATGCGGTTTTGACATACATTTGTCAGATCTCTAGGTTCATGTGAGCTACTATGGCTAGGAGAATACGAATGGACTTGATCATTGCTACAGGCGAGAAGGTATCTTCGTAATTGATACCTTCTTTTTTGGGTAAAACCCTTCGCCACTAGCCTGGCCTTAAACGCCATGATCTCTCCATTCGGTCCTCTCTCTTTCTCTTGTATACCCACTTACTACCAATAGCCTTGCAGCCCTCAGGTAGTTCAGTGATCTCGTATACATCCATATCAATTATGGACTTAAATTCTGAGTCCATGATGATTCGCTAGGAATCTGCATCTACATCTCCCACTGCTTCGTTGTAAGTCCAGGGATCCACGGTATCTTGTTCATCTGCCGGGAGATGATCAAACGTCTTCCCAGTGAACATATACCGATCAGGTGTAAATATCACCCTCCCACTACGTTGAATAGTGTCAGACGATGTGTTAACAAAATGTGCAGTTACTCGTGGAGTACTATCTTGCACAACTGGCTGTTCAAGTGGAACTCGACCACCTTGTAATTCCTCAAGGATGATGTCGACTCGAGATTTATGGTTACTAATGTAATCCTCTTCTATGAACCGAGCGTTAGGGCTAACAACGATCTTCTGTTCTTTAGGATCATAAAAGTATCCACCCTTCGTTTCCTTCGGATACCCTATGAACAACATCACTTCTGAACGTGATTCCAATTTGTCGGTCTGCCTATTTAGCACATAAGTAGGATAACCCCAAATCCTTAAGTGGTGCATACTGGATTTGTGCCCGCTCCACAACTCGAAAGGGATCTTTTGTACCGACTTGGAAGGCACACGGTTCGGCCAAGTATGTCAGCATCTCTAAGGCATATCCCCAAAAGGAAACCGGCAAAGTTGCATAACTCATCATCGACCGAACCATCTCTAAGAGACTTCGGTTCCTTTTCTCGACACACCATTCACCGAGGCATGCCCGTGGCTTGTCACCGGGATGTAATCCCACATTCTGTCAAGTAGTCCTTGAACTCGTTGGATAGGTATTCCTTACCACGATCAGATCGTAGTGTTTTGATTTCTTTACCTAGCTTCTTCTTCACTTCTGCCTTGAATTCCTTAAATGTTTCAAAGCAATCCAACTTGTGGCGAAGAAGGTAAACATATCCATACCTCGAGTAATCGTCAGTAATGTGACGAAGTACTCATACCCTCCATGAGCTTGTGTGGACATAGACCCACACAAGTCAGAATGTATCAAGCTTAATACTTATGTGGCTTTATAACCCTTTGCCTTGAAAGGCCTAGTCATCATCTTTCCTTCCAAACAGGTTTCGCAAGTTGGAAATGGTTCAACTTAGAGAGACTCCAATAATCCATATCCCACCAACCTTTGAGTCCTATTAAGATTGATGTGACCTAGTCATAAGTGCCACAAATAAGTTTGGTTTACCTTAGAAGACTCTTTCCTCTTCTTAGGATTTGATGATGAGGAAGCAATATTAACAGAACTACGCGGTTTGCAAGTAATAGTATATAAAGATCCGTTTAATGGTCCACCACAGATAAAATTATCGTCTTTCATGATAGAAACTTCACTATCAAAACTTGATTTATAACCATCCATGGTGCAGAGTTTTGAAATAGAAATAATGTTTCGCCTAAACTCAGGCACATATTAAACATCTTTAAATACTAAAACAGAACTATCAAAAGATAGATTTAAATCTCCAATGGCAATTGCAGGAACTTTCGATCCATTGCCCAGTGAGACTACCACCTCGTCATTGCTCAATTGCCTTTTCTGCATGAAACCTTGCAAGGTGTAACAAACATGATCTGTTGCCCCCGAATCCACTACCCATTCATGGGTAGAAGAGGAAACCAGAACAGTTTCAGTTATAAGAGCGACTCGCGTCTCTTTCTGTTTTGCCTTGACATCTGGATTATAATTATTCCAGTGTCATTTCTTACCACTCTTGAAGAACCTTCCTTTCTCCTTCGACATTCGCATGTCGCCGGTAAGGACCGTCTTCTTACTCCCACTGCTCTTCTTGAAATGTCCACCCTTTCTGCTCTTTTTCTGGTTTCCGCCTTTTGGAGGATTCCTTGAACTATTAGGGATATTCAAGACTTGAGCACTCTTGCCCTTTCCTATAACCTCTTTGACCGCTACCAAAGATTTGAGTAACATACTCATAGTAAACTCGTTCTTAGACATAGCGGTCCTAAAACAGAAGTTCTTATAGGACCTTTGCAGAGCTTTTATTGGGAGAGGTAAGATATCTCTTCCACTCTATAAAATTATTTAAAATTGTTAAACCCATTAGGGTTTGGTTGGTGAGACTGTTTAGGAACTCGAAAATTTTTCGAACAGACATATCTGAAAAATGTAATTTAACAGCATGTATAAAATTAATATTTGCACATAATTCGTAATTAATAATCATTGTAACCTTTTGTAAAAACAATGATATTAAAAACCTCGAACACCTCTAGGAATTCTACTAGCAAGCCACGCAGGTGGACGTTTACCAGCGTAACCCTAAACCAATCTATTTACATAGCTCTTTAATTCCAATCCACGTCTAGGTTCTTAAGACGAATGGAATTAATAGTTTGATATTCTGGACCATGTCACTATTAAAACGCGGGAAGGGACTTTGAGGGAAGTGAATTGTACCTGCGGTGACATCTAAGCATTGACCATTAATTTGACCAAAATAGAATCAAATTCTCGAAATTGACATACTTACTCGAACCATGCCGCATTCAATTTGATCTAATTAGCCATCCTATTTAATTATTATCTTCTAGAGTACTCGTGTTTACTATGCACGCAAGCCACGCAGGTGGACGTTTACGGCTTCGCTCCCACTACTCAATAATAATCAAATATTGTTTTGGAAAACTCATCTCACAAAGCTGGTAGCTCAAAAATGCAAGCAAGCCACGCAGGTGGACGTTTACTCACATAATCTTACTACTTTCGTGTAGAGTCCAATTAATGGAGGTCTAATTAAGTGTTTAATATCCAAATTAATGGAATCTAATTAAACATTTAATTTAAAGTTGCTTAGTCTTTTTATTCAAAAGGTTTGTTTCGAATCATGCATATCCACATAATTAATAGGTCCTATAATCTACTCGTGGATTTTCTCACGAGAAAAACGTTACAACGGGGTCAAAACAGTGGCTCGCAGGCCGCCCCAAACACGAAATTAGCCCGATAACGACGGAATTAAAACCTTAATCATACACCTAACAGCAACAATCAGAGCCTAAACTAGGCTCTGACACTAATTAAAGGAAATATTAGGTTAGGAACGATTACCTTCCTCCTTCGTATGTTGTTGCAGCTCTGATTGTTGGTCGTGTGTCAGATCTTCTGATCTGTGTCCCGGCCTTTTTCTCCCTCTGGGTGCTCAGAGAACTGGAGAAAATTAAGATTATTGTCTCTCTACATACTCACGCGTGCGTGTATAATTCTGTATGTATATGTGTGTGTTTTCTGTTTCTGAAAAGAATACTAATATATATAGGCTTCAAAAGCCAATATATTATTAATATATTAGTAGTCCATTAATTTAATTATATTTCTAATGGGCTTCCACATAATTAGCCCATAATATAATTACTTAATCCACTGGGCTACTAATATTTATCAATTAATTGGTCCAGCCAATTAATTCCAGATAAATAACATTATTAAATAATGTAAAAATACATTAATCCATTAATAATGATTTCTGAGAGACAATAAATCACTAGGCAACTAATTGGGCCAGATCAGAGATCTAATACAAGAAATAAAATTGGGCCTCAAATTAATTAATTATCTATGCTCAGCCCAGAGCAAAATTAATTAATAAACACAGATTCATTCCACTAGAGAATTCGTGCTGACTTACCCCCTTTATCCCAAATTGAGCAAGGACTTGTATTTTAGACTTAATCGATCTCCGTATTTAAGATAGAAATATCCGTTAATTAATTAAGCTCACTGACAGCTTAAATTTATTAACATCTTATATTCCTGAGTAGTACCACTCGACCTTATTAACACACCTGAATTTAATCAACCGGGCGGGTTTAGTGTGCTAATCCTTTCGAGTTCCTCAGGGGATATTATCAACCCATTTTATTAGGATACGGTTGCAAGATACAGACAACCAGCCTGAGCCACAAATGACTACTAGCACCCAAGATACGTAGATCCGGTCGCGATGACGTTCACCATAGTAGGTCAAAGTGTTAGATAGCCAAATGCACTCAGCTGAAGTTTTACCAAGCTTAAGACCAGCCAAGTCACCAAGATCTTAGTTCTCCACTAAGGTCAGTTAGGAGAACACATCTCATTGTGATCCATCAATACACCACCTTCAGTGTACCAGTAAAGACAAGCAGCTAAGACAAGTCACTTCTTATCTAAACTGCAGCTTAAACTGACAACTTATCCTGAAGTTGTCTCAGCTGTGATAACTGTTTATATCTTGTCAGTTCAACCAATTTGTGTTGTCTTCTGTGATACCCGACACACTACACAAATCTAACTTTTATACAAGATAAAGGATAACATGTGCAAATATATATATTTATCAGATAGGAGAATAAAATAGTGGTAGGGACAAAACACATTGTATACAAGCATAAAATTTGCTTCCAGTACACAAAATCCCAACATCAAATCCTAAGGTTTTGTATCCTGTCCTAACGAGGTGTGCGTGTACCATATCTGTGTTAATGGAACAATGGTGTTTCTTGCACTTTACGTAGATGACATCCTTCTCATTGGCAACAATGTAGAAGTGTTATCAGATGTAAAGACATGGTTATCCGAGCAGTTTCAAATGAAGGACTTAGGTGAAGCTGCTTACATCCTTGGGATCAACGTTATCCGAGATCGCCTGAAAAAGGATGTTAAGCTTGTCACAAGCTTCCTACATTGACACTGTTATTTTTCGTTTTAGCATGCAAAATGCCAAGAGAGGTTCAGTACCTTTCAGACATGGCATTTTTCTATCTAAGAATCAGTGTTGTCGGTTGCCTCATGTATGCAATGCTTTATACGAGACAAGATATCTCATATGTTGTAGGCATGGTCTCAAGATATTAGTCTAACCCTGGAAAGGAACAGTGGACTGCGGTCAAGCATATTCTCAAGTACCTTAAACGGACTAGAGATTATAGGCTTGTTTACCAATCAGACAGTCTAGTGCCCTTGGGTTATACAGAATCGGATTTCCAGGCTGACAGAGATGAGAAGAAGTCTATCTCGGGTTATGTGTTTACCTTGGGAGGAGGAGCCATCTCATGGAGGAGTACAAAGTAGAAATGCATTGAGGACTCAACCATGGAAGCAGAGTATGTGGCTGCTTCAGAAGGTTCGAAAGAGGTAGTTTGGCTCAAGAATTTCCTCCTGGATCTTGATATTGTTCAGAATTTGCCTAAGGCAATCACGATTTATTGTGATAATGCGGGTGCAGTGACAAATTCTAAGGAACCTAGATCTCACAAGGCGTCTAAACATATAGGTAGGATGTACCACATTATGCGAGTATTCGAAATCGAGGTGACGTGGTGATTGACAAAATTGGAACTGATGTTAACCTAGCTAATCCTTTCACAAAGAGCTTACCACTCCCGGTTTACGAGAAGCATGTTCGTGGCTTAGGAGTGGTAGAGATGCCCCCCACTTAGGACTACAGAAACTTTGTATAAGTGCGAGAAGATACAGTGATAGATAGGATAGATAGCTGAGAGATAGCTGAGTACTAGTTTGTAACTAGAACTGACACATTGTACACTAAAAGTTTACTTTAGTATAAGTGGGAGAATTGTTGGGATTTTGTATACTGGACGCAAATATTATGCTTGTATACAATATGTTTTATCCCTACCACTATTTTATTCTCCTATCTGATAAATATATATATTTGCACATGTAATCCTTTATCTTGTACAAAAGTTGTGTAGTGTGTAGGGTATCACAGAAGACAACACAAATTGGTTGAACTGACAAGATATAAACAGTTATCACAGCTGAGACAACTTAAGGATAAGTTGTCGGTTTAAGCTGCAGTTTAGATAAGAAGCGGCTTGTCTTAGCTGCTTGTCTTTACTGGTACACTTAAGGTGGTGTATTGATGGATCACAGTGAGATGTGTTCTCCCGACTGACCTTAGTGGAGAACCAAAATCTCGGTGACTTAGCTGGTCTTAAGCATAGTAAGACTTTAGCTGAGCGCATTTGGTTATCTATCACTTTGACCTACTATGGTGAACGTCATCGCGACCGGATCTACGTATCTTGGGTGCTAGTAGTCATTTGTGGCTCAGGCTGGTTGTCTGTATCTTGCAACCCTATCCTAGTAAAATGGGTTGATAATATCCCCTGAGGAACTCGAAAGGATTAGCACACAAAACTCGGCCGGCTGATTAAGTTCGGGTGTGTTAATACGGTCGAGTGGTACTACTCAGGAATATAAGATGTTAATTAATTTAAGCTGTCAATGAGCTTAATTAATTAATGGATATTTCTATCTTAAATACGGAGATCGATTAAGTCTAAAATACAAGCCCTTGCTCAATTTGGGATAAAGGGGTAAGTGAGCACGGGTTCTCTAGTGGAATGAATCTGTGTTTATTAATTAATTTTGCTCTGGGCTGAGCATAGATAATTAATTAATTTGAGGCCCTGCTTTATTTCTTGTATTAGATCCATGATCTGGCCCAATTAGTTGTCTAGTTATTTATTATCTCTCAGAAATCATTATTAATAGATTAATGTAATTTTACATTATTTAATAATGTTATTTATTAGGAATTAATTGGGTGGGCCAATTAATTGATAAATATTAGTAGCACAATGGATTAATTAATTATATTATGTGCTAATTATGTGGAAGCATATTAGGAATATAATTAAATTAATGGGCTGCAAATATATTAATATTATATTGGCTTTTAAAGCCTATATATATTAGTATTCTGTTCATAAACAGAACACACACAAAACATAAAACAGACGCCGTGCGTGAGTTTAGTAAGAGACAGAAATCTTATTTTCTCCAATTCTCTGACCACCCAGAGGGAGAAAAAGGCCAGGACACAGATCAGAAGATCTGACACACGAGCAACAATCAGAGCTGCAACAACATACGTAGGAGGAAGGTAATCGTTCTTAACCTCAATTTTTCCTTTATTGAGATCTAGATCTGGTGTCAAATCCCGCTCACAGAATCTCGCTCGCCGAGCGGGATTTGTTGTCTGCCGTACGGGATTTCAATAGCTGGCGGAGTGGACTGTCTGGCGAGCGGGAATTAACGTCGTCGAGCGGGATTCTGATTGTGGTCGAGCGAGATTCGGCTCTCGGTCGAGCGGGATTCGGGTGTTGGCAGCCTGATTTTCGAGCGGGATTTAATTTTAAGTGAGCGGGACTGAGCGGGAATTCACTGTGAAGGAGTGCGGCACTGATTTCGTGTGAGCGGGATTCGATTTCTTGTGAGCGGGATTTGATTTTATGTGAGCGGGACATGAGCGGGATTTATGTCTCGAATTAATTCGTCTCGAATTCGTGTATTTTTTTTTTGTTTGTTTCTTCATTTAATTCGTCTCGAATTCAGGAAAACACCTGAAATTGATTGGTGTCAGTTAACTTTTTTAAAAAGTAAGGGTAGTGTGAGTAAAGTTGGGTATTTTGTGTAGCAAATATAAGAATTTGGTAAATTTGATTTTTGTTGTAAGAATTTGGTGAATTTTGACCAGTAAGCTGGAACACTTAGAGTATGAACAGCGGAGGAATTTTTGGACAATAGAACTAAGAATATGAAGACCAGGGTTTTTCTTTTGCTTCAAGAATACTTGAGCCTTTTGAAATTCGTAACCTCTGAATGTGAGGCATTCTGTCATTTATAGACGAGCCAGGGGAAAGATCTGTTGAACAAGATCGATCCCCCATTGGCTCCGTGTTGATAACTGTCTAATGCATTAAATGTATAGACACATGTCGCGTTGCGCTTGGTTCTGCAGATTCTGTACGAGGTACTATTCTATTGCCTTTGACTAGGGCTGACATGGCGGCTTGAGAGTGGTCAATGTTGATTTGATAATTGTCGTTCTTTCATTGACCATCTATTTTGAATATCGTGTCTTGTACCTTGTACTATGAATGTTTATGTTATAAGCTGGTGAAGAATCTGATTCCACATCAGTTCAGCTTGGAGATGTCAGCTTGTGAAAACCAGATAGTCAATTCCACTAGCTGAGAGATCATAACCTAAAGTAACCTAGTCTGAGAAAACATTCAGCATGACTATACAAACACAGGCTGAAGACATCCTAATAAAGTAAATCAGATTGATTCATCAATCAATAAGGGTTTGAGATAATTCAAAACTTATATTATTTCCCAACAATAACTAAAGAAAAAAAATATATAACATTTTAGACGTATTAGTTTGAGAATTAAAGTTGAAAGGGTATAATTTCGGAAATTAAATTTGAAGGATACGAAGTTCATTTGATTTGATAATTCGGCTGGACGAATTCTTTTGGGCCGCTTCATAGTCTTTACATATGGGCCTCAAATGACTATAATGTAAACGTAGCCAGGAGCCCGTTTTGGGAGACTGCACGGGCTAAGCCCAATCACATTTTTAGCTACATTTTCAAAAGATTCACAAAGTTATGCTCCCCTACAGAGTATACCATCATCAGTTTGATTGTTAGAAATCAACTTGATTTTATTCTCTCTCTCATTAAAAAAGGGCAATTTTATTCTATAATTAGCTATTTAGCTTTAAATTAGAGTAATTGTATCCAATACTTGTTTGATAATTGCACCAAGTAGATCAAAATTTATTTTTATTTTTTTATGCGACCAAGTGTAAACCAGGATCCCACAAATTATACATCAAGAAGAATATTATAATTGTGGACCACGTCACAAATCCTAGTTATATTATTAGATCATAACTACGAAGTAGATCAGGAAAACACCTATAACATAGAGCATGTGGTGATTTAATGAGGGGTGGGTTATTTTGTCATAGAAAAAAACAAGTTCAAACTCAACCTCCCTCCTTATAGATTGAGTCTCTTGTGGTTAGTTTAGTGCGATTTATACTTACAGATTAACATATGAGCTATATTTATTAATGTTCACTCTAAATAACGGTCTCAAATTTTCTCGTCAGTCAGACAATACATGACTTCATTCTGATTTGTAACTTTGCATGAGGCAATCCCTAGATCATATGATTAAAATCTCAAATTATCTAGTTCATAAATAGGAATTGTTGGTAATTTACAAATAATAAAAAGATAATATGCGGAATTATTTCTACTTTTTCGTAATAATAATAATATGTTGGTATTAGAGAATTTAAATTTTGGTCCACAATTTCACTTCGAGTTATTAAGATGCAAATTACACAACTTTATGCAATAGTATAGAATGGTAACATATGACAATACCATGTTTCGAGTTAATAAACTAAACTGTAAATCCCGCGCAAAATATTCAGCCGCATTGACAAAAGGTTAATAATACTAACATAAGCATTTGATGGAGTCAATACCTAGGGGTGTAACGGTTCGGTTCGCTTTGGTTTTTTATGTATTTTAGAAAGCAAACCGAACACATATAAATGATTCGGTTTGGTTCGGTTCGATGGGTTTTTCAATATCGGAACCGAACCGCTTATAAATAGTTTGGTTCGGTTCGGTTCCTCGGTTCACCTTTTTATTTTTTTTATTTATTTTTTAAATCCTAAATAATGCAAGAATAATAATTTGTAGGGTTTCACTCATTCCAAACTCATAAGTATAGAGTTGTTACTCATTTCTCTTCATTTATATAGATTAAAATTGATCTTAACTTAAATCTAATATCTAAATTCCACAATATTCTCATATAAAAAGGACAAATATTAAATAAAAAATTAAAAAATATGATATTGGTTCGGTTCGGTTTGAACCGTTCAAAAATTCTTGGAACTGCGAACCGAACCGAATGTAAACGGTTTCTAAAAAAATAAACCGAACCAAACCGCGTAACCGAACCGAACCGCATTTTTCGATTTGGTTCGGTTAGGTACGATCGATTTCTCATCCAATCAATTTCTCACAAGCAATGAACATGATACACCAATTTCGTTGACCCCAACATTATTAAATTCTCTCTTTGAAAACAACAGTTTTGTTGTTAATTGACAACTTTGAAATGTACCCCGTAAAAAAAATTAAAAAAAAAATGAATGACTGAGCGAGTGAGTGAATCATCTTGTGGAATTTTTTAATCGTATTTTTAGCATTGATCAATTTAATAGTCGAACGTTAGAGTAAATTATCTTTTGATGAATTAACGTCTTTAAATCAAATTTGTTTCACATAATTAATTTAGTATAATCTATCTTTTCTAGGTGACTTATACAGGCTTCACAATTCTAGCTACTCAAATCTGTTTGTGTAGGCATAACAAAGCCTACACAAATTTGAAATGCAATAAATTTGATTCTAATTTTATACGATATCTCCCTTTATTACATTTTAAAATTTGATTCTGATATTATACGATATGGAGAACTTAGGAGAGATACAATTAGTTAGCAACAATATATTTGTGATTGATTGTTCATATGTTAACAATAATAAAGCTAATAATATATTTTTGTATGTACTATATCATGTAGATATAGATTTAATTGTAAGAAATAGAGTTGAATTTTAAAATAATACTATTAACGAAGATACTATTTTCAAAATAACACTCTCTTAAAATTTCTAATATAATATCATGTTTAAACTAATCACTACTTTTCCATGTAGTCTAACCACATGGAAAATAATTTTTATTTATTTTTTAATGATTTTTTTTCTGTAATATACTTAACAAATCAAATACAAAACTAAAAAATAGTGTTTGCAGATAAATCGGAAGCTAATTAAATCAAAAGAAATAAAAACAAGTTTATGATTTCGGTATAAAATTAAATTTGTAAGAGAATCTCTCAAGTTTATAGTATTTACTTATATGTAGATTAAAGAAATTGAAAAAGTTAATTAAAAACGTTTTATACATTTAATTATCAGTCTTTAATTCACTTACAAAACAAAAAATAGAACTTGTTACACAAAAAATTGAAAGAAAACCAAATTCCGAAGAAGTGAAAAATATATATATTTTTTTTATTTTCGCAGAAAAGTAGATCCAACTAACATGGAAGAAAATCTCTTTAGTTTATCTTTATTTTATAAATAAATAAGTTAATTCAATCTGAAAATATAAAAATCAAATTTTCATTTATACCTATATCCGTTTAGTTGACTTATGAAATGCATGGAAACAGAAAAATAAGAACCAAGATTTTGTATTCGATTCCCTGTATATTTATTATATATCAAAAATAAGAAAGATGTACATCCAAATTAAATAAGAATAACTTTGTCTTTTTATTACATGGCCTATAAGAAAACATTTGATCTAAATTAAATTGATAAGAATAGTACTACACAAAAATTTAAATATGGAAACAGATTTACACAGTAAATTGAGACTACTAAGATTGGGGTGGACTTGGGTGTCTAGATCAAAAGAGATCCAATTTTAACCCAATTAAATTTGTTGACCCAAGTTGACTTGTATTAAAAAATAAAATAAAAACAAAAAATATAACCCTACTCTATGTCTCATTCTTCGCTCTCTCAACTCTCCACCTCCATTCTTTCATTCTCTCTCTCTCTCTCCTCTCTGCCTCCGCTCTCTGCCTCGACACTCTCTGCCTCCGTTTTCTGCCTCTTCTTTTTCATTCTCCTCTTTCCGATTTTCCACCATTCAACCGCGAATGTCGCTGCCGCGGTAGTGCTTCGCCAAGTCGGTGCATTTCTCTCTCTCTCTCTCTCTCTCTCTAACCACACATGCATATATTTGCAGAGTGTGTGTATTGAATTGAAGTTAATTAGGTTAATTGAATCAAAATCGTGGCTTAAATTTGGATGATTAGTGAGATAATTATAGATTTTTAGTTGTAATTCAAAACCGCAGTTTAATTCACGAATTATTTGGATTTGAAATAGGATTTTGTTGAGTTGTGTTTGTCCGTATTGCTTATGCTTGACGGTGGTGGTAGAATTAGCATTTTGGTTGGTAGTTTACAGATTCCTTAGTAGAATTGTGCTTGTTCGTTATGAGCGGTGCACCAAACAAATTCCTTGTTAATTTAAGATTATTACACATATTCTCAACGAATTTCGTACAGGTAGATTGTAATTGATCTATTTTCATATTTATATGTTCACGAAATGACACTTTTATTCATAACAGTTGAAACTCTGAGATAAATGACACATTTATTTGTTGCAATTGATACATTTATTAATTGCAAATGACACTATGAAAATGAGACACTCTCCTCCGAGACAATTGACACTTTTGTTTATCGAAATTGACATTTTGAGTAACATTTCTGGTTATTATACTGATCCTATTTTATTGACAAAATCACTGAACAGTGGTTCCGTGTGATTATTGGATTAAGGTGACACATTGCTTAATTCTAATTGATACTTTACTTCGGTGTGATTAATACTTTGAGATAAATTGCATATTTGTTCATAACAATTGACACTATTTTCATAAACAAGTGACACTTTTTTTCTATACAAATCACATTTTTTCAGAAATAATTTATAATCAATAAATGATTCATTACAAATGACACTTTTGTTCCAAAGCAAATAATACTCTACAAATGATATATTTCTTCAAAACAAATGACACGTTCATCCTTAATTAAAATTGGCAAAAATAAAAAATTTAAATAACGTTAAAAAACTAAAAAATATATTTTAAAATTATTAAATAATGTTATGTAATTTTTAAAAAGTATTAAAAAATTTTAAAAAAATGATTTTTTTTTTTAAATCGAACAACTTTTTTGCTAAATAAAAAAAATGACAATAAAGCAATTAGGAGAGCTTAAACTTGAGACCTCTTGATTGAGGATTAAAATAACTAATTACGAGACTATGAGCTATTATTATAAACTAATGAACACCGAATTTATATATTACTTTAATACGTATCGGATTAAATAATTGGACCGCAATTTGGATCTGTGTGGGACCCGGCCGCATGTGCGCGGTGCGCCGGCAAGTCGTCGTGATTAAGCTTTAAGAGTCGGACTTGTAACGTGCGGAACCGTAATTGGAAGGTTGGCCACCTGCTTGATAGAAACGTGGAACAGCATACGACGCACCGCATATGGTCCTAATAAACACAAATATAAATTATCTAATCTCCTCATTTGATCTTTCATCAATAAATACTCACTGTATCCCGCTATAAATGATCATATTCTTTTCATCACGGGAATTAAGAAAATAAATAATAAAATATGAGAGAGATGAGTAGATGATAAAGTATGAGATGAAGATGAGAGAATAGAAGAAAAAATGAAAAAGTATAAGAGATAATGATAATTATTTGCTAAATTCAAAAAGTAACCATTTTTAGTGAGACATCCCCGTTAGAAAAGGTGACTATTTATAGCTAGACGGAGGGAGTAGAAAATAATTATCTAGAAGAATTTAAATAATGTTGGAAGCGGACATTTTAATTGATGACTGATGAGGATCTATTCACTTTTTTATTTTAATACATGTTCCACTAATAAATTGATGATGTGTGTATTTTACTTAATAATCATATATCATATTTGAATTTCTTAACTTTACGAATAAAATTTAATTTAGAAAAAATTAGGTGTCATCATTTCATTACTGAGACATTGAATGATACATAATAAATGAGAGAGAAGATTTATAATGCATTTTAAGGTGCTTGTTTACCATATTCACGGAGTTTTAATGAAAATAAATTGGAAACTGCATTTCGTATTCCAATTTTTAAGTAATATAATTCTATTCTTTTTTGTCCTAAATTTATTTACTTTAACCCGATTTAAGGAGACGTTTGATTCGCAGCTTGAAATTGGTTTCAGGTTTATGTTCATTCCATCAGGTTTAGAATGAGTTGATTCATTCTAATACAACCATTTGTTTTGAATATTTAAGCTCATAATCATTACTATAATTGATGTTTGGTGCCTCGTTCTTTTGGAGTGAAACTTCACAAAATTTTATTTTACTATTAACTTATAAAATATAAAAAATATCAATATTAATTCCAATAAATAACTAATATTATTAATTTTGCAAAAATCATAAATATAAATAATTTTATAAATACAAATCATATAAATGTAAATTATATTTATATGATAAATATAATATATTTTTATATTTTATAAGTTATATTAATAAAATATAAGTTATAAAATATAAATTTAAAATAAATTTTAATTACAAAAATTGTAATTATATTAATATTATTTAATATAATTTATTTTATTTTATATTACATTATATAATTTATATTCTTAATAATAAGAATATAAATTATATAATGTAATATGGAATTTTTAAAGGAACCCGATTTGGATTTGAAATGAAACCTATCAATTACTTGAGTTTTATTCATTCCTAATTTTTAGATATCATTGCAAGATTTTAATTCTCATACCCCTTTTCCAAACATCATATAACGGATTCATACCGATATCAGATTCCAAAAACCTCCAATCAAACATCCCTAAATGAATTAGTAATTAACACACAAAGTTAACCACTTGAACATAAAAGTGGAAGTTATGAAAGTTGGAAAGTTATATCGTATATGGGAAAGATATCTAAGCATTGTATGACTGTGCTCACTGGTGAAGCAGTTTGTACCACTATATAACAATTTGAGAAATTTATGTGTCACATGGGTCAATTTTTGTCCTAGGGATTTGTTGTTGGTTCAGATATTTTGATCTCTTGCAATAACATTGATAACTTTAACTGGGAGTAATTTAATACCTTAATTAGAAATTAGGTGTCGACTTTATGACAATTTCCACACAAAAAAAGAGGTGACGCTTCCACGAAGAACGATTTGAATTTCGAAAGAACATTCTTTGATATAAATTAAAAGAATTCGTTATGAAATTTCTTTTTTAAATTCTCTACTGCTGAAGGCCCCGTTTGGAAAAATAGATTAAATAAATACTTACTATATAAGCATTTATCATATAAGTATTTATGTTATGAACATTTAAATTGAATAAGTTGTTTGTGTTTGGATTCATATAAGCACTTAATTGGAAAAAGAATAAAATATAGTTAAAAAATTATTCTCAAGGATTTGATATGAAGATCTATTTTCATAAACTATTTATATCAGCTTATAAAACTAAACCAAAAATTACTTAATTTTTAGAATAACTTATTTTTATAACCTCTTCCAAATTTGCGTATAAACGCTTAATTTTTAAAATAAATTAAATTAGTTGTTGATAAGCTCTTCTTAAATTATAAGTTGGTATACTTCTTATTAATATTAAGACGTTATTTATAGCTGTACGTAAAGATAATATAGGAATATTGAGCTCAAGTAAAAGCTATATTGAAAATTGATATATACATTAATCCTTTTTAGACCAAGTAGTTAGTTGGGACATATGTGGTCACAAATCTTCCGTGAGCCTCAAAGAAGGATCGAGAAGAAAATGAATGGATTCCTAATCAACAAATCATCATCACGACTCGATGGGAGCTCCTCTCAACCTATATTACTCGTACTGAACTATCCAATAATATATCCAAGAAAAATAAATATATTTATGTTATAAACAGGGGAAAAAGAACAAAATTCCTTCTTGTGTTTTATGAAAGATGATAGCTACATTAATGATATTGATAAAGTTGGCCCTTTTATTAATATGTAAATACATGAGAGCCTAAAAAAAATAATACATGCGATGCGAGCCTAATTATATGAAAAAACCCAACAAACTCGACTTTTTGAGAAATAAAAACCTGAAAAATGCATTAACAAATTCAAATTTTAAAGATTTCATCACGAAATCATTAATCCACCATATCCTTTTCATGTATGGTTTCATATTCATTTCATTGATAATTTACTTATCTTTTCCATTACTTAATTTCCCGTCAAAAGTATAAATAGATGTACTTGTTGATTGATGCCTTTTTGATTTATATATACAAGTCACCATAAAAATATAGCTGATCTTATAGATATATACAGAACCCCAATACCAAGAAATACAAATCATGCTTGATTAATCTTATATTTAAAATTATTTAAAATATTTCTCAAGTAAAAACTATTAATATATGCTTACTAGAAAAGGGCTGAACTTTAGAAAAAAATAATAATAATACAATCATTCTCATAAACTATTAATAAATTATATATATATCTACTATTTTTAAAAGCACCATATGAGTGATGACTAATTTATAAATTTCTACTTATTCTATTTATTTTAAACTTTTAAGAAGAAAAAACATACATACTCAACCGTAACTCAGTAATCAATATACAATTATAATAATAATTATAATTAAGAGAAATTAAAAGATGATTTTTATTCTATTTTTCCGATCTTACAATCGAGCGTGCAGTTTGGTGTCGACAAATCGCACACGCCTTGAGAGAGAATAAAACATAAAAACCTAATGAGATTGAGCTGAGACCCACAAGCAAAGGAAACGACAGAAATTGTGGTGATGGGAGATGAAAGGGAAAGCTTGGTCAATCGCGTATACAAGAATAGGGCCATCTGGCGATGCGCCTCGAACGCGCAGGACGAACTCCAAAGCTTCCGCACGTGGCTCAAATGGTTGTGCGTGGATCAATCAGATGCATGGACTACCTGTCTCTCGTGGTTCGTCTTCTTAGTGTTTGCGATTGTGGTTCCGGCCATATCGCATTTCGTGCTTGCGTGCAGCGTCTGCGACAGCCGCCACAGCAAGCCGTATGATGCGGTGGCGCAGCTCTCCCTCAGCGGCGTCGCCGGCATATCCTTCATCTGTCTCTCTAGGTTCGTCCGGAGATATGGCCTTCGGAGGTTCCTGTTCCTCGATAAGCTCCGGGATGAGAGCGAGACCGTCAGAGAGTGTTACACGGAGCAGTTAAACGTAAGTTTTCATTTCCTTTGGGTTGATCAATTTTCCACAATTGAAAATGAAAAACGATCGAAATTAATTTCGGAGTGGATTAATCTCTTAATTATTTACTACACATCCGAAATCTCAAATTCCCCAAATTGAAGCTCTAGAAACTCCGATCGGATCGGAGACTTTGTTGATGGCTATAATAGCTGATAGATGGATAGACACATAAAAGTTTCTGCTTGTTTGGGATTTCATATAAATAGCCATTGCAACTTGTAGAGATTGGTAGCCATAGTTGCCGCACTGCAGTTTATGTTATAATTTGAAATTGAACTCTTTTTACTTTGCTTTCTCCGTACAACTCCTCACCGCTGGGCTTGCTTTAGAAAACTCAAACGGTGTTTAGCGTTGATTTTTGAATTTATCTAAAATACTAAAAGTAAAACCAAAATGATGTGCTGGTACACTTGATTAGCCAGTTTTACCTTGGATGGGATTGCCTCCTGCTAGATTGGGTGCTAAAAACTACTTCTATATTGGTATGCTTGTGATAATACATGGATGCCACCACTTGTTAATGCAGAGATCACTGAAGCTATTATTCGTTTTTGTGCTGCCATGTTTTGCTGCTGAAACTATTTACAAGATCTGGTGGTACAGCTCCGGAGGAACAAAAATTCCGTTTCTGGGAAACTATGTGGTTAGCAATACTGTTGCTTGCGTACTGGATCTATGCTCGTGGTTTTACAGAACAGTTGTGTTTTTCCTAGTATGTGTTCTCTTCCGCCTACTTTGCTATCTTCAGATTCTCCGCATGAAAGATTTTGCCTTGGTTTTCCAAGGCAATTCTGATGTTGAAGCCGTGTTGAAAGAACACCTCAGGATCAGAAGACATTTGAGGATTATAAGCCATAGGTACAGATCCTTTATATTGTGGGGATTGGTATCCATCACTGCCAGCCTATTTGCCTCCCTTCTCATGACCACACGCCACAATGCTCACCTTAATATATTTAATTGTGGAGAATTGGCGGTATGTATTATCATTTAGTTTGTTATTTGATTTGAAGAAATCTCAGTTTACTTGCATCATCTCTCATATTTTGCTTTGGTATGCAGCTTTGCTCTGTCAGCCTCTTAGCCGGGCTGATGATTTTACTAAGAAGTGCAGCGAGAATCACACACAAGGCACAAGGTGTGACGTGCCTTGCAGCCAAGTGGCACGTTTCTGCTACAGTCGACTCATTTGAAACAGGAGAAGACGATACTCCTGAAGCAAAGGCAGCTGAGGGACAAGAATTCACTGAACATTCCAGTGCATCATCTGATCTTGATGATTCTGGTGATGAAGAAGATGAACTAGATAATACGAAGTTTGTTCCTTCGTATGCATACAGCACGATCTCATTTCAGAAAAGACAGGCCTTGGGTGAGTTAGGCGCTTATCATCCTTAATACCAAATACTTAATGCTCATATATCCATCCTCTGCTTCTTGCAGTGACATATTTTGAGAACAATAGAGCTGGAATAACAGTATATGGATTCATGCTGGATAGAAGTTCTCTTCACACCATATTTGGGTTAGAGTTATCTCTAGTGCTCTGGCTGCTTGGGAAGACGATAGGCATATCTTGAGCGTGCGGACTAAATTGAGTTCTTGTGATTTTGAGCAGTGAAATCCAACATTTAGCCCTGGATGGTTGCTTGGTTTTGCACAGACCAAAGAAGACATTGTTGAGGATGGAGAGAGAGAGAGAGAGAGAGACGTGACCTTTCATTCATTCATTTCTATATACCTTCTGTACTACCCTTCTGTCTTGCGTGATGCTTCATATAAGATTGATCTATAATTTCTTGCTAAGGGGCATGCATTACTCTGCAGTTTATATTTTCATGTATTACATTGAAGCCATGATTTGTACACTTACATATGAAGAAGTGGAGGAATCTCGAAGCAATTGATATACAATAATAGGAAATCCCCGAACTTGAGTCTCTACAATTTAATATTTGGGGAAATACATAAATATAACCAAATAAAATAATTTAAATAATCACACTTTTAAAAGTGTAATGTAAATAACCACTTTTTAGGTCCACTTGACTATTAAATTTGACTTAGTAAGAGAGAGAAAATATTTAGAGATATTTAATTCAAGTTTTTATTAAGGATAATTGTTTAATAAGAAAGTTAATTAACGAATGAAAAAGTCAAAATATAGAACTGTTAAAATCAAGACTATTAATTAAGTAGTTGTATCAATTAAATGATAATTCAGTCCTTTAATTAATTAATTCAGATTTATTTATGTTAGTATTAATTATTACCAACCTACAATTTCTTCTATTTATATTGAACATTATTTACTTTTATCTTCACTTCCTCAATGAATATCTTTTTTCTTCTTCAAATCAACTATCTTAGAGTTTTAGTATGTTTCACCGTTAAAGCATCGAAACAGAGCTAAACGGCATAAAGAAAAACACAAATATGGATACAGTATGTTATTCTATTTCATATTTTATTTATTGAATTTTGAAACTTTTATGAAAACTGATAAATATAATCTATCATAATTATTGTTGTATAATCCCTAATTTTATGCAAGTATATTTTAGGAACAACTATGATATTTCGTAATAACGCTAATCTTATTCTGCTATATTCTGCTACAATTTAAGAATGATTAGGATAAAATATTTTAGGATATTCTGCTACAATTGTGAGATGCATTGCGTTGATTGATATTTAGTTATTTAGCTTAGGAATAATTAAGATAGCCCCAAATTTTGCTGAACGTTTAGAAAAAATGATTAAGATATTTTAGAATATTATAATCATCATTACTACAATTTGGGAATGATTAATATTCTAATAGATTGGTTTAGGAATTAATATGTTGGTTTTTATGATCTCTAGAATTATTAAGTTTGTTTATTTTTATTTTTTTGCAATTTTCTCATTAAACCGAGCTTAAATTAACATAATTAATGTTGTCTAATCTCTAGTTTTATGCTACTATATTCTAGAAAGTAATTGTAATACTTCGTATGCTAATCTTATTATGCTACAATTTAGGAAAATATCTTAGGATATTTTAGGATATTATAATTATATGTACGTGTGAGAGAAAGATTTTTTGTATATAGAATATTTAGTCATTTAGTCTTGTCATTTATTCTGATTCAAGAAATATCAGTAGGATTTGGAAATTTTAATTATAATATAATTAAATCAATTAAATAATTTATATAAGTGTGAACAAGAACTTTGGAAGGAGGTTAATTCTGAGATATAAGATTAACATATTTTTTTTATTTAAAAGGAAAGTAATTGAATAAATAAATGCACTCATGAGCTACCAGCCATATTCGGTCATCTAAAGTTTTAAATTTAATGTCTTCAACAAATAAATGTTATCTAGCTATTTCATGCATCTTTTGTCTTTAAAAGATAATAATTAGTCACTTTAATTTAATTATAAATTAAATTAATTATCTTCATATTTAATCTATGCCGAAACTTTTTTTTATTATTATTTTCTTAGATTTCTTTTAGTATTTCCTTTGGATTTCTTTAATTTATTTTGTATTTCTTAGATTTTAAAATATATAAATGTTCCAATATTTTTATTTTAGTCCATTTTTATATTATAGATGAGGCATCAACGTATTATTCTTCGACATGGTGGTCAATGGGATAAATCTGAGTATATAGGTGGTGATGAAGAATTATTATATACGTCGACGAAGTTAAGTCTTGATCAATTGCTACAAGATATTCATCGGGTGATGAAGACCAATCCATCTACTACGGATTATTCATTGTTCTACCGTACAAGCACCAGTGACGGTAGAAGAATCAAGGTTGCTTTGAATTGTAATGAAGATTTGATGTTGATGCTTTGTGAAGATAGAAATTATCCGGTAGTCTATACTATCACGAAAAGTCTCGAATCTTGTACTGTAAATGCACTCAATTCGAGTTGGACGAGAACTAACCTCCACAACAATGTCTCCGGTCCGAGCTCGATCAATGTAGATGATGATGATGATGATGATGATGATGATGATGATGATGATGATTTTCTAGATGATGAGGATGAGGCACTTTCTTCGGACGATGAGGAGGAGGGCGAGACTTATTATGATGAACTTGTTGAGTCTGTATTGAATGAATTTAATGCATGGGTTCGTGATCCCGCCAACAACCATAACTTCTTGAATCGGACCGGTCTAGGTGATCGTAATTTCTGTCAGTTAGTCGAGACCGGGCCTTCTAAAAATACCGGAGCACAAGCAGGTCCAATTCGAAACTGGACCATTCCACTTGCTGATCTTGATATTTTAGGTCCTTTGAATCTAGCGGAATTGTTTCATGAGAACGATGACGAAATTTCTGTGGGGGCTTTATTTCCTAGCAAAGAGAAGTTAGAGATTGTTGTTGGCACCTATCACATGCACAATCGAGTGGGGTACAAGGTGGAGAGATCAGCCACTGATAGAGTAAACTATATCTGCAAGCATGGAAATGGTTGTTCTTTCATGCTATGTGCGAGATCTGGCGCAGGCATTTGGTTTTATGACATCAAATGCGGCAGTGACTTTGAATGCCCGTTTGTTGTGGGCACGACGACTACCTGTCTGCTCATTACTTGATGTTTATAGGTTTATAGTTGAAAAATGGTTCGATGAGCGACGGGCGACTGCAAGTTCTAGACAACATGGACTAACTGACATTGTCACGCAAAAATTGGCTAACTCTATGCAGCTTGGACGTCACATCATTGTACGTGGAACTACTAAACATGTATACAAGGTCGAAGAGAATAGAAAGTCTTATATTGTTGACCTCCAACAGCGTACATGTGACTGTCGGGAGTTTAATTTTGATTTGATTCCATGTCGCCACGCTACAGCTGTTACCTGGTATATTCTGATCTATTTGTGTCATTAATTGATAAGATAATGTATACTAATGATTTTTTTTAACAGTTTTGTAGGACTACCCGTAATTGAGTTTGTAGCTCATTACTACTGACAAGATACATTGCTGCAAACATATTCGTCTCACATCATGCCAATGCCACATCCAGATCACTGGATTGTACCGTCCAATATTTTTGCCTTTACTGATCACGCTCCAGTGATTGAGCGTCAGGCTGGTCGGCCTAGAATGAGTAGAGCTCGATCAACTATTGAGTCTTCTAGGCGCAGATACACATGCAGTAGATGTCAATGCAGTGGCCACAAGAAAAGTGCTTGCAATGCTCATATTCCTATTGATGGTATTACCTATTGACTTTTGAATTAACTTTTAATTTATTAATGCTAATGCATGTATTTTATTATTAACATATGTGCAACTTAATAATGTGGACCCGAGCATCCGTAAAGTACGTGGACCAAAAAAATGTAGCAACTGTCATGAGACGGGTCATACAATTCGAAAGTGCCCGACTAGAGTTGATGCAACAAGTGATCAATTATTCCATGTAAACTTTGATGAAATATTATGTTTGTGCTAGATAATTAATTTTTCATGTGTTTTTTAAGATTGGGAATCGTCCTTTTTTATTTTGTAATTTATTTATCTATTCCATGAAGGTGATACATTCTTACCAATAAAAAATAATATTAATTTAAATAACAATTTTAAAAAATAATTAAATAAACTAAAAAAATTATTGGTTCATACGAAATAGATAAAATTAAATAATATTCAATATAAATAGAAGAAATTGTAGGTTGGTAATAATTAATACTAACATAAATAAATCTAAATAAAATTAATTAAATGACTGAATTGCCATTTAATTGATACAACTACTTAATTAACAATCTCGATTTTAACGGTTTTAGATTTTTACTTTTTCCTTCATTAATTAATTTTCTTATTAAACAATTATCCTTAATAAAAACTTGATAAAATATCTCTAAATATTTTCTCTCTCTTACTAAGTCAAATTTAATAGTCAAGTGGGACCTACATTTTTGCATAAAAAGTTGAAACGTCAGATCTTCTTTCTCGAAAGTGTAAAAAGTGGCCATTTATATTACATTTTTAAAAGTGTGGTTATTTAAATTATTTTGTTACTTTATTTGTTTATATTTAAAAGTGTCCCTTAATATTTTAATTTTTTTAAGAGATTATATTATTGGATGAATATAAGTAGTTTACTCCAAACTTCAAATCATCAATAAATTTTTGTAATGGCCTTAGAAGATCCAATTGATTTGAACCAATATCCTCCCATTGAAGAAGAAGTTCCAACAATGTCAAGAAATGTCGTAATCGAGTGGAATGATGATGATAATAATGCAATTGGATACTATGTTATCAATCTGACTTAAATCAATTATGGGAAGAAGGTGACGGGGCGAGCTCAGATTCATCCCTAGAAGAGATAAATGGTCAGTAAGACAATGATTGTGTTGGTCCTGAGACATGCTTCAGGTGTGTGTGTGTGGGGGGGGGTTAAATACACCTAAATACAGATTTTTTTCTCAAACGCGAAAGTCAGCTTTAGCTGAGTGTGCTACTGAACTGAGTCAGACAACCAGATATACTTTAAGATCGCGTGGGCAGAGATTTCTTCTACTGAGTTCAGCTCCAATGACTTATGCCAGTTGAACAGTAGTTCAGTATTAGAGTTGTGTGCGGAAGTGTAGACCCTATGAAACGTCTCGGTTGGAAAACTGGTTTTATGCTGAGTTTGATGAAATACAGTTTTATGCAATATGAACAGTTAAGAAAAGCATCAGTAAATCAACACAACAGATTTTTAAAGTGGTTCGGACACACTGGGTCCTACGTCCATTGTCTTGACCAAAGCAGGAGAACTTGTATTATTTATACTGAGCAAGTCTTAGTGATCTGTTCACAGGACAGATACGAACTTGATGTTTATACTGAGCAAGTCTCAGTGATCTGTTTACAGGACATATATTATACTTATAGTCGTAGTGACTTTACATGGTTTCAAACTTAAAGAGTTTGAGCTTCTCCAACTATGAGGAAGTTTTTACAATAAGAACGATTCACAAAAATGTGAACTCCCTCGGGGTTTCTAAGCTATGAATATTACAATTTGGCTCGCTTAGATAAGAGAAGGGGAACAAGTATTCTCTATAGAGAAGAACTAAAGAAGATTTTATTCTAAGTTCAAGTTGTTCGCTGGATATGCAGTGAGCTTGCTAGAGATTGTTTGTGCGTTGAAAGTTTTTGGTTTCCGGTCTGTGATGTCTTTCTGCATGAAGACTCTTCTCTTATTTATAGTCTTCGATTTGTGAATAGATCCGTTGGAGATGGGTCTAGCCACGTGTCGAAACGACAAGGAAAACGACTACTTAAATTTGAACGTAGATGAGTAGGTGCACTGTAGAGATACGCATCTTTTTTAGTCTCAGAGCAGCTTTTGTTAGAGCAGGTAAAGCGTTGTCAGCTCCTTATTGGTCGAGATAGATTGTTAGGTGAGGTTTGTCAAACATCAAGGTTGACTCCCTCTGAATCCTCGGACCTTCAACTGAAGTGTCTTCCTACTGACGTTCTTCTGAGCATTCAGTACGTGGGCACGAATTCCTTTGCAGATTCAGTTGGTGGTCGGCTGGCCAACTGACTTCTTTGATACTGAGTCCATCAGCTGAGTGCAAGGTCTTCTATTGAACTTCGCAGCTACTGAACTCTAGCCTACTGAGTTCCTAAGATACTAAACTCAAACTAAGCTATTACATAATCGAAGGTTCATCATTCAGCTAGGGGTTTTGAGATCTTCAAATCTATAAAATATTGTTCTACTAAATCTCATCCCGACAGATTGAGAGTGTTGAATTGATGGTGACAATAACGTAGGAGAAGGAGAAAACACACAATAGAATTAAGGTCCATTTATTATTCTTATAAAATTATCTAATATCGAAAATATGTGTTGATTATATTATCAATGTTTTGGTTATTATCAATATTTTAATTTTCCTTTGGTGCCTTGCTGTTATCTATTTCGGGTGTTTATTTTTATCGTCTGATTACATGCTAACTTCTTCACTCGCCATTTTTCTATTTTTTGTTAGAAAACTACATATAGTCTCTGGAATTATGATGAAAGATTAGAAAAACTACATTGTCATTGTATTTCTTGTGCAGTAAATTAATAATATCGGCCAAGTAAACTTACCTTATACCTTAAATTAAAGAAGTTCGAAAGTTGCTTATGATGGATTACGAGAAGAAATCGATTACCTTCCTCCACGTATGTTATCGCAACTTTGATTATTGCTCGTGTTCGGAGCTTCTGGACTGTGTCCCGGCCTTTCCTCTCCTCCATGTGGACAGAGATATGAGAGGAATAAGATTTCTATTCTTTCTCTCAAAAACACGTTCTCGTGAATAATGACGTGAATCAATAATTTGAACATGTATATTTATCTCTTATAATATACTCCCTCTGTCCCGCTATTTGTGGCTCACTTTCCCGAAAGGGGTGTCCCGTTATTTGTGGCCACTTTCTTAATTTGGTAAAAAATTACTATCATATCTTCTACTCTATCATCTTATCTCTCCTACTTTATTACATTTTCTCTCATACTCTCTCATTATCTTACTCATCTCTCTCTCTCATACTTTATCATCTACTTTCTCTCTCATACTTTATCATCTACTCTCTTAATTCCCGTGCCGAAAAGAACGTGGCCACAAATAGCGGGACGGAGGGAGTAA
This sequence comes from Lavandula angustifolia, assembly GCA_028984105.1. NCBI lineage: Eukaryota > Viridiplantae > Streptophyta > Magnoliopsida > Lamiales > Lamiaceae > Lavandula > Lavandula angustifolia. The sequence goes on from CM054810.1 coordinate 9,158,126, forward strand.
TGTATAAAAACATTACATAATAATTGTTGCTCATTAGTAATTATTTTGCTAATGAGCTTCCAATAAATTAATATCATCCCACAATATAATTAATAATAACTGGGCCACATATTTATCAATTAATTGGCCCAACCAATTAATTCCACATATATAATTTTTATATTATTAAATAATACTCCCTCCGTTCCATTGGAAGCGTCTTGTTTTCCATTTTGGACGTCCCATTGGAAGCGTCTTGTTTCTAAAAAATGCAAGAATATGTGGACAAGATTTAACTATCCAAAAGTCAAACAATATACACCACACATTATCATTTTCTTAACATCCGTGCCCATTGGAAACAAGACGCTTCCAATGTGTTCTCCTGATTGGCCTTAGTAGAGAACCAAGATCTCGGTGGCTTAGCTGGTCTTAAGCTTGGTAAGACTTCAACTGAATGTATTTTGCTATCTATCACTTTGACCTACTATGGTGAACGTCGTCGCTACCGGATCTACGTATCTTGGGTGCTAGTAGTTATTTGTGGCTCAGGTTGGTTATCTGTATCTTGCAACCGTATCCTAGTAAAATGAGTTGATAATATTTCCTGAGGAACTCGTAAGGATTAGCACAATAAACTCGGCCGGTTGATTAAGTTCAGGTGTATTAATAAGGTCGAGTAGTACTACTCAGGAATATAATAAGATGTTAATTAATTTAAGTTGTCAGTGAGCGTAATTAATTAACGGATATTTCTATCTTAAATACGGGGATTAATTAAGTCTAAAATACAAGTCCATGCTCAAGTTGGGATAAAGGGGTAAGTCGACACGGATTCTCTAGTGGAATGAATCTGTGTTTATTAATTAATTTTGCTCTGGGTTGAGCATAGATAATTAATTATTTTGAGGCCCGACTTTATTTCTTGTATTAGATCCCTGATCTGGACCAATTAGTTGCCTAGTTATTTATTGTCTCTCAGAAATCATTATTAATGGATTATTGCATTTTGCATTATTTAATAATGTTATTTATCTGGAATTAATTGGTACGGGCCAATTAACCGATAAATAAAAGCAAATCCAAGAGAATAATTGATTATATTATGGGCTTATTATGTGGAAGCCCATTATAAGTATAATTAAATTAATGGGCTACAAATATTAATATAATATTGGCTTTTGAAGCCTATATATTAGTATTCTGTTCAAGGAATGAACTCTTTCGCATCTGTTGGGATGAGATTCAGCAGTGGACTTATTAATTGCTTAAAAGATTTGGCTGATCCCAATACCCTAATTTGATTGGTGAACCATTGAGTTGTAATAGTAATACCTTTGTCTCTGAGAGTTTCAGACTCAGTAGACATTCCTTCAGCATGGTTCAGGCTCAGAGTTCTGTCTGCTGACCCTTCAGTAGACTATCCGCCTCAGTACCATGGAGTGAAGACTCAGTAGTGCTGGACTCAGCAGGAGCAGCATACTGAAAGTAGTCAGTAGACCTGGACTCAGCAGGAGCAGTTCACTGAACTTAGAGTTGACCTTCGGTAGAGTTTCACTCAGCAGGAGTATACTACTGAACCCAGGTCAGACTCAGCAACGGCCTGACAGTCTCATTAATTGTCAGATGATCTTATATGTTAAATCAGTAGAGTCATACGAGGTAATCAGAGAAGTCAGCTTTAGTATCTGCCTAAAAGTCTGTTTGTCCCAACTACTTTCGACGCCTCGACCAATGACGAGCAGTCAGCTGTCAAAATTCTGATAAAAGCTGCAAGTCAACCTATTTCCAGAATGGAGGAAAAGACTCTGCAAGATTCCTTAAAAGAGCCGTTAGCTAGCCAAAGAGTGTGACACGTGGATCATTCATCTCCAACGGATCTATCCATGGCTCACCTCTATAAATAGAGGGAAAATCAAATCGCATCAACATGAGAAACCAAGAACACGAACGAGCGATTACGAGCAATACACTTACAGAATTTAAGCTTTCCGCAAGAACTTCAGAGAAACACTTCAAGCGAAATGCGACATCCTTGCTTAATGGTACCAAGCTGAATTAGAATCAAGAGCCTCTAGTATCCAAGTGATTGAACACAAACCCAGAGAGCTTATTCCTCACTGTTCGTCACTCTAGAAGCCACCTTCTTGTTCTCTTCCCTCTAACCTAAGCTCCACTGAAAATATCCATAGATTAGACCGAAGGAGTTCATCCCTGAACTGTTCTTATTGTTAAGAACTCCTTCATAGTTGGAGAGTTTGTCAAACATTTCAGTTTGATACTTGTAAACTGAGACTTGCTCAGTATAACCCTCAAGACCAGTGTTTGTCCAGTGCACAAACCGACTGAGACTAACTCAGTATAATAAAATAGCCTCCTGATCTTTTCGGGACAGTGGACGTAGGATTGTTTGATATCCGAACCACTTTAAAAATCGTTGTGTTCTGTTTTTACTGTTGCATTGATTATTGTTCATACTGAAAACTGCTTTACAAAATCATTCAACAGAGTTTCAGCAAAGCTTAGCTGAATGCACTAACCTACTGAAACAATTTTAATAAAAACGTTTTCAAACTCAACTGAATCGGGCCTACACATTTCCGCACTCTACTGAACTCTTACTGAACGGTACTGAATTCTGACATCAGTCAGCTAGCAGGCCTCAGTATAGTCAGTCACTCTGTCCACGCGATCCAGAACAACATACTTGGTCTATTGAACTTGTTCAGCAAGGCACTCTCCTGAATATGACTGTTCGCGTTTTAAGTTGAAAAAGTTTTCAGGTGTATTTACCCCCCCCTCTACACCTGAACGTTTATCTCGGGACCAACAATATCCTAAGCTTAAAATCTAACAAGGCTAACTTAGATTTATATAAAAGGGAACTAGATTAGTCCGGAGAGAAGAACTTAGAAAATAAGCTATCAATTCTAGGGTTCTTTGCTAGGTATGCTTTGTTGTTTGCTGGAGCTTGTGCGTTTATATGCTTTGACTTCCCGTAATCTTCATTGCATGGAATATGATCTCTATTCACAGGCTTGACTGGTGAATAGATCCGCTGGAGAGGACCTAGACACTTGTCAAATACGAAAAGCAAAACAACCATCTTCAAATCTGAAATGCATTGTAGAGATTCTCTCTTTTTCAGAATTCAAAGGTTGATTGCAGCTTATGTTAGACAAAGTATAGTGCTGGGAAGTTCCTCATTTGTCAAGGTCGGTTGGTGGATGGGGCTCGTTCAAACTTCAAGACTGATATTGAGTTGACTTTCTCTGATATCTCGGACAATTAAATGAAAAGATCTCCACTGATATTCTCCAGTCTTTAGTATGTTGACCGTTGTTTCTTTTGACTCCACAACACACATTCAATAGATTCAACCGAAATCCTACTAAGTATTTGTTGGGATTTTGTATACTGGAAGCAAATTTTATGCTTGTATACAATGTGTTTTGTCCTTACTACTATTTTATTCTCCTATCTGATAAATATATATTTGATCATGTAATCCTTTATCTTGTATAAAAGTTAGATTTGTGTAGTGTGTCGGGTATCACAAAAGACTACACAAATTGGTTGAACTGATAAGATATAAACAGTTATCACAGCTGAGACAACTTAATGATAAGTTGTCGTTTTAAGCTGCAGTTTAGATAAGAAGTGGCTTGTCTTGGCTGCTTGTCTTTACTGGTACACTTAAAGTGGTGTATTGATGAATCACATTGAGTTGTGTTCTCCTGACTGACCTTAGTGGAGAACCAAGATCTAGGTGACTTAGTCTTAAGCTTGGTAAGACTTCAGCTGAGCGCATTTGACTATCTATCACTTTGACCTACTATGGTCAACGTCATCGCGATCGGATCTACGTATCTTGGGTGCTAGTAGTTATTTATGGCTCAGGCTGGTTGTTTGTATCTTGCAACCGTATCCTAGTAAAATAGGTTGATAATATCCCCTGAGGAACTCGTAAGGATTTGCACACTAAACCCGGCCGGTTGATTAAGTTCAGGTGTGTTAATAAGGTTGAGTGGTACTACTCAGGAATACAATAAGATGTTAATTAATTTAAGCTGTCAGTGAGCTTAATTAATTAACGGATATTTCTATCTTAAATATGGGGATCAATTAAGTCTAAAATACAAGCTCATGCTCAAGTTGGGATAAGGGGTAAGTCAGCACGGATTCTCTAGTGGAATGAATCTGTGTTTATTAATTAATTTTGCTCTGGGCTGAGCATAGATAATTAATTAATTTGAGGCCCAACTTTATTTCTTGTATTGGATCCCTGGTTTGGCCCAATTAGTTGCCCAATATTTATTATGCTCTCTCGAAAATTATTATTAAAAGATTAATGTATTTATACATTATTTAATAATTTAAAAATTATTTATCAGGAATTAATTGGCTGGACCAATTAATTGATAAATAAGTGACCCAGTTATTATTAATTATATTATGGACTGATATTAATTTATTAGAAGCCCATTAGCAATATAATTACTAATGGACCACAATTATAATATAATGTTATATACATTATATTATAAATATACACGTTCAGTTTACAATTGATTCACGCCATAATTCACAAACGTACGAACGTGAGTGAGAGTAGAGAAAATAATTCCTCTCAGATCTCTGTCCACGCGGAGGAGCGGAAGGGCCGAGACACAGATCAGAAGATCTACGAGCAACAATGAGAGCTGCAACAACATACGTGGAGGAAAGTACAATTTCCTCTACTATTTATTTCCTTCAGTATTCAGACAACTGAATTTCCAGAGACTTCTGACTAGGATCTTCTACCGAAATCAAGGCAGCTACTTAAAATACGATCTAGCTTACTAAACTCCTAATATGTTGAACTCAACTAAGCTATACATCTATTACAATATGTTGATTCATCAATCAACTAAGTTTTTTAAATCTTCAAATCTTATATTATAAATCATCACACAACAGTTCCCTTCTGAAAACCTTTATGAAGGAGAAACTCAAGTAGAGTATCATACCAAGCTCTAAGTACTTGTTTTAACCCAAATAGAATCTTTTTAAATCTGTATACTTAGGCCAAATTATATGAATATATTCCAACAAACACTTATTATATAAACTTAAACTAAAATTAATATTTATACCAATTCTCAAATTATATGAAATAATTTAAGATTTATATAAAATAAAATAGTAACAAAAAGAAATATTTTAAAAAGAAAAAAAATCTTATCTAGCCCAAATTATTAAAAAGAAAAACAATGGAAATTGTTAAAAAATAAAATAAAGAATACAAAAATCTTCTTTTAAATAAAAACACCGATAAAGATATTTTTAATAGAGAATATCTTATCTTATGTATTAGTAAACGTTTGTTTACTTACATTTTATCCAAAAAGGTACCACTAAGTAAACCGCCCAAATCCTTGAATCCAAATTAAGCGTCGTCGTTTTAGTGCATGTGCGTCGGCTGAACGGAATACAACTCGGTGGTTTCTGGCCGGAAATTGAGAGAGAGATTTCTTTCTTTCTGAAACAAGAAATCAAGCAACAAGTCGTATTGGGGGCAGCAAATGGAGATAGATTCGGCCCCGATTAGTCGGTGCTCCAAGGAACACCAGAAGATTTATCAAGAATTGTTCTCGTGCGCTGATTCCGGTTATTTTCTCTTCGTAATTGAATTTTCAGTTTACTGATCATGAGCCAAAGCTTAATTAATCAATGCTGACTTGTTAGATGGAGATGGGCGTCTCAGTGGAGGCGATGCTATCAAGTTCTTTTCTATGTCTAGCTTGCCTCGTCAAGATCTCAAGCAGGTTTGTTTCTTTTTAAGTTTGTCAATTGTTTCTCTTTTGCTGCTTTGTATTGTGAATATCTCTTGTTTATACCAAAGATTCCCACTGGATCGCACCTATCTCTTTTGATTCTATACGCGGTGGGTTGGGAGTTTAAACTTTCGTTGGGTTATGGATTTATACCAATTACTTTTCTAGCCCTTTTTGTGTTGCGATTCGACAACTTTCAGTTATAGGAGCTACTAGTCTGCAGATTTCCTCATTTGTACTATTGATTAACATATATGTATATGTACATATGTGTGTGTGTACTGTGCTATGAGGGCTTGACGCTGTGAAGTGCAATGCTATATAGTTTTATGCGTTCCGGTGACTAGTTCGAAGCCTTTTGTTATATGTTTCAGTTTCATTGTCCTCTTTGTTAGATTCTTCATCATGAACTTTCCATTTTGACAAGGTATGGGCCATTGCTGATTCAAAGAGGCAAGGCTTCCTTGGATTTAAGGAGTTCATAACAGCAATGCAGGTTCCTACCGCTCTTCTTTTGCATGTTTCTCTGCAAAAATAATTGTTTTATGATGCTGATCTCTCTCTTAACAATTTGCTATGTAGTTAATCTCCTTGGCACAATCTGGGCAAAATCTCACCAGCGATATTCTTAGTTCTCTAGGTAAGAAAGTAGTCTGAGATTCTTTAATGCTGGCATGGCTTCTCTATATGCCTGTTTCGTATGCTCATGTTGTAACTTAATGTGATTGTGACTTGGTTGAATTACATCAAATATTGGCAGTTGATTTTGAAAGCATACAACCTCCGACCATGGAAGGTCTGGATGTGCTCCTTGCAGTAAGTTTTAATTCTTTTCATGCTTTTATTTAGCTTACATGACAGATACTAGAGATTTCTTTCTTTCCCTTTTCAGAAGAAAAAACGTTTATCGAGTGAACCTGAAAAAAACGGTGAGATATAGGCTATTATCTGCTCTATTAGAAAAATTCAATTTTTGACGTTGACTTTTGTATAATTTAGGGAGTCCCCAAGTGCAATCTTCACCTGCAGCTGGTTGGTTTTCTTCTACAAAGTCTGCAAAGAAGGTAATTTAGCTCATGGCATTAGCATGTTTTCCTCTTGCATTGTTTATTTCATGTTTCCTTAATCTCTGCTGTGCTAGTCACACTTCTACGATGCATTAGTTAAACTAGAAAAGGCATTAGACTCTTTTTCACTGTTCTGATCCTAATGATATTCCTTGTTCTAGTCCAAATTTCCATCTGCCTGCTCTATCATTCAGTATCTTACCTGAAATCATTTCCAATTGAATCGTTTTAGGTTAGTTGCAACTTGCAAGCATGATCTATTTTATGCATTTTGTTTGCCAAGTCGCTAGATTGGCTAATTTCATTTATTCTTTCAGTAGATATGCACTTTAGGATTACTAAGTACATGGGAATATAAAATTTAATATCTATTTCCTTGAGTCTTTCTTACATGCCGGATTTGGATCGCGTTTTGGGATGATAATAGGAGGTAGAGTGAGCTCGAGTTAACGAGAGAGCTCTAACCTCAAAGCTCGATTAGTTAGAGCTTTCACCTCCCCTAAACAAAGTTCGAATTAATATTTCTCTTCTTGAATCTTGATTGATCCCTTACACTTGCAAACTGGAATATAGTTACTAGACATTTGTGACCTTGCATAAATTGCCCATTCAATACAATATCCAAAGATACTGAAATAAAATGCTAACTGAATTAATGTTGCCAGCTTGCTGATTCATTCATTCTGCTCAAACAGCAGAATGCTAGCATTACTCCCCTCACCAAAAAAACAACAGTCCTTGGTTGTTAATGGCCAGTTTGAACAAGGTCGCAACACCTCTCACTAGGCTTTTAATTTTAACTGGAAAAATCTTTGTGATATTAACAAGATAGAACAGCACCAGGCTTAGTCAAATAGTGTCAATTCCTCCAAGAATTGCGGCAGGCTAGCAGCCCACTTTGAACAAAAGGATTCCATGCAGTACTGAGTACTCAACTTCGTTCCATCTTCGTTCTTAACAGAAACTCTCTTCTCATTAATCATTATAAACATCTTCACCAATAATAAATTTTTGTGCAGAAAACATCTTCCTTGCCCTTAGCAATAAAAACACCATTGTGCATATGTAACTCTACACAATACTTCCTGCCCGCAGATGCTTGGCTGGTAAAGGTTGCTTTGGTGCATAGCAATAGCATTAACTCCTCTTTTGAGTACGCCTGTCTTTAGATACAAAAATTGGATAGCAAGTGACAACATTCAGATTAGTCAGAGTAGTGCTCTAATAGATTCTAGATTTCGAATAGAAGAACACGCCTGAAATTCCCTAAACTTCGACTCAAAGAGTAGATGCGTACAAAAGCCACAAGCGGCGTTATAAGTATTTGTCAAGAGAGCAAACCCTACTTAGACTCCCCAAAAGCAACATAATAAAAACGGACCATTAAATAACAAAGACACTTAAATGAAATGCAACTTCAACACTAAAGTAGTAGCTTCCTTCAGTCTTTCATTTGGCCACCAACATCTTGCGGCGAACATAGACACGACGTGGTCTCTCCCGTGCCTCATCTACGGTCTCCAACGACAAATGGTTCGTTGTAATCAGGCATGGTTAAAAACTTAAAGATGGAGATGTAGTCATGGCCTCCTTAAGAGCTAGGAATGCCTGTTGCACTCCCTTATCCACACAAATTTGGACATATTATCCTTCTTAAGAAACTAAGTGGGGGGCGAGCTATCAGCCCCTATTCCTTAACGAAGCACCGGTAATAACTGGTAAGTTCGAGAAACCGCATACCGCCCTAGTAGACTTGGGGGTTGGCCAATCAAGAATAGCCTTGATCTTCGTGGGATCGATCTGTACGCCGTCGGCCAATATCACATGACCGAGATACTCTAACTTGGGGCAAACCGAACACGCATTTCTTGCAGTTGGCCTTAAAGCGGTTTGCTTGTAAGACTTGCAGCACTGTTTCAAGATGACTTTGGTGGTCCGCCCACGACTTAATATAGATGAGTATATCGTCGAAAAAAATGAGGACAAATCGATGCAAAAACGGCCGAAAAATGTCGTTCATAACTACTTGGAATGTTGTTGGTGCATTGGGAAGGCCGAATGGTAGTGGCCAGTGTGGGTTTGGAAAGCGGCTTTATGGAGATCGGCGTCAAAGACTTGGATCTATTGATACCCCGCTTTCAGATCGACTTTCGAGAAAACCGCTTCGCCGGAAAACTCATTGAGCACGGTGCACATGTATGACGAGGATCGGATATTTATCCGGCACAGTGCACTTGTTAAGTTCTCTATAGTCCATGCAGAACTTCAAACTTCCGTCCTTTTTCACTAATAGGGCCGAACTCGAAAATGGGCTGGTGCTTGGTTGAATTATGCCGTAGACCAACATATCTGGCACCAACTTCTCGATTTCATTCTTTTGGAAATGGCTGTAGCTGTTGGGCATGACCCACGCTATTCCTTTCCCGGTCATTAATTTAATTATGTGATCAGCTTTCGGCTGTGAAGGAAGATTAGTAGGCACCTCAAACACTTTAGCAAACCTTTCCAGAAGCTCGCTCGTCTTCGGATTTTGTACCTCCTCCATTCGCTATGTGGTATTCAACCCATTACATCTTGGGATCCATAATCACTGTAGTGTACTCGATCCCATCCATCTGAAACATGGCTCGAAGTGTCACGAATTTCCGCCCGGGGACCCTTTCCCTAGTAATGTCACTGGTTGCCTAGCTTGATTATATTTGTAATCTCTCCTCATTCCAATGTATTCTAGTCTCCCCCAATGTACGAAGCTATGGGAACCATAATTACATCTACCCCACCTAAAGGAAAAATATGACAATCGGTCTTCACCATTGCAGACCCAATGTTCATCTCAACCCCTCGGCATAACCCAATTTCATTAGTACGGTGACCATCTTCTAATCTCATTGCAAAATGCACCCCTTCATCACATTGCAATAGTAATTTAGAAGCTAACTGTGTGACACAAAATTGTGGGAGGCCCCACTATCCACCAAGATTGTTGCTAGCTATCCTTAAATCCCTTATAACAACCGAAGTGTCCTCGTATTCAACATACCCCCCCCCAATTTCCTCCACGATTTCATCTGTTTCCCCTTCAATAATAACTGGCTCTAAATCTAACAACGGACCGTCATCATCATCAACCAATAGTACTTGAAAAGACCCTAACACATTCGTGATGCAATGGGTGATATAGAGTCTTACACCGAAAGCATAGACCTTACCCTTTTCTCGCTTGGAATCTGTTATTCGACAAAATGGAGCGCGAGTAGGCCCCTTACCACCCTACTCCAGCCGTCCTCTCCCACCGGGGGACGATCACCTAGGGGCGTCACTGGTGTTGAAATAGCCAACTAAATAGGATTTTGTTCGGCTCTGGGAAACTGGACAAATGGTCGCCCATTATGAGGTTGATGTGGAGCGATTGGACGAAACGGAAGAACGGGATGAAGAAAGGTAGACGGACGCTGCATGGTTTGCATGCGATTGGCGGATCGACGTGGACGTGGAGGGCTCGAGTAATTGGCTTATATAATTCTTATTTTATTATCTATATTTTATTTTAGGATGTTTTATTAATTTGGGCTTGTTTTATTATTGTGGGTATCCATCTTATATATAAGGGATGAGAACCCTAGTATTAGGTATGCTTTTATTTCGGAACTTAATTGGCAAGACATGATGTCTTAAGGGCGGAACCGTGTGGTTTCGAGGGACCTTAATTATTTAAGGTTTGATTTGATTTTTGCTTCTTGTTTGAAATCGAAGTATTGCGTGGGTTTTCTTATATATATATATATATTCTGGTGATTGAGAGTTGAGGATTGTAGTGGTGAAATTCTCGAAAGTGTGAATAGGGTTTGTCAGCGAGATAAACAATATCAAATTTGCTTCTTGATCAATTCGGTTTTCATCAATTTGCTTCTTGATCAATTTGGTTTTCATCAATTGGTCCGACCTACCGGATCTTGACGGTGTATGGTAGAGACGAGAGCCAGCCGTAACAATCAGACGACGATGGAGGGGCGCGTGACGGCGTTGGAAGGGAAGATAGAGACATTGACGGTGACTTCGGCCAAGACGGTCGAGAAGCTTGCGCAAATTCAAGCGCAATGGGACGCTCTACTAACGCGGGATAATCCGCGCCCGGTGGGGTTTGAAGGTAGACGAAATTTTCCTCCTCCGTTACCAGTTTTTAATGGAGACGATCCGCTAGGATGGATATCCCGAGTTAACCATCACTTTGAGTTATACGGGAGTTCGGCGGCACAAAAACGTCAATTAATTGGCGTGGCTATGGAAGGACCGGCCCTCAACTGGTATGGATGGTTTATCGCGGAGTCGCCAGAATACACATGGACGGCGTTTTCCCGAGCACTCACGGAGAGATTTGATGACAGTTGTGAAGGAAGTGCTTTCGCAAAACTCGCGGCGCTAAAGCAAATTGATTCGGTGTCCGACTATATCGATCAATTTACTCACTTGGCTAATCAAGTCAAAACGGTTCCGAGGGAGAATATTTTGAGCTTGTTTATTATGGGCTTACAGGAAACTATACGGGATCAAGTCTGGTTTGTAGAGCCGACAGATTTTTCGACGGCTATAAAGTTGGCCCGGAAGGCAGAAATTACGGTACGGAATAGCTCACGTATGAAGAGCGGGTATACGGAGCAATGGATTCCGCGTAAAGCTCCGCTGCAATATGCACAACCTGTTTCGAACCCAACGCCAGCTTCGTTGGCATTGCCGGCGCCGCCGGCCGTGACGAATCCAAGTGAGCGATCAGGAATCGTTCGGGCTCCGTTCCGTCGCATGACGGAGACCGAGAGAGAAGAGCTTCGACAGAAAAGCTTGTGTTTTAAGTGTAAACTGCCGTATCACCCCACAAATCATGTTTGTGCTGTTAAAGATTTGCGGATTTTGATGGTGGATGACGATGATATTGAGCATTTGGAGTTGGAGGAAGTGGTTTTAACGGAGGGGGGTAATTATGCGGTGTTAATTCCAGTCGACGAAAGCGGACCCAAGGCACAAAAATGAGTTATTTTTAATGCCCTGTCCGTTCTTGGATTATCGGGTTCAGAGACTCTTAAACTCAATGGTGTACTAAAGGGGAGAGAGATCACTATTTTAGTGGACAGTGGTGCGTCACATAATTTTTTGTCAAACAAGCTGGCTACGGACTTAGGGTTGGATACGAATAAAAGTAAAGTTATTCTGGTACGGTTAGGCAATGGACACCATGTTTTTTCGGAAGGATTGTGTCAAGATGTATCTATACAATTCGAGCCGGGCTCGATTTCCGTGGACTGCCACGTGTTTCCGCTTAGCGAAGTAGATCTTATATTGGGGATTGCATGGCTCAAGATATTAGGCGAGTTGCGGGTAAATTATGACCATTTATATATCATGTTCGAACTCAATAGGCGACTTGTTAAATTAAGGGGAGACAGAACTCGGCGTCCTCTCGAAACATGGCAAAAATACTACAAAACTGGGAGGATGTGGAAATGGCGGTTTAGAAACATACTTCGACAATTACGGCTGAAGTTAGAAAGGGCACAGGATCGAAGGTGGTGGAAAAATCGCGGGGAGGAGGAGTTTTCGTGGGTGGATTTGAGGAATTTTCGGCGTCAATTTCCTCATTTTCGCCTTGAGGACAAGGCGGTTTTTGAGAGGGAGGGAGTTGATGTGGAGCGATTGGACGAAACGGAAGAACGGGATGAAGAAAGGGAGACGGACGCTGCATGGTTTGCATGCGATCGGTGGATCGACATGGACGTGGAGGGCTCGAGTAATTGGCTTATATAATTCTTATTTTATTATCTATATTTTATTTTAGGATGTTTTATTAGTTTGGGCTTGTTTTATTATTGTGGGTATCCATCTTATATATAAGGGATGAGAACCCTAGTATTAGGTATGCTTTTATTTTATTTTTAGGATGTCTTGAGGGCGGAACCGTGTGGTTTCGAGGGACCTTAATTATTTAAGGTTTGATTTGATTTTTGCTTCTTGTTTGAAATCGAAGTATTGCGTGGGTTTTCTTATATATATATATATATTCTGGTAATTGAGAGTTGAGGATTGTAGTGGTGAAATTCTCGAAAGTGTGAATAGGGTTTGTCAGCGAGATAAACAATATCAAATTTGCTTCTTGATCAATTCGGTTTTCATCAATTTGCTTCTTGATCAATTTGGTTTTCATCAGAGGTTATCCCTTGAATACCACTTCATCGGTTCCTGGCGGATAGTAGACTCGGCTATACGTGCCGCCTCCAAGGTTTAAGGCTCCTGAATGCGCACTTGATCCCGTATCGGATCTTTCAACCCACAAACAAAAACAAACACGAAGTCCGATCCCAATAGGTACTTAACTTGAATGGCCAACTGAGTATATGTATATTTTTTTTGATAGGTAATTCTAACTAAGTACATTGATTCACATATTTGTGCACCGTAGCCGTTTGACGCATCTCGCCAAGTTACCCAACACCCCATCTCCATTGCGTTTGTCAAACCTCTTAATCATCGCCTAAGCATCTCATCCCACCTGAAAGTGGGATGACCACGCTTGAAGCAACGATACCAATGTAAGGCTTCTCCCTTTATGGCAACCATTGCTCGCTTAGGTTGGTCTCGTGCGGAGCAAGGGTAGAGTTCCAAGTCCTAGTCGTCTCTCAATAGCCAATACAAAGGATCCTCCCTGTTAAACATCAGGTGAATTCGGGGAATTCGGAGAAGAACCGCCATAGTTTGTTTGTTTCGTTAGATTTCCCCTTCCATCCTGTTGCCCGGAGGGGTATCATCTCGAGGGCGACGGTCGAGTGCCCAAATTTTTCACCGCCTCAGCAAGGCAAAGCAATGTGAAGATCGAGTTTCTCACGACAAGCCTTCAATTGTATTTGTAGCGATTCATCCATCCGGCCCAACGTTTCCTCCATGGAGCTCACACGAGCCTCCAATTGTATGTCTACCATTGAATCTCCCAGGCGGATCCGGCAGGTTGGACCACTTGAGAGATTCTAGATTCTAGATAGAAGAACACACCAAAAATTCCCAAGAGCAATTTTCACCCAAATTCCGATTCAAAGAGTAGATGCGTACAAAAGCCACAAGCGGTGCAATACAATACTCCACAAGAGTAAACCCTACTTAGACTCCCCAAAAGCAACATAGTAAAAATAAACTGTAAATAACAGCAGAAACTTAAATGAAATGCGACTTCAACACTAAAGCAGTACCTTCCTTCGATCTTTTATTTGACCACCGACATCTTCTTGCGGCGAACATAGACACGCCATGGTCTTTCCCCGCCTCATCCACGATCTCCGCACGCGTCGTTACTTGATTGACTTCCGGAATCAGCATTGTATCGTGTTCCCGTAATTTTCTTCTTGTAGATACACAAATTCAAATATCATCCCAGTTTTTGGTTTGCTGGGAAACTTCGATTCTTGTAGTGCTCTTTCACTTCTTGCATCCAACCGCCATTAGGAAGGCATGTAATGCCACCGTTACAGCATTTCCCTGATCTCATAGCTTCTTGAGTCATTTCCAACAGTTTAACATCTAGAAATCACTCGTTCAACCTTCAGAGAAGATTGACTCTTTTACCGGTGAAACAACCGTCGCATTGTTGTTATGAGGATATTGAATTTCTAGCTCATTCTCCAACAAAATTTTCAATTGTTGCAGCAGGGCTGCCCCATGGGCTTTCTAGAAAGTTGCAACTCCTTGATCTATTATTGAAAATTACGTTTTCCTCCCGTAATGACGACTCTGATACCAAAATGTTATGTCCCGAATTTTAGATTGCGGGATGAGAATTTAGGATAGAATGAGCTCGAATTAACGAGAGAGCTCTAAGCATCTAACCTCAAAAGCTCAATTAATGGGAGTGCTAACACCTCATCGGAACAAAGTTTCTAATTTTTTTTCTTGCTTGATCATGATTCATGAGTTCAACTACTTGCGTCCAAATAATTACTTAGCAAACTAATGATGGTCCAATGCTTATGCACAATAATATATACTTGACTGAATTGAAAACATAAATGTGTTAAATAAGGGATGTTGATTGGTATCCAGCTATCTGAGACTGATTTCTCTATTTGAATCATATCCCGACGATCCTTTGCTGGTAGATCTTCGGTCACTTCAATTTCGGAAAATCGAGAGACCTTAATATTACTCCCGTCTCCAAAAAATAACCGCCCTTGGTTGTTAAGGACTAATCGAACAAGGTCGCAACACTTCCAGCTAACCCCCACCCCACCCCCCAACCCCTATCTAACAAGTGTCTTACCTCTGATGTGAAACTTGTTGAAGTAGCAAATACATTCTAGTCTATGTTACGGTCCCAAGGCCCAAGTAAAGTTCCAGCCCCACATGCAGCTAGTGGGGGATGAGAAACATGAGAAGGTCCTAAGGGATTAATTGGTTAAGGACGGGACTTATTTATTTGAATTAGAATAGGCGAATTGCTCTTTTACTTATTGTTATTTAATATTACCATCATGGTTATTACAATAGGTCAGCAATTAACTAGGGGAGTTTGTTAATTGTGGCTTAGTAGTGTTAGTGGAATGGTGGATCATTTAGTGGATATAATATCCTTTCCCATTACAATTTGTGACTTTAATCAATCAAGATAGGTCGACCAAAGAACAGATTATCCTAGCCCCCCAAAGAAAGCGAATAAACTTCCACTCCAGGTATCGTAATCTGATCCAGAAGCTGGGCACATATCTCTCTATCTAAATCCTCATCCATTGTATTGTGCTCCTCACTAAGTTCGTTTGCAATAGGAAGACCTAATACAAATCATTACTGTCATTTCGTTCCAGTCGCCAAAGTTGTAGAGATTATCTTTTGGTTTTCGGTCATTCATAATTTCTTCGACGAAGATGTGACATGCACAGATGATGCATGGCCTCCAAGCTGATTCTCAGAATCAACAAACTGAAAATCTTTGGAAGAATTAATGGCTGGGTTGGATATGTGGACATCTTGAGATAAATCTTGATTCTCAAGAGGTGCAGCATCAGCCTTCGGAGCAGATTTGGAAACATCTACTGGTGGAACGATAATTGTCGCATTGTTCTAATTTCTGCCTCACTATCCATCAGATTTCTCAACTGCTGCGACCGAGCATCAGTTGCTGCCAATGGGCTTTTTAGAAAGTCGCAAACTACTCGATCTGTTCTTTAAAAATAAATTTATCTCTTTGTTACCAAAATGTTATGTCCCGAATTTAGACTGCGTTAGAGGATTATAGGTTTCTCCCCACTTCCACCATATTCCCCCAACACCTCCCTTCCAAGGGGACCTGATCCCCTATTCCCTCTCTCTTCTCTCCCTCTCTCTGTTATTACTTTGCCCCTAAGTTTTGGCTCCTATGTATTGTAGGCCACCCTTTTTGTATTAATCAGCCAACAAAGGAACAAGGAAAAGGATTGGGCAATACTTGTCTTGTGTTTGGGCTCAGTTCGGTGGGTGGAATGTGTACTTGTTTCTCTCTTTGCTCTCCCCTCCCCAGTCCAAATATGCTCTCTCTGTCCCCCCTCTCGAACTCGCTGCAGGGGCACAGTTACATGCTATGTAAAATATACAGTGCGTTCGAATTAACGAGAGAGCTCAAAGCGTGCTTAATGAGAGAACTTTCACCTCTTCAAACAAAGCTCGAAAAAATATTTTTTCTCTAGGTTAATTCACTTACGCTTGCAAATTGGAATATTAATACTAAACAATTTGTGACCTTTCATAATCGATCAATTACCCATCAAATACAATAATTAAAGACGCTGAAATAAAATGCTTGACTTATTAATGTTGCCCAACTTGTTGATTCATGCATTCGGATAAGTGGCACATTTTTCATGATCTGTTGGGTTGGGTGAAAAACTATTGATTGCATGGCTTGAGTTAGGATTTCGGCGTTTGTACATCCGCTCAAACGGTGGAATCCCAACGATCTTTTCTTTCTTGTGGTTTGCCCGGTTACTTGCGTAGTTACGAATTGCGGAGTGACTAGATTGGGTTTTTGTCTTTTCTTCTCCTTTTGTGTGTGCGCATGCTGTATATTTGCACTTTAGGGATTTTGATGTGCAGCGAAACAATGTGCAGCAGGAGGTGGATGAGGTTTTGGCCGAGCGTGGGGATGAGAATGGAGATCGGATCGAACCATTGAAATTTTATGTCGAAGAAGGGGAAACCAAGTGGTGGTAGAGTGTTGGGCTATTTTGGCAGTGGGTCGTAGGTGTGGAGTCTTTTATTTGGGTCGTTTTATTATGGGTCTCGTTATTAAGTTTGAGTCTAGGGTTTGGGCTAGGGTTTTAATATGGTGTGTCTATTTTGGGTATTAGGGTTTCGTGCATGTCGGGAGTATATATAGAGTTTGATGGTGACGTAGAGGGGTTATCTCGGAACTCGAACATCTCTCGTTGTACTCGAAATACTCTCGTCTTTGATCTAATAAATGGTGCTTTGATTGTTTGTTTATTTACAAACCCTAGTAGCGATCATAACCATAATTCGCGTCATACCAATTTGGTCCGACCTACCGGATCTTTCCGCCGTATGGTCGTCTTGCGTTCCGGAGTCGCAACTGGAACCAGTGAAATGGAGAACCGTGTTGCTGCAATTGAGGAATCCATTGGGGTAATCACGGAGGAGCAACGGCAAGCTCGCGTCAAAGCCGATGTGGTCGCCGAAGCAGTATCGGAGATTTTGGCCGGACTCGATGCGGCTGCGTCTTGGTACCCCGTTACCAAACCAAAATAATACAAACAACAATACGAGTCCCGAGTCTCAAACTCAAAATCCAAACCCTAATCCTCATTCGGGAAATAGTGATAACCCACCACCACCGTTGCCGTGTTTTCAGGCGCCGATCCCTTGGGTTGGTTGTCGGGGGTCGATCAGGATCCGGAGTTATATATGGCTACGGAAGACCAACGAAAACAATTGCTTATGGTGGCTATGGAAGGGGCGGCCCTCAGTGGTTTCGATGGTTCAAGCGTGAACGACCTCAATACACTTGGGGCCGATTTCACTCGAGGCTTGATCGAACGATTCGATGAACGGTGCGACGGGCTGCGTTCGCTAAATTGGCTTCCACCAAACAAGCGGGTACGGTAGAAGAATTCGTAGATCACTTCACAAATCCGGCTAACCAAGTGCCGAACTTTTCCGACAAAAATTTTTTTGAGTTTGTTTATCATGGGCCTTAAGGAGACGATCCGGAACCAAGTTTGGGTTCTCGAACCCGAAACCTTGCGTGACGCCATCCGTTTAGCTCGCAAAGTCGAGGTTGCGCCGCGGCATCTCGACGTTAAAACCGGGTTCCGCGAATACCGTTCCGCGACGGCAGGGAGGTTTTCCTTATCCACGAGAGGGCCGATTCTCGGGCAGTTATCGCTGCCGGCCCCGAGTCAGAATTTGAGTACGGTCCAACGGGCGGGATCGTCTAGTCGACCGGTCTCCACCCAGCCGAGAGCAGGGCGCTGTCCGCGTCCCTTTTCGCCGTCGACCGATTCCGATCGCGAGGAACTTCGACGGAAGGGCCTATGTTATCGATGTAAGGCGCCGTATACCCCATAACATGATTGTCCGATGAGGAGTCTTCGGATTCTGTTGGTTGAAGATCACGAAGCATCGGACATCGAGCTGGAGGAAATCGTATTACAACAAGAAGATGAGGTAGACGTGGTTGCGTCGGAGCTGGATAACGCCTCCAAGCGTGAGGATGCGAAATTAGATGCATGCTCAGCCATGGGAATTTCGGGTCCCCAGACGCTTCGGTTACGGGGCATGATCCACGGCGTCGTGGTTTCAATTCTCATCGACAGTGGAGCTACACATAACTTTATCTCTAATAAATTAGTAGCAACTTGCGGTATTCCGACGGATAAACAAAAACGTTTTGGCGTGCGCCTCGGGGATGGACACCGAATTGCCTTCGAGGGAGTTTGTCGTGACCTTCGAATTCAGTTCGCTCCAGGCTACATTGTGGTCGACTGCCACTCTTTCGCTCTTGGTGGAGTAGATATAATTTTGGGCATTGCATGGTTATCAACCCTAGGGTTGATGCGAGTGGATTGGGGCAAACAGTTTATGGAATATGATGTCGATCATTACGTCGTAAGGTTGGAGGGGGGAGGATTACCTCTCGAGGCGAGAAGTTTCGGTAAATGTACTACGGCGTGAGCGAGGTGGAGTACGGCATGTCTTGATTAGCCACGCCGAGTGTTGGGCGATTGGAGAGGAGGTCAGAGAAGGTACCATTTTGGCAGATTCATTAGCGGGAATCCTCGGTGAATTTGAATCAGTATTCGGAAAACCTACGGCTCTACCCCCGCGGCGAACTGTTGACCACAAAATTGAGCTTTTGCCGGACACACAACCGATTTCAGTACGGCCATATCGTTACAATCATTTTCAGAAGGACGAGATGGAAAAGTTGGTCGCAGAGATGATAACTGCGGGAATCATACGTCCAAGTTCTAGTCCGTTTTCGAGCCCGGTATTACTTGTTAAGAAAAAGGACGGGAGTTGGCGATTTTGTGTGGACTATCGGGAGTTGAATAAGAGGACGGTTCCGGATAGATATCCTATTCCGGTAATTCAAGAGATGCTTGACGAGTTAGCGGGAGGCTGCATATTTCTCGAAGATTGATCTTAAAGCGGGTATCACCAAATTCGGGTTCATAGCCGAGACGTATCTAAGACAGCGTTCCGTACACATAGTGGTCACTACGAGTTCTTGGTTATGCCGTTCGGCCTTACTAATGCGCCGGCGACCTTTCAAGCCGTAATGAATGACTTGTTCCGACCCATGCTACGTAAGTTCGTCCTCGTTTTTTTTTGACGATATTTTAATCTATAGCCGAACAATAGATGAACATTGTCAGCATGTCGCTACGGTTTTGGGGATATTAAAGGACAATGACTTCGTGGCCAACCGAAAAAAGTGTTCATTCGGGTGTGCGAGGGTGGAGTATTTGGGCCATATCATTTCGGCCACGGGTGTGGAAATGGACCCAGAAAAAGTTAGGGCGGTTACCGACTGGCCTACACCATCTACACTTAAAGCGGTTAGGGGTTTTTTTGGGCCTCACGGGGTATTACCGCCGATTCGTCCGCGATTACGGACTCTTGGCAAAACCATGACACGGCTTCCGGAGAAGACAGCGGGCGAAAAGCTTAAATGGACCAACATCGAAGATACGGCATTCAAGACATTGAAAGCGGCGGTCACAACCGCCCCCGTTCTAGCCATGCCGGATTTTTCGAAGAAATTCGTTATAGAGTGTGATGCTTCGGGTTCGGGATTGGGTGCCGTCCTCATGCGAGACCGAAGACCAATCGCTTTTTTATAGTAAAGCATTGGGCGAGGTAGCCCGTACTAAGTCGGCATACGAACGCGAGTTAATGGGATTGGTGCACGCCGTGCTCTATTGGCGACCTTATCTAGTTGGGCGAAATTTTTTAGTCCGAACCGACCACCACGGCTTGCAACACCTCCTTCGGCGAGAAAATTTCAACGCCGGCACGCGCAAGTTTGGGTGGCAAAGTTTGCTCGGCTATGATTTTGACATTGAGTACAAATCCAGGAGCCTCGAATCGGGTGGCGGACGGGTTATCGCGGCAACACGAGATTGAGAGCGAATGTTCACCTCTAAGTGGACCCGTGTGGTCGGGCGTGTCGGACATTGTGACGGAGCGGGCGAACGACCCATTTTTACAAGCGGTGATACGGGACTTGAAGCACGATCCCACGAGTCGGCCAGGGGTATTCCGTAACCGATGACAAATTGTTACACGCGGGGGAGGTTAGTGCTTAGGCTACATCAGAGTGGATACCAAGATTGCTACACGAATTCCACGACACCCCACTGGGGGTCGTGCGGGCGTGCTACGTACGTATCGGCGATTGGCGGCTAGCGTCTACCGGAAAGGAATGTTTGGGAAAGTCGCGGGATTATGTCGCGGCATGTTTGTTATGCCAAAAGTCGAAATACGAGGCACGGTCATTTGGCTTTGTTTGCTTCAACCGCTACCGATTCGAACCGTGTGTGGGATGACATCTCCTTGGACTTCATTAATGGATTACCGATATCAAGGGGCTACACATCCATACTCGTGGTCGTCGACCGACTCTCCAAATATGGACACTTCATTGCATTGAAGCCTCCATTGTCCGCGCATAGAGTGGCCGAAGTCTTTGTCGACAACATTGTCCAGGTTGCATGGTATTCCTCGTACCATAGTGAGCGATAGAGATCCCCGTTTCATTGGGGCATTTTGGCAAGAATTATTTACGGCACTGGCACCCGGTTACATTTTAGTACGGCTTACCATCCAGGAAACGGATGGACAAACCGAGGTTCTAAACCGGGTTTTGGAAACCTACTTACGTTGTTTCTCCTCGGAACGGCCCGTGAAGTGGGCGGGATGGCTCGCGTGGGCGGAGTTTTGGTATAACACGGCCTTTCAAACGGCCGGGAAAGGTCACGCCTTTCGAAGTGGTCTATGGATATCCTCCACCATCCATCACGCGGTATTCCCGGGAGGATAATTGTGTGGACGCGGTGGGTTCTATCTTTGCGTTCTCGAGACGAGGTCTTATCACGGTTAAAATGGAACTTAGCCCGTGCTCAAGATCGCATGCGGCGCCAGGCCAATCGCCGTCGTCGCGATCTTGAATTTGTCGAGGGGGACCGGGTTTTTCTCAAAGTGCGTAGTTATCGACAGACATCTTTGGCAACTAATGGATTTACGAAGTTGTCATCTCGTTTTTATGGACCGTTTGTCATCGAAAGTCGTGTGGGCAAAGTGGCATATAAGTTAATACTACCGTCGTCGTGCCGGATTCATCCCGTTTTCCACGTTAGCCAGTTACGGGCGGTAGTCGGCAATCATTCAGTTGAAACAACCTTACCACCTACGCTAGAGTTGGATATTGGTGATGTGTTTGAGCCCGAGGCGATTCTACGTTGGCGTGAGCGAACAACATCGTCCGGCGCACGTATGGAGGGCCTTGTCCGCTGGAGGGGCCAGCCGGTCGAGGACGCGACATGGGTTGAGCGGGAGGAGCTGGCGCTGCAATTTCCTTCTTTTCGCTTTGTGGACAAGGCGGGTCTTGAGACGGAGGGAATTGATGTGCAGCGAAACAATGTGCAGCAGGAGGTGGATGAGGTTTTGGCCGAGCGTGGGGATGAGAATGGAGATCGGATCGAACCATTGAAATTTTATGTCAGAAGAAGGGGAAACCGTGGTGGCTAGAGTGTTGGGCTATTTTGGCAGTGGGTCGTAGGTGTGGAGTCTTTTATTTGGGTCGTTTTATTATGGGTCTCGTTATTAAGTTTGAGTCTAGGGTTTGGGCTAGGGTTTTAATATGGTGTGTCTATTTTGGGTATTAGGGTTTCGTGCATGTCGGGAGTATATATAGAGTTTGATGGTGACGTAGAGGGGTTATCTCGGAACTCGAACATCTCTCGTTGTACTCGAAATACTCTCGTCTTTGATCTAATAAATGGTGCTTTGATTGTTTGTTTATTTACAAACCCTAGTAGCGATCATAACCATAATTCGCGTCATACCAGATTTTGAGTTCTTGGTTATAAAATTGAATCATGCAGCCATGAGTTTTCCCCTTTTCTGTGGGATAAAGTTTTCTTCTTTCTTATGCATCATCGTTTTATGCATTCATGCTTTATCTTATTTATACTATTATACAGCAGCTTTTGAAATCAAAATATTTACTCTGCTTATTTCTTCACCTCCTTGTTTACTATGTGCTTACTGTATATTATTTCTTCTTTATCATGTTGTTTTGCCTCCCATAATGCTGCTTCATCCTTACTATTGTATTAGGTATCTCTTAGCTCTGTCACTTCGATCATTGATGGCTTGAAAAGGTTGTATATTCAGAAACTGAAGCCCCTGGAAACAACCTATCAATTTAACGATTTTGTATCTCCCTCACTGGTAACATCACATCTTCCTTCCTTGGAAATTATGTGCTAAAAACACTGAAATAATTATTATTAGTTGTTTTTGCAGACATATAATAGTTTAGCTGATCATGTATTTTGTGTATAGAACAATAGTGACTTTGATGCTAAACCCATGGTGATGTTACTGGGTCAATACTCCACTGGCAAGACGACATTTATCAAACATTTGCTTAGGACAAGTTATCCAGGTATCGACCTGTATCTTCAATCAGTAATCTGCATTCACATTTCGCTCTTGGAGTTAACATTTCCTTTCTTTCATGCTCCTTATGGTAGGTGCTCATATTGGACCTGAGCCAACGACCGATAGATTTGTTGTTGTGATGGTATGCTTTTATCTTTTCTTTACATTTGATCCTTAAGGAACTGTTAGATATTACCAGCAATTTGCAGTGGGTTCTGTATTCTTCCGCCATTTGGTCATGCTATCTGGCTCCAACCTGTGCGTAAACAATTTAGCTCAAAATATAATTTTCTAGTGGTATGGTTTACATGGCCAACATGATTCCCTTTCAGTTTTTCTTGGCACCAATTATTTCTTCCTTTTTGTCGTTATGCGTACTGATTTATGTAAAATGTCTGGCTGATCTTTTATACTACCTCCTCCGTACCACTATTAGTGGTTCATAACTTTTGGCACGTAAATTAAGAAATTGTGTTGTGTGTAAAGTAGTGTAGAAGTAGCGTGGATTAGAGTATTATTTTAAGTATGAGCCACTTTTAATGGTATGGCCCAAAAAGGAATACGAGCCACTTATAATGGGATGAGTCCAGTAAATCTTTCTAAATTTCACTCTAGTGCAGCTGGTAAATACATCTGTGCAACAGTAATATTGGGGATTGCTTTTCTCTATGCAGAATGGGCCTGATGACAGAAGTATCCCAGGGAACACTGTTGCTGTTCAAGCAGATATGCCATTCAGTGGCCTAACAACCTTTGGAACTGCTTTTTTGTCAAAATTTGAATGCTCTCAAATGCCGCATTCTGTAAGGACAAGCTCTATCTTTTAGGTCCGGAGTCCCTGCTCCCCCTTGTGTGTTGCACTTGTTTTAAGGGCTGTTTCCTTTGTTTTTAATGTCAAACCCTAATCAGGATGAATCAGGTCCATTGATATATAAACATGAAAAAAAAAAGAAACTTCCATGAAGATCTTGAAAAAAAAAAAAAGAGGAACGATGCCCAGAAAGCATGCTGTGCAGCAGACAGTTTTCCTTATTTTTATTACTATAATTTATTATCGAAAGTGAAGAAATAAATTATACTACCTCATCAAGTGACATTTTTTTCTTATAAATGTTGAAAGTTGCTGGAGCATATCACGTTTGTGGATACTCCTGGAGTTTTATCTGGAGAAAAGCAACGCACGCAGAGAAGCTATGACTTTACTGGTGTGACATCTTGGTTCGCCTCAAAGTGTGATCTCATCCTGCTTCTGTTCGATCCTCATAAGCTTGATATAAGTGATGAATTTAAAAGAGTAATTGGATCTTTACGAGGCCATGATGATAAGATACGTGTAGTTTTGAATAAGGCTGACCAAGTTGACACACAGCAGGTTTGAAGTATTATTGGTTTTCCTCAGTTTGTATTCTTGCCTTTGTGCTGTCACGATGAAATATATTTAATCCCCTGATTGCACTAGTTGCCCTCTCCTTGTAGCTTATGCGTGTATATGGAGCATTGATGTGGTCCCTTGGTAAAGTGCTTAATACTCCTGAAGTCATGCGTGTCTATATTGGGTAAGCTCTCTGCGATTCTCTTTATGTTGTAATTTTATAACAGTTGACATGTTAGGCAACTGATATATTGCCATTAGATTGCATTTGTAATTCCATCATGAAATAGGGTCACTTTAGTTGAATTTTCTTTTGTAGAAGTCAAGATATTACGGTTCGGTTTTGAATTTTTTGAGAATTTGGCTATTGAAACGAAGATTGCACGGCCTAATCGTTAGGGTTATATTCCTTAATCACCATTAGAGTGGTTCTTTTAATATCAATATGTATGTTCTGTTATTGCAAAAGAAAATTGAGGCACTTGTAGTGGATGGACTGTCCTGAATCTCTAACCTTTATTACAATCGAATTCTTTGTTGAATTACAAGTTAGCTATTTTCTTTTTCACACAAGTGATAGTCCCAATATCATCTGTTTGGTGGTTGAGATGGATGCTGGAGTTCCATTATTATCCTTCATGTTGTTTGACATTTGAGCTGCTGTTCAATGACCTCACGTCATCTTTTGTGGTAACAGTTCATTTAGTGACAAGCCTATAAATTCGGATATTGTTGGTCCCATTGGTAAAGAGCTTTTTGAGAAAGAACAGGAAGACCTTCTGAGTGATTTGAAAGACATACCTAAGAAGGCTTGTGATCGTCGGGTTAGTACTAGTATGAGATCATCATCATCTTAGTCTTGCAGAGTCTGTTTACCAAGTGACCGTATTAAGTGTGGTATTTTTTGTATTTTGCAGATAAATGAGTTTGTAAAACGTGCTAGGGCTGCTAAGATTCATGCTTACATTATCAGTCATCTGAAAAGGGAGATGCCTGCAATGATGGGTAAGGCTAAGACGCAGCAGAGGCTTATTGATAACCTTTCTGATGAATTCGCAAAGGTCTCTCTCTCTCTCTCTCTCTCTCTCTCTCTCTCTCTCTCGATATATATATATATATATATATATATATATATATATATCCCCTCTATAATCTTCTACCTCTCATGTTGTGAATTTTCAGGTTCAGAGAGAACATCATCTACCGGCTGGGGATTTCCCTCACGTGGAACAGTTTAGGGAGACGTTGAGTGGGTACAACATAGATAAGTTTGAGAAGTTGAAGCCCAAAATGATACAGTCTGCTGATGACATGCTTGGGTATGATATCCCTGACCTTTTGAAGAACTTCCGCAATCCTTACGATTAAAAACGCAATCATCCATGTTCAACTAATATGTTCTGCTAGCCTTCTACTGTACTGAAGATGTACCATTTACAATTTTATATACATGATAATCACCGGTATAGATGATCTTCCTTGGTTATAAGGAGTTGTGTTCTATGATTGTACTACCACCACCACTACTACTACTACTACTACTACTACTACTACTACATTCAGATTGATATTGTATTTGGTGCAACGATTGTACTAATCAATTCTAGGTTCGAATCTTGTGTTCTACATTTAACGCCATTGGTTGCATATGAATAAACAGTTGTATTGAAGAAGAGAATCTAATTAAATTTTTCCCCACTTCTTCATCAGCTTATTTTTTATAAATTCGCTTCAAACAATACTCACAATTGCAACAACATCAAGCGTTTTGTATGTAGCTTTTGGATACTAATTTGTCTAATCATATTTTTCTTGTTCAGTTCGTCTCTCAAGAATTGTAAAAGTTTGGGGACCTATTATGTATATCATCTTTTTCCTTCCAATCAAATACTCCATTTGTCTCATAGATTTTGTCTCATTTCTTTTCGATTTAGTTTTTAAGAATAATTATTAATTATGTATAAAGTCATGAGTTCTTCAAATTATATATAAATCTTAACCATACATCTTCACATTTAAAAAAATAGGATAAGATCTATGAGACGGGGGAGTATTTAAATAGACACGAAACTAACCTCAAACTTCGTGGAATGGAGAAATGAGTTTGAGATTCACAAGAAGATTTACGGTTAGATTAGAGATTATTGAAACCGTGGCCGTGTCTAGTTGTCCACTTGTCTGCTAGAATAATGTTTTTCTAATTGATTTGGTGGTGTGGAATTGGGGATTTAAAGAAAGAGGTTTGGTCTTTATTTACAACTTAAAAAATGGTGAACAACAAGCAAGAACTGTGAATGACACCTGGCATAGTTAAATCGAACTCAGGCTGTTGGGAAATAGCAAATTATGGTTTATACATGTCATACAAAATTTATTACAAAAATTATTTTATTATACTACCATGTGAATCTGTTGGTCCGGAGACAAATATCAGGTGTAGAGGGGGGGGGGGGAGTGAATACACCTGAGTACAGTTTCTTTTTCTCGATGAAGGTCAGCTGAAGCTGTTAGTTGCAACTGATGAACAGTGCCAAATACAACCTTCGATCGCGGGTCAGAGTGGGTCAGCTACTGAGCTCTCCTACTGACTTTTGTCAGTACTTCGAAACTCAGTCGAAGACTTTAGCAAATTAAGTTCTTTTGGCTGTGCGACTTTTGAAATACGTTTTATGCAAACTTATGATTTTCAAAGGTTTGTATGCAATAAAACAGTAAAGAACACAAGCAATTTAACGTGGTTCGGATACGCAAGATCCTACGTCCACGGTCCTGAACAAGGCAGGATAACTTGTTGATTAATCTGAGCAAGTCTCAGCAAGAAAACTGTGCACTGGACAGATCCTTCTAAGTTATAGTCCTTAGCGACTTTACAATTCAAACCTAAGTTCGAAAGGGAGGGGATGATCTCCAACTAAGAAGGAGTTCTTACAATAAGAACAATTCACAGAAAGTGAACTCCTTCGAATTTCTAAGCTATAAATTTGGCAATGAGCTTAGCTAGAGAAGAAGGGATCTAAAGAACTCTAGAGAGAAGAACTAATGATATTCTATGAAGGCAAGTTCTTCGCTGGATGATCTTTAAGTTTGCTAGAGTGTTCTTGAGCTTGAGCGTTTTTCCCTTGTTTATCCCGTGCGTGGAGCTCGGATTTCTTCTCTATTTATACACGTGAGCTATGGCATATGTCCGTTGGAGACGACGATGCCACGTGTCACAAGCTTCCAAAGAAAACGACCATAAATTCGAACTTGTTGCGGCGGGGCGGTTAAGTGCGTACATGAGAGCGGCTTTTTACCGGGGGGAGCGGTGTAAGACGTTGTCGGCTTCTCATTGGTCGAGGTTTGTGGTTGGTGAGAATGTCGAGTTGACCGTTCAAACAACCTCGTATGATCTTCTCGCCGAACTTTCGAAAAGACTTAAGTAGCCGGGTCGCTTTTACGTCGGATACTGATGAACCGCAAAGTCTCTGTCTTCTTCGACCGAGTCGGCTGACAAGGAATGTAGCTTCTGAGTAGGTCAGCTGGCGACTGCGAAGGTACTGGGCTTGCATGAGTTCTTCTATTGATGACTTATCAGCTGCTGGGTTGGCCTCTACTTAGGTCTACTCAGCTGATGCGCTGTCTTCTACTGAGGTCTAGTCAGCTGCTGACTGAAGAACGTAAGCGATTACACTGATGACGTGGGATTCCGAAAAGTTTCTTCGACAGAAGATCAGTTCGACAATTACCCCGTACAGGACTTAGACAAAAATATTAAAAACGATTACATCAAGTCTAACCTATACATCAGCTAATCCTAACGACACACTATACTACTGAACAGCTGAGTATCATCTACTGACTCATATCCAACAATTTCCCCTAATTGATGATGCCAAAACCTCTACTTCTAAATTCTAAACGAAAAACATTTTATAAGGTATGTTGACCTACTAACAACAATTTCCCCCTTAATTTATCTGAGGAAAACAAATTGATATGATAACTTCAAAACATCAGCAGGTGAGAGATAGGCAAAATCAGAGAAACTGATAGTGTGAGTGTGTGTCAGATCACTTAGTGATCAGTTGTGAAAACACAAAGCAAAGTGCTGTAAGACAATGAGTAATTGTCTGTCAAGCAATAGGAACGATAATATATTTGATCAGGAAATTACAAGTTCCTATTACTATTACAAAAGAGTAGAGAGAAGTACTACTGACGCCTGAAGCCTTGAGTACGCTTCTTGAAATCAGCAGATCTGTCGACAGGAGGTTCCAGACCATAGTATAAATAGATTCTCTTCCTCAGCGTCTGGATATCCTCAAAGTCTTCGGCCAAGGTCGACACTCGGGTCGAAATGAGATGCTTGCGGCTCCGATCTCATCCTCTATTTCCTTCGTGCATAGAACTCCGCGCGCTGTTCTAGGAGGTGGAATGCGCCTGAAGGTTGGAGCTCTAAAAGGAATGTTTTCTCTCTTCATGATCTCCAGAAGTTGTTCCCTAAGCTCAGAATTGTAATTAAACATGAACTCGTCAAAAGCTTGTTCGATAGACTGCTCACGAGGATAGAATTCCCATACATAGTAGCCTTTGATGAATTCCTTTTTGAGTTCTTCCCATTGATCATTGACTAGAGCCGGTATCCATTTATCGATATGAAGAATTGGGTCCTTCTTGACATAAGGAGCTCTTCTGTACCTTGATCCTCGTGGGATTTGCCTTACGGGGTCGACTGTCGGCTTTTGAGATAAGGCTAATCATCTTAGCCATATCAGCCATTCTCTTCTTCTCTCGGAGAGCCGCTGCCCTACAGTCTCCTTTTCTAAGGTTTAGGCCTTGTAGCGTGGCTTCCCAAGTGGCTCTATCTTCTGCTTCCTGCTCAGGAGAAAGATGAGTCTAATAATGACTCTGAGCAGTAGCTTGACCTGCAGTAGGAAGAGTTTTTGCAAACTCCTACTGAGCCTTCTTTTTCTCCTCTTCCACAGACTCTCCCTTCTTCTTACCTCTGCCCTTAACAACTTTGCCCTTAGGCTTCTTAGCAAGTTGGGCTTCTTCCAGCTGACGCTCATGGTCCAGCTTATCCTGAAGTTGTTGGGCTACCCGGAGGTCGAAGGCCTCTTGTTCCGCTTTTGATTTGAATTTACGGACGGGGGAGGAAGGATGAGAAATATCAGTAGCAGTCTCCTTCCCCGGCCTCTGCGGAGGAGTCTGTTGCTCTTCTTCTAACTCTTTCTCAATGAAATGAGCAACTTCTTCTATGTGTGCTGCGGAAGATGAGATGGGGGTAGGTTGTAGGGGATATTCAAGTAGTAGAACCCCTGAATCTGCTTGGGCTGCGGAGGGTCCTTTCTCCTGAACGCCTTCCCCCTGAGCAGTAGAGGGTTCTTCCCCCTGAGGAAATGTGGAGGGTCCTTCCTCCTGAACCCTACCTTCCAAGATCTGGACTTCAGCCGTCTCCGTTTTAGGTTCATCTTTCATAATACATTCCCCCTTTTTGGCATCATCTGCCTTAGAGAGTTGGGTGCGGATGGCTTGAATGTCTCTTTCCACATCGTGGACTGAATCCTTAATATGAGAAGCTGTGGATTCGAAGTCCTTGACGAGATCGCAGTATAATTCCCAGTCTTTTTCCTGATCAGCTCTAGATGTTTTAAGCTGTGCAGCTGACTCCTGACGGAGTTTCAGCAGAGCTTGATCCTGTGATTCTGTCATTTCTTTCTGAATAAGTTTCAGAGCCTCTGCCTGTTGGGTAATAGATTCCTGAAGGCTAGAGGTGGCAATCTTATTCTTCTCATCACTTTCGAGCTTAATAGTTTCAAGAGCTTGAGTCAGCTGCTCTGAAAAGATCTTCTGCTAATTCTGGAGCAACCGCCGACTACGAGCTTCTAAATTGATTTTACGAGCGGCTAAGGCGGCCTCAATTATCTCCCGAAAATTTGGTTGAGGAGGAGCTTCGGAGTTTTTTGA
This sequence comes from Lavandula angustifolia, assembly GCA_028984105.1. Classification (NCBI taxonomy): domain Eukaryota; kingdom Viridiplantae; phylum Streptophyta; class Magnoliopsida; order Lamiales; family Lamiaceae; genus Lavandula; species Lavandula angustifolia. The sequence continues at coordinate 9,188,500 of CM054810.1, forward strand.
GATGCCGCCGGCTAGTCCGTCTAAGCTCACTGTCTGAGCCTTAGTGTACTTTGTCCATTTCAGATGGACGTCCTTAGCCAATAGTCTGTTCTTCTCTCCTTGACGTCTAATGGCTTTGTTAACAGACTTCGAGAACACGGAACCGATAGGCTGAATCTGGTAAGAACTGGTTCCGAGCCTCTGCTCAGAAAACGTGAGGAGCTGCTCCCGACTATACTTCGGAGCACCTTGAGCATCACCTGATGTATCAGGATGTGGTGATTTGCTCTTCTCACGGGGAGTTGAACCCTCAGCAGAGCCTCCCAACTCTGTATCCTTGGGTGTCTGATCCTTCCTCTGATCATCATCATCATCATTGTTCTTATTATCATCCTTATCAGCAGGAGGAGATGGGGGCGGAGGAGTATCACTAGAAACTGACTCTCGCAAGCTTAGAAGATAAAGCATAGCGGCTCTAAGATCTTCGAGAGTAGCCAAGTCAGCTGGCTCTCCGTACCCTATGACTTCTTGTAATTTCTGCTCCTCATCGAGCAAGTTGATGACTGAGTGGGTTTTGATTATCTCTGCTAGAATATCCCAACTCAGAAATCTCAGTAGCATTTGAACCCTTGCCCTGAGGGCTATGTTGACTAAGTCTGAGTGCCCAGCGATCTCAGGAATATGATCGTGTACTTCAGCTGTGGCACGGAGACGAGTGAAATGAATAGTTGTCCACTCAGTCGGAGTCTCCTCAGTCGGTTCCCTAACATCCGACTGGGTCTCTTCAGAGCTGATGACCTGGACCTTATCTTTGAGGGTCGCACCCTCAATGCCAGTATCAGAGTCCAAAATTTGCTCTTCTTGTGTGTGAGGAGGAGCTTGTTCAATGACAGTGAGAGGCTGAGCAGCTGAGACCTCAGCTGGTCTGGGCTTAGTTAGCCTCCTCCTCTTAGGCACTTCGGTATGAGGGGGCAGAGCAGATGCAGCTCTCTTCGGCTCAGCCGGCCCTTTCCCGATAGATTTTTCAGTCGCTGCTTTTGTTTTGAACTTAATCAATTTCATGTCAAAGAATTTTGAGTCAGCGAACGATGAGTGCCTTTGAACAGAGCTCTCAATGAGGACTGACATCTTAGTCCCATAAAGTAATTTCCCCACACTGGCTAACTTCCTCTCTCCAGTGGGTAAGGTAGTGAATTTCTGGGCTTGGGCCTTCATCTCAGAAACGTAATAATCGGCCCAGTTCACTTCAATTTCGTCGTCGATCGCTATCATCGTTGAATCCTTGGTTTGGACAGTTGATCGTATGATCCAATGAGCTAGTCAGTATGTGAGAGACTATGTAGGCTAGTCCTCTGTATTGGGGAAGCAAAAGGTTCTTCGGCAAAGCTGTCTTGAACGAGATGTTAGTTCGTCCGCAGAACTTATGGACATACTCATTTATCTCTTTCTCCTTGTACCCGATGGGAGAAATACCAGAGTCTGGAAGGTCGAACGTCAGCACCAAGGCGTCACTGACGTTGAAGACTCGCTTTGTAGAATCCCAACAATTCTGATCAACTTCTTTCATGTAGGCGAAAGAAGATTCCTCGCCTCCAGACGCAAGCGACTTCCAGTTGAAATACACCTCTGCCACTTGCCTTGGCAGATACGATCTCGGGTGTTTCGTTACCAACTCCTGAAGACCAGAATGCTCTAGAGCATCAAAGACCGGCTCCAGATAGGAAATATCTACTTGACGGAAGGCCAAAGTCGGTTCAAACTGAATCCTAGAGGACATAATCTCCTCAATGTTCTCAGGAGTCTGAACTGTCGCCATTGAAATTTGCAAAACAACTTGTTAGCACTTGAAAATAGAGTAAGTTAGTAAGTATTAAGCAGGTTTCAATACATTACCAAATACTAAAGAGCTTGAGAAGAATGCAAATGCGAGGCAGTTTGAGAAGATTTTGAGAGAACTGAAACGCTCGAAGATAGCTCTTAAGTTGTAAATGGCGAAAAGTGAGGAAAGGATAGAAGATGAAAGATTTTATATATCATGTCTGATTATAAGTTTTGATCCTACGATCCAATTTTAATCTTTCAAATCTTATGGACGGCTGAGATTGAATGTTAAAAAAGGAATGATTACCAAAGCCGCCTCTAACATAGATTTACGTAATAAAGGTAAGTGAGAAGACATGCATTAAATGCGTGACAGACATCATTAATTACTCAGTTATTCGAATGAGAAGGTTTCCTACTGACCTTTCCTTAAACTATTAATGGCGGGAAATAAATGCACATTAACTGCTGACTTCGTGCGACTGATATAGTAAATGCAAACATGCTTCTGAAAAGAAATTAAGTATATGATACTACACAAACCTCTTCAGCTGAACTTTCGATCAGCTGGTTACCGTTATATCGCAGGAGGATGGTTGAAGTACTGATAAGCGTGTTCCCCCTTGTTGTGTACAGTGTGATTCTTCCTACTGAATCACTGTACGGAATCTACTGATCTGTCGTACTGGTTCCATCTACTGATACCAAAAGTTGCCAATTGTCTCCATAAGCTGCTATCAGTAGTTGCCTTCTACTGATGCATTTCAGTAGGATCCAGTAGACCTAGCTCAACTGATAATTCTCTGAATCTGTTCTCAGCTAGTGGTTTGGTCAGTATGGCTGCCCTTTGCTTGTCAGTATGGATTTTCTCCATTCTGATATCCTTCTTCTCGACATGGTCTCTGATGAAGTGGTGTCGGATATCCACGTGCTTGCATCTCGTATGTAGAACTGGGTTCTGAGTTATGGCAATAGCACTTGTGGAGTCACAGTAGATGGGCACTTCATTATGAGTGATACCATAATCTCTCAGTTGTTGTCGAAGCCAAAGGATTTGGGCACAAAGAACTTCCAGGCAGCCATGTACTCGGCTCGGTAGTGGACGTTGCTACTGAGTGCTGTTTCTTTGAGAACCAAGATATCAGCTTGCTGCCTAGGAACTGACACGTTCCGGAAGTTGACTTACGATCTATCCTGCATCCTGCATAATCAGCATCAGAATAACCTGTCAGTATTAGATTATCATCAGCAGGATACCATAACCCAGAGATCGGTGTTCCTCGTAGATATCGCAGAATCTTCTTTGCTGAGTCTAAATGACTTCGCTTGGGATCCGCTTGAAATCTTGCGCATACACCAACAGCATAAGTTATATCAGGTCGGCTAGCTGTTGAATATAACAAAGAACCAATAATAGCTCTATAATCAGTAGAGTTAACAGAAGCTCCCTCTTTGTCTAGATCGATTTTAAAATTCGTGTTCATGGGGATTTTGACTGGCTTGCTGGAGTCGCAGCCGAATCTCTTGAGAAGATCTCGATTGTATTTGGCTTGAGTGATGAAGATTCCTTCAGGTGATTGCTTCACTTGAAATCCAAGGAAATAATTCATCTCTCCCATCATGGACATCTCGAATTTCTCTTTCATCATCTTCTCGAACTGCTGACATATGATCTCGTTTCTGCAGCCGAAAATGATGTCGTCCACGTAGATTTGCACCAGTAGAATGTCATCTCCTGACTTTATATTGAATAGGGTGTGATCTACTGTCCCCTTCTGAAAACCTTTCTGAAGTAGAAAGTCTGATAGGGTATCATACCAAGCCCTGGGTGCTTGTTTTAACCCATACAGAGCTTTCCAAAGTCTGTACACCTGATGTCCCTGCTGAAAGCCGGGCGATTGTTCCACGTAGACTTCTTCCTTCAGTACGCCGTTCAGAAAAGCTGACTTTACATCCATCTAATTGACTTTGAAGCCTTGATGTGTTGCATAAGCTAGGAATAGACGAATGGCTTCCAATCTAGCGACTGGAGCGAATGTTTCATCAAAATCAATTCCTTCTGCCTGACTGTATCCCTTTGCAACTAGTCGTGCTTTATTTCTGACAATGACGTTGTTTTCATCTCGCTTGTTTTTGAAGACCCACTTAGTACCAATCACGTGCTGATGTCTAGGTCTGTCTACAAGCTCCCAAACTTCGTTTCGGACGAACTGATTCAGCTCTTCTTGCATGGCGATGATCCAGTCAGCATCATTAAGTGCGTCCTCTATCGATTGAGGTTCTTCTGTAGACAAGAAACAAGAATATAGTGAGCTTTCGCCTTGATTTAATCTCGATCTTGTTCTTATCGTCGCTGACGGATCTCCTATTATGAGATCTGAAGAGTGAGCATCTAGCCAAGATCGTCTGAGTCTAGCTTCTTCTTCTGATACAACTTCTGCAGAATCAGTAGGAGTGTTAGGCATTTCAGTAGTATCGTTTCCGAGATTGCAAAGATTTCAGTAAGAAGATTAGGATCTACTGAGTTTCCAGGTTCAGGGGGCATTTAGCTCGGGAACATTAATCATTCCCCCGAGTTTATATTCTCAGTAGAGGTCTCAGTTACCACGGGGGCTTCCTCATCGACCGATGTTACCTGTTGTTGATTCTGTTCGGTAGAATCAACTAGGTCAGCTACATCGACTGTTGGTTGAGTCTGGGTTTGTTCATCGTCTGACTCATCAACCCAACAATGCTTGGATCTTTTCGGCTTTATCGGTAAGTCCGAGATCCCGTAGCTTCTTGCCGACATTATCGATTTGTCTCTGTATCTTTCCCTGTTCTTAGTAACAAATTCATCAAAAACAACATGAGGGCTTTCCTCCACACAAAGAGTCCGATAGTTAAAGACTCGAAGGCTTTACTGACTCGAGAGTATCCTAAGAAAACTCCTTGATCAGATTTGCTATCAAAGACCTTCAGCTGATCTTTCCCGTTATTGTGGATAAAGCAAGGACAGCCAAAAATATGGAAATGAGATATAGAAGGAATTCTCCCTTTCCATAATTCATATGGTGTCTTCATATGTTGCTGAGTGAGTAGTGAGCGGTTCTGAGTATAGCAGGCGGTGTCAGTAGCATCAGCCCAGAACTTCGAGGGTAGTCCAGAGTCTGCGAGGAGCGTTCTTACTGCTTCTTTAAGTGTTCTGTTCTTTTGCTCAGCAAGTCCGTTCTGCTGAGGGGTGCGCACGGCTGATGTCTCGTGTTTAATTCCCTTTTTATCGCAGTACGTCTTAACTACTGAGTTTAGAAACTCTGTTCCTCTGTCCGAGTGAATTCTTTGAATCTTGATGTCCTTTTCCACACTGAGCTTCTTCAGCAGATTGGGCAACTCAGTTTGAACATCAGACTTATTGGCGATGAAGATAACCCAAGTATATCTCGAATAGTCGTCAATAACGACGATGGCATACTTCTTGCCTCTTATAGTCACTGGAGAGACTGGCCCGAATAGGTCCATGTGCAGTAGCTGAAGGATTCCATCAGTGGAAGGTGACGGAATACGTGGATTGCTATTCTTTGTTTGCTTTCCCTTCAGACATGCTTCACAGTTTCTATCTTTGATAAACGATTCGTTGGGCAGTCCTCTGACTTTGGAGTTCTTGGCTAGCTTGTTCATGGTCTTGAAGTTCAGGTGGTTGAGTCTTTTGTGCCATAGCCATCCTGACTTGTCACCAGATTTTGTCTGTGCGAGTAAGCAAGCCTCAGGTTCTGTGGTTTTCCAGTTTGCAACATAGATGTTCTTCCTCCGCGAACCTGATAACACTATTTTCCCTGTAGATTTGTTAACAACATCACAGAAACCAGCGTCAAAGATAACTCTGTTAAGATTATCACAGAATTGACTGACAGAAAGGAGATTATGTTGAAGTCCTTCAACATATGTTACTCTTGGAACTGAAGCAGTCCCAATGTTCAGTGTTCCGTATCCCCTTGTGTAACCTTTTGAGTTGTCACTAAACTCAATTCTGGGACCATCTTCTTGTATGTAGTTGGTCAGCAGGCTCTTCTGATACGTCATGTGTCTTGAGCAGCCGCTGTCCACTATCCATGGGTCCTTATGCACCTGCAAAACATAAGCATATTTAGGTACCCTTTGGTTCAGTTGGGTCCTTACTGGTTAGTGGGTGATTTCAGAACCCAAATCTGTCTCGGGACCTTAGAAGTCTGAGACTTCTTCTTCGAACCTTGTCGCCTTTCTTCTCCACGGGACTTGGAGATACCGACTTTTCTGGCGATGATTTTGGGGTTCGGGGGCTTTCTTCTTCGAGTCTTTGCGCTTCTCCCGACCCCCTGGTCTCATAATAGTACGAGCCGCTCCGAGCCGGGTGCTCATACGGTGGCTCCTTGTATGCTTTCGCCCATCTGACCTTCTTGGTTCCCCCTGAGTTTGATCTCGGTGTCCTGGGGCTGGAACCTTTGGTCAGTTGTTTGTTGCTGCTTGGCTGAGGTGCGATTACTTTCTGTTTGTTCTTCGCCTGAGGTGCGGTGTCAGCAACTTGCACCTTTCCTCTGACGAACCTATCAGCCAGCGTTGCTGAGCTTTTGGAGGTAGAAGCTTCGTGAGTGTAGCCAAGGCCTTCTTTCACAGCAGTAGGCCCTTGTGCTCTGAGCATTCTTTCTAGCTTCTCCTTAGCTCCCAGTTATTGTTCAGTCATCAGTCCTCTCCAGACCTCATCACTTCTCCTGAGAGAATCATAGTCCTTCTGTACGTCTGAGAGTTTCTGACTGAGTTGGGCTATTTCAGTCTCTTTCTCCGAATTGTCCTTGGTCAGGACTGAGATATGAGTCTCTTAAAGCTGAGACTTAGTCATAAGAGATTCGATCTCTTCGTTGAGTCTCGCAACTAGATCCACTGACTCAGTAGAGACCTGACAATCAGAAGAAAGTCTCTGATTCTCAGCCTTTACCTGTTCAAGTTCCTGGACAGTTCTGCTGAACTCTTTGCTCAGCTGAATTTGTTCCTCTAGCAGGTCGTCATATGCTTGTACTACGTCCAGAGGATTATCCGAGACCGAGCAAGTATCGTGTGTGTTTTGTGAAGAGGAGGTTATATTAAGTTTAGAATTTACCTCAGCCTCTTCTCCGGCCATCAGACAGTGTTCAGCTGATTCCTCAGGAACCGTCTCTCCGACTTCAACAGCTACGAATGCAGCTTCATCATCAGAAGAGTACATGAATGTATCCTCTTCAATTGAGTTGTCGGATATCTCTCCGGCTATATAGGCCCGCCTCTTCCGGGGCAAATTTGTCTCTTTCGGCTCGCCGTTCGCTCTTTGAGCACTGAGAGTTCGGGGACAATCGTGCGATAGTGTCCCTCCTTCTTGCAGTTGTAGCATGTTGATGCTCTGCTGCTGCTTTTTCCAGCTGAGTCTTTTGATGGACCAGCAGCAGGTTCTGTTTTCCTGCATTCAGTAGAAGGATTAGACTCTTCCCTTCTCTGATAATCTTTCTTACCTGAGGGAGAATCTCTATGGTATTTCTTCAACTTTCTGACTCTCTCCTTTTCTCTTTGGTATTTGAGAGCCATCGGTGCGAGTTGGTCGGCAGCGCATATTTCGAGAGGTCTTTGTATGCCGGCAGCTAGCCCACGCTTTGGAAGAAATATTTTTGCCTCCAGTTTTGTTGACTGTTGCCTTGAAGGCATGATCGAACTGTGTGTCAGCTGGAGCACTGGAGCACTTTTGAGGTAGACTATACTCAAATTCCTCCGTCTTTAATTCTGAAAATATAACATTAGGAGTTAGAGCATTAAGATCAGAGCGACGTAAATAAGTAGCAAAAGGAAGCCACTTCTGTCGAGGTAGCGCTCTTATGATCTTTGTGTTCATCTCTTTGTTTGAGAACACTTTTCCCAGCCCGTTTATCACATTGACTTGATTCGTAAATCTGACGCTCAGCTCGTCAATGGTTTCACTGGGCTCCATCGCAAAGGCTTCGAACTTCTGAAGCTCTAATTCGAGCTTGTTTTCTATGATCTAAGGAGTTCCTTGGCTTAGTACAGCCAGGGCGTCCCAAAGTTCCTTCGCCGTTTTGCAATCCTGCACCCTCCCGAGATGTGAGTCACTGAGCGTTGTCAGTATAGCATTTCGTGCGACTCGGTCGAGGTTATGCAGTTTTTTCTCTTCAGGCGTGAAGACAGATTTGTCCTTGGGAATCTTTGGACCGATTCGAGCTCCTTCACCTTCCACATCAGCGAACTGAACGCTGTTTATCATTGGAATGATGGGTCCGGTCTCCAGTACGTCAGTCATGCTGTCGTGCAGCGACGTAAGGTGTGCCTCCATTCTTACACGCCATACCGTGAAGTTCTCTATCGAGAACATCGGCACCATCCTGATACTTGACATGTCAGACATTATGCGTACGAGTATAAGGATGAATGAAGAGATGCCTTGTGCAGAGAAAACGTTTTCAGGATCTGTTCGAGAAGACCAGTAATACAGAACAGGTGATCAGTAGAACACCGTGAGCTCTGATACCAATTATTGGTCCGGAGACAAATATCAGGTGTAGGGGGGGTGAATACACCTGAGTATAGTTTCTTTTTCTCGATGAAGGTCAGCTGAAGCTGTTAGTTGCAACTGATGAACAGTGCCAAATACAACCTTCGATCGCGGGTCGAGTAGGTCGGCCTCCGAGCTCTCCCTACCGACTTTTGTCAAGCTTCGAAACTCAGTCGAAGACTTTAGCGTGCGGATAAGTGTTGGGCTCAGAGTTTGTCACTTTTTGAAAACGTGTTTTCGCAAATTAAGTTCTTTTGGCTGTGTGACTTTTGAAATACGTTTTATGCAAACTTATGATTTTCAAAGGTTTGTATGCAATAAAACAGTAAAGAACACAAGCAATTTAACGTGGTTCGGATATGCAAGATCCTACGTCCACGGTCCTGAACAAGGCAGGATAACTTGTTGATTAATCTGAGCAAGTCTCAGCAAGGAAACTGTGCACTGGACAGATCCTTCTAAGTTATAGTCCTTAGCGACTTTACAATTCAAACCTAAGTTCGAAAGGGAGGGGATGATCTCCAACTAAGAAGGAGTTCTTACAATAAGAACAATTCACAGAAAGTGAACTCCTTCGAATTTCTAAGCTATAAATTTGGCAATGAGCTTAGCTAGAGAAGAAGGGATCTAAAGAACTCTAGAGAGAAGAACTAATGATATTCTATGAAGGCAAGTTCTTCGCTGGATGATCTTTAAGTTTGCTAGAGTGTTCTTGAGTTTTAGCGTTTTTCCCTTGTTTATCCCGTGCGTGGAGCTCGAATTTCTTCTCTATTTATAGCTGTGAGCTATGGCATATGTCCGTTGGAGACGACGATGCCACGTGTCACAAGCTTCCAAAGAAAACGGCCATAAATTCGAACTTGTTGCAAAGCAGGCGTTAATTCTTGTACATGAGAGCAGCTTTTTCCGTAGGGAGCGAGGTAAGGCGTTGTCGGCTTCTCATTGGTCGAGGTTTGTGGTTGGTGAGAATGTCGAGTTGACTGTTCAAACAACCTCGTATGATCTTCTGATGAACTTTCGAAAAGACTTAAGTAGCTGGGTCGCTTTACGTCGGATACTGATGACCGCAAAGTCTCGTCTTCTTCGACCGAGTCGGCCGACAAGGAATGTAGCTCCGAGTAGGTCGGTGGCGGCTGCGAAGGTACTTGGGCTTGCATGAGTTCTTCTACCGATGACTTATCGGTTCTTGGGTTGGCCTCTACTGAGGTCTACTCAGCTGATGCGCTGTCTTCTATTGAGGTCTAGTCACCGCCGATCGAAGAACGCAAGCGATTACACGATGATGACGGGGTTCCGAAAAGTTTCTTCGACGAAGATCGGTTCGACAATTACCCCGCATGGGACTTAGACAAAAATATTAAAAACGATTACATCAAGTCTAACCTATACATCAGCTAATCCTAACGACACACTATACTACTGATATCAGCTCGGTTTTGGGATCTTCAATTCCATAGTACTACTATGATTTCCCCCAATTTTCTTTTAACCACGAACAGCTGAGTATCATCTACTGACTCACATCCAACAGAATCTACAACATATTCCTATCTATATAGTTAAACATCATTAACTAGCTAACCTCTTATGGTGACAATAAAAGTTGGATAGGAGTGATTTCTATTGATGAGACAACCATTCTTCTTGATCAAATGGAGCGTTGATGGAAGCTGGAAACTCCTCTTTCTCCATGCTAAGGACTTGCTAATTCCTTTGATCCAACTTTTGAAATCCCTTCATTATTAGGAAGACCCCCTTGAAACTATCTATCTAAATCAGAATCCCCATCATTATTCGTGCAATCTTTTGTGTCTCCTAGCCATTTTTTCGAAGTTCTCATCATTATCTCTCTATTTAAGTTTCAAGATTTCCCGTGGTTAGGAACAAATGGTATGGTGAATACCTTTAAATTTTCAAAAATAAATTAGGTCTTCAATCTTGAAAAGGGGGAATACTTGTACGGGAGTTCATCAACAAGTGCACCAACCTACTCCTCCGTTGGAGAGGGTTGTAGCTTTTTAGCATGGAACTGTCAAGATTCATGATGTTGGTCAACAAAAGAGCCATTTGGGTGACCAACATATTCTCCATATTCTTCATTGGGTTGCAGTTTCTCTACTCTTAACAAAAGAGGCCAGTTGTTTGAGGTCTCATCTTTGGATGCCAACTCTGCATTACGTGGTAGGGAATTATGAAATTTGCGTATTTTGATCTGCTAGCTGTAATAGAACATCTCCCACCCACTACTAGACCCGGCCAAAAAAACCGGAACCGACGGTCCGATTCCAATTTGGAACTGTGGTCTGAGGTTTTTGAACCGTGGTCAACGGTTCTGAACTGGAACAGAGCCGTGAACCATCGTTAGGCGGGCCGGTTTCGATTCAAGCTTTTAAAACCGTAAAAACCAAAGGTTTGAAAAGTTACCCTTGCGATTTTGAAAATTTTGACCGTTGGAAGCCAACGATCATGATCTATGAACCGTTGAGATCCAACGGCCAGGATCATCCTGAATCGGCCCGCAACCAACGGTTCAAAAGGCTTTTGTTATGTTTTAAATTCCTACATCTATAAATACCCCCATTTCATCAACAACAATTTCTACTCTCTCTTTAATACTTTGGAGTTCATCATAATCTCTCTCTAATTCATCATACTCTCTCTAATTCATCCTACTTTCTCTCTAATTAATCCTCTCTATTTTGCTAGTACAAATAATGTCTTCTTCGAACTCCGGTCGTAACAATAATGTTCATAGGGATAAGGCTCATGTCCCCAATTTTAATTCCACCCCACCACTTCGAAGAAGGCAATCCGACTCCATTGACGAGGAAGACGATGTCGTCCGAAAACTTCTCTGATAGCCAAGTCTTTTCGCCCTACAATGGCTTCTCGAATACTCCTTACTGTCCCTCCGAAGTCCAAAGGGCTGGTGAAGCAATAGATAAGATGGTGCACGATTGGGGAACACCAACCCCATCTTTCGAAGGCCATAGAAGATCACTAATGGAGCGAGAGCAAACACCACCCGAAGTGGAGCTCGAGGAAGAAGAGGAGGACGAAGAAGGCCCTACCCCAAGTCGTCGGGCCTCCGACATTTTTTCAATCCACATGAAAATGGTGGAGTTGGGAAAGATCAACAGAGTTATGAACTATCGAGTGTATTACAACTATTGCGACAAGAATTATCTATTTAAGGCGGGGAATGGATACGACACTTTGAGGAGACATATCACTTCAAAGCATGCGACGTAGGCAAGCACGCTGTCAAAACCAACTAAACTTTCGTAGTAATGTACCCAGTTCTAATCCGGAAGGTTTGAACGCTCAACAACTCTTTAAATATAATGAAAGACTTGTGAGGCGTGAGATATCTAAGATGACGGTGCGAGAGGATTTACCACTAAGATGGGCGGATTCTAATGGTTGGGAAAATAGAATGAGAGCCGGATTTAATAGGTATCATATAACAAGTAATACAAGGGGAGTAGTAGATCAAGCGAATGAATATAAAGTAACTTTGCAAACGATGTTTAGGAATTTAGATATTGTTGGGTGATGATTCTATCCTCAACACTGTTGCATATAGTGGAAAATGATTCTGTCTTCGTACTGACATATACTCAGTAACCTTGTGCTTTGAACGAGTCTATGAAGATTTGAAGATCCGAAAACCCTATCTTGATCGATGAACCATTACTTTGTATTTGTTTTTGTCTCTGAGGTTTCAGACTCAGTAGACACTCTGCTCTGGCTCAGGCACTCAGTAGCTTATCAGCCTCAGCACCAGGAGTAGAAGACTCAAAGAATCTTGGACTCGGCAGAGCAAAGATATGCGAAAGGAGTCAGTGGAACTGAACTCAGCAGGAGTAGTTCACTGTACTCAGAGTTGATCTTCAGTAGAGCCAACTCAGCATGTTCACTACTAAATCAGCGATCAGACTCAGCAACGGCCAGACAGTCTTCTGAACTGTCAGATCTTTTGAAAGTCAATAGTATAGTCAAATACGAGGATAAGAGAAGTCAGCTTCAGATCTCCTCGAAGTCTGTTCCATCTCAACCACTTTCCAAACCTCGGCAAATGACAAGCAGACACCTGTCCTACACCTACTAAAGCTGCAAGTCAACAACTTTTCGGAAAAGGAGGGAAAGGACACTGTCACTCTACTTCAAAAGAGCCGTTAGCTACCAAAAGAGAGAGATAAAAGGATCATCGTCTCCAACGGATCCATCCTTATCTCTTCTCTATAAATAGAGGGATAAATCAAAATTTGAAGCTCACGGGAAGAACACGAACCGAACCTTCGCATACACAAGAACACAGAGCATTCAAAATGAGCTAATCCGAAAAGCCCAAGTCTTCCGCAAGAAGTTCGAAGAATATATCTCCGGCGAAAGACTACATTCTAGCTCTTAGGGAACCAAGCTTAAATCGTTACATACAAGCCTCTAGTATCCAAATGACGTTACACGAACCCATAGCTAAACTCAGCTGTTCGTCGTTCTAGAAGCTACCTTCTCGTTCCCTATCCCTCTAACCTAAGCTCAATAGAACATATCCATAACTTAGACGAAGGAGTTCATATTTGAACTTAATCCTTATTGTAAAAGGACTCCTTCATAGTTGGAGAGTTTGTCAAACACTTAAGTTTGATAACCGTGTAAACTGAGACTTGCTCAGTATAAATTCCAAGACGCGGCTTTGTCCAGTGTACAAGCCGACTGAGACTAACTCAGTATAATACATAGCCTCCTGATCTTTCGGGACAGTGTACGTAGGATTTTTGTGTCCGAACCACTTTAAAAATCTCTCTATCTCTCGTTTGTGTTCTCTTTACTGTTGCATTGATTTTAACTGTTCATACTGAAAACTATCCTTTAAAATCATTCAACTGAGTTTCAGCAAACTTAACTGATCGCACTAATCTACTGAAACTGTTTTATTAAAAACGTTTTTCAACTCAACTGAATTGGGCCTACACTATTCCACACCACTGAACTCTATCTGCATGATACTGAATTCTGACGCTCAATCAGCTAGCAGATCTCAGTAGAGTCAGTCACTCTGCCAACACGATTCAGAACAACTTTCTGGTCTGCTGAATTCATTCAGTACGACATCATCCTGAAAAGGACTGTTCGTGTTTAAGTTGAGAAAATCGGTTTCAGGTGTATTCACCCCCCCCCCCCTCTACACCTGAACATGCTCTCGGGACCAACAGATACTAAAGTTAGTATTTGTTCGGATATTTGGAACGGAAAATACAAAATAAATAGTTATATGGGTGTTATCGTACATTGGGTAGATGCAACTTGGAATTTAACATTCATTAGCTTTTAAGCACATGGATGATTCACATAGTACTGTAATATAGCTAGTAAGTTAATCTAAACTTTTCAAAGTGTAAGCTTATGGATAGAGTATTTACCATAGGTTTTGATAATCCTAATGCTAGTGCTAATACCGCTTCCGTTCTGACTTTATTTAAAATATGTAGCCTTATACTAGGTGGTAAATTATTGCATGCTAGATGTATATGTCATATTATTAATTTATGTGTACAAGATAGAGTTAAATCTACGACGCACATTACTATGCCAACTAGAGAAGTCATTAATTTCTAAAATTCCACCCTATAATTCTTTAAAAATGGAGACAATATTTAAAAAATCGAGGCCAAAAAACTTAGAAGCTTTCAAACCGAAGTGTCACATAGATGGAACTCTACTTATGAAATGATGGAGATTACAAATAGATATAAAGAAGAATTATTCCAATTTATTAATTGTGAAATTAAGAAAATGTAACTATGTATCCTTCTTATTGGGATGATGTTAGAGACGTGAATGAGCTTTTACATGTTTTTGAAAATGGGACTAAAGAATTTTCCGGTGTTTATTATCTTACTTCCAACCAAGTTTTGACGTATTGTTGTTACATAGCACGTTCGTTTAATAAATATAGTAAAAATCTAATGCTTGTAAACGTCACTCAAGCTATGCTTGGAAAATGGCTTAAATATTTTAGAATATTTTGGATATTTTTCTATTTGCTTCTATTTTAACGTCTAATTTGAAACTTGAAGATGTTTATCGTTTACTTAATTATTATTATAATTTTGTGTTAACTTCACCACCTGGAGATAACTTAGACCTCCCCGATCCCAATGATGCCAAATCAAACCTAAAACAATATTTTGAAGTCTACAACTGTAGGATAAAACGTGGTGTTGATTCACGAATATCTAAAAGTAGTGCCTATAGTAGTACTCATAATCCTTGCATACAACAACTACATAATTTTCTACAAAGTAGGGGTTGGACTAGAGCGACAATTACTGACTTAGATATTATAGCGTAACGTATGTACCTAAACTTGACCGTGCAGGTGTAGAGATCGATCTACTGAGATGGTGGATGCAACAAGCGGAGACATATTCGGTACTTTCTGTTGCGGATAGGGAGATGTTTGCCATTCTGACCTCAACGGTCGCATGCGAGCAAGCATTTAGTGAGTCCGACAATGTCTTGAAGGCAAACAGATCATGACTTGCAGCTTTGAACCTTGAAGCGATAATGATGTTGAAAGATGCAGTCAAGGCCGAAGATCGTCTACAAGAAAACCATTGGCGAGGTCATTTGGATGACTACGAAGAGAGCGATGCAATCACAACCGCTTCAATGATGGCCAGAAATAGCGATGCCGAAGGCGCCGATGATCTCTACTACAATTAAATTTGCATATTGTAATATAGAAATTTAGTGATTAAAATTATTTTTTCATTTTTTAATTACCAATGTCTAAAAATAGAAATACTAGAAATATTATAACTACGTAAGGGCTTTGATTCCTTTCGAGGATAGTAGACAATTTTATCTTTAGATTAAATGCAATCCCGAATTGTCATTTCCTTTCTTTAGTGAAGTTCAGACAAAATTTTAAATTTCAATTATCTCAACACATTCAATTTCTATTGTGGTTTTTTCTTAAAAAAAATAATAAAAATCGCCGGTTCAAATCGGAACCATGCCAGAACCGTAACCACCGGTTCCAATTCGGATTGGAATCGGGGTAGGCGGACCGATTTCGGTTCCAAATTTTCGAACCGGAACTGTGGCGGAACCGGAACCGACCAAGTGTACCCACTTCATCAAATTTCTGTTTTCGTTGATAAAAGTTTTAATATGTTTAATCTTCAAGTAGCAAAAGCAAAAAACTAGAAGAAATTTTACCAAACAAAAATGCCTCTGCTTTTACCTCTTGAGATATTTTGCAACCTCTTGAGATATTTGCTCAACAAGATATCATAATCTCCATAATATGGCACATATTCGAATGAGACACAACATACGGCATTGACTTCATTACCACTTGAAAATCATCAATGGAAAAACTATTGCTTTAACAACATTTGTTTCCATGTTAATTTCAATATTAAGTAACTCACTGAAACCTACTTTTATTGGAACTCTAGCTCTCAAAATCTTCCCTCTTTGTAGTGATTTCCCATGCTTTGGGCACTTCATTTGCTTTATCTGGCCATACAATGGGATCAAGACTTTCTTTTTCCCTGAGCAAGCAACTTGATGATCACTCTATTCGGTTCAGAACCTGACTTTGATTTCTCTTTGGCCATTCAAAAACTGACCATTAGTTATGTTGAAATCACCATTCAAAAACCTCCAATTCTTTTGCATTTGTTTGGTTTGAGTGAAAAAGTGATAAGAGAGAAAGATGTGAGAAAGAAAGTGAAGAAAAAAAGAGGAGAAAGTGGTATTCCCTCCGTCCGGCTCCAAGTGACCAGTTTCTTTTCCGTGCGGAAATTAAGAAAGTTGATGATAAAATATGAGAAATGAATAGATGATAAAGTAAGAGAGAGAATATGAGTGAGATAGTGAGAGAATAAATGATAAAGTATGAGAGATAAATGATAAAGAAGTAATAAAGTAGGAGATATAAATGATAAAATAAGAGATAATTTATAAATTTTTTTAAAAAGTTATTTCCTTTTATGAAAATGGATCACTTGGAGCGGAGAAGAAAAATAGATCACCCCGACCTAAACGCCCGGAAAGAAAAATAGATCACTTGAAGCGGGACAAACTGAGTATATTTTAGTTTCAACTTTTTAGTTTTAGTGTTAATATACGACAATACCCTATTTGACTATTACAACTACAAAACTACCCATTCATTTAAAAACTATCTAGCAAATACCCAATTTTACTAAAATACCCTCACTTTTTCAAAATTTTCACCTAAACTTGTCAAATCGACACTATGTGTTGATCGGCCCGACCCTATTGATCGGCACTACCCTATTGATCAGCACAAAAAATTGTGATCGGGCACTACCTATTATGGGCACGACTCTATCGGTCGGCACGGCCCTATAGGTAGGCACAAAAAATGGTGATGGTCGGCACGACCCTATGGATCGGCACAAAAAAATTGTGCCGATCAATAAGGTCGTGCCGATCACAATTTTTTTGTGCCGACTGTGATCGGACCATCCAATCGTTTCACTTTATTGAAGAAGCAGGGGTATTTTCGTCTTCTTGTGTATATAGTGTAGTTAAATATAAGAATTGGGTATAAATGTGTTTGTCTTTTCCCAGATGGACATTTCGCCGCCGGACTCTTAGTTTTATCTCTATTTTGGAGAGAAAAAAAATTTGGGCATGGGTCCCACCACTTTTCTCCTTTTCCTCTTTTCTCTCCTTAACCAACACACAAAACTCTATCTCCTATTTCTCTTCTTTCTTCTTTTCTCTCAAATTCTCTTCAAACAAACACAAAGAAAAGAGTACATTACTCACATGAATAATTTCTTAAAGCAATACTTTTATAGAAATTATGCTTTCAATAAAGAAGTTTTATGTAATAAATAAAGATAGCACAAGTTTAAAAATAAATGTAGAACAAATGTAGAACTTATAATTTGAATATGTTCAATAAACTAAAACGTTTCAAACAATTCTTGTAATTAACCATCACCATCAACTACCTAAGTATCTGCCAAATATTTCAGAAGAATATTAATAATGTTAGGCTGAGTAAACACTGAATGACACATTTATTATCCCAAAACATAGACAAATTAAATCACATGAGAAATATTGCAGGCACTTTTGATTGCAAAAGGTTTTGATTCTATTGATAGCCCGGATGTTGCGTGTTACGGGTTAGTGACCATTCCCGAAGGTTCAAACCTGATATACGGACGTCGACTCGTACTTCATGACTTTCCTTTTCAATGCTTAAGTCGAAGATTCTACTTGTACTTAATGCCAACAAGAAAAAATTATTTTCCGTTCCAATATTTATGTCCTATAAAAATTTGGTTGTGGAAAAGTATAAAGTAACGGTGAAAAGATATAATGCGATGGATCCACTTATTTAGATAATTGTGGACCATTAATTTATATTAACTTTTAGAATGAAACAAATTATGAGACCAACAAAAGTAGAGTACAAAAAAAATCCCATCTTAACCTTTACTTGGGTGAATACTAAATGCAAATACCATATGTTTTAAGTCTCGGGCGTATGAGCCGACCATGAAGAATTTAATATGTTAATGTCATGTATGTATTTTTCACTTAATGACAATTATTAATAAATTCACACAATATCATCAAACATTGTCCAACATGACAATTATTTCATGAAATATATACAAATATTAAACTAACTTTACTTGCTTAGCCCTCGGCATTTAACAAGACACCTTTTGAGTAATTTCATCGTTTGAATTATTTGAGACAAATTAGACAACATAGTCCTAAATATGGGATGAGATCACCTATCCAATAAATCCCAATCCAATTGGTATCTGATTTAAAACGACGTAATTTTGTATTGAAAAAATGCACTTTTTAATTATTTATTAAATTATTTTTTCAATCTTATCCTTTTAATTTGTAGTTTTCAATACAAAATTATGTCGTTTTAAATCAAATATTAATTAAATATGAATTTATTGGATAGGTGATCTCATCCCCTAAGAGCATCTCCAACGGAGCTGCAATTTGAGTTTTGCAGTTCAAAACTCAATCCAACCATGCTGCAAAATAAACTGCAAAACGCAAATTTTTCCAGTTTTTGTATAGTAAATAGATAGATTTGCGTTTTTACTGTGTGGCCTGCATAGGACTAATTTGCAAAGAAAAGTATTTTCATTGTTTTCAATTCTCACCTTAAATTTTTTGTCATTCACATAAAGCCCAAAATCCATGAATTTAGAGGAAAAAATTTGCTATGTTTTTACTGTTACTTACCGAAATCAGGGGAAGAGGTGGAGGAGGAGGAGGCTTGTGGGAGGGTGAGATCAACAAAAGGCGGTGGGATTCTCATATTCGAACATCCCACAAAATTCGACTGGTGACTTGGTGAGAAGAGGCGGAGAAGACCAGGTGAAGAAGAGGCGGAGAAGACGACTGTGACTTGGTGAGAAGAGGGAGAAGAAGACTAATATATATATTTAATCCTTATCCCTTTCCCATTTAGGTGATAGCATTTGATAGCATTTGATAAAGTTTGGTAGCATTTGATAGCCTAATGTATATATTTAATCCTTATTCCTTTCCCTTTCTCGTTGATAGCATTTGATAAAGTTTGGTATTTAATCCGTTGGACTTGCTCTTTAATGTTTATTATATTATTTATAAGATTTATTAGATAATGTTTATTATATTATTTCATATTATTTAAAAGATTTATCAATAAAAAAATAAGGTAGTCAAATTTGTAGCAAAAGAATATACATATAAAATAACATTAATTTATAACATAGTACATAATACTTGTTCGGAAAATGAAAATACATGACATATTAGGAATTGAGAAAGACATAAGTACATATAGATCTAATAATCCGGTAAATCGGAGCTAGAACCCCCCATATTGTTAAAATATGGAGCATATCCATCAGTTGCATAAGGATTGGGCTGTTCTTCTTGTTCGGATCTTTTTGGTTTACCAGGCACCAATAATGATATCAATGTGTTGGAGAGATCTCATCTTTTCCATGATCTCACTAATGGTATTGCTCCTGCTGTTCATTACACACTTAATGGAAAAGAATTTCATATGGGGTATCACTTAGCCGATGGTATATATCCTAAATGGGCTACCATTGTACAAACAATTCATAAACCTCTTACTCAGAAGCACAAATATTTTTCTATGAATCAAGAAGCATGCAGGAAAGATGTAGAACGTGCATTCGGTGTGCTTAAGCAACGTTTTGCAATTGTAGCAGGGCCAGTGCGTTTTTGGAGCAAAGAAGTGATATATGACATAATGACTACATGTGTAATTTTGCATAACATGATTATTGAAGATGAACGTGATCTCAGTGCTCCGATTGAAGTTGCAATAGAGACGCCAACACCGAATGTCGAAATGGTGACAAATAAATTACCGTTGAAAGACTTTGTTGATCGACACAACAAAATAAGAAACCACGTTGCTCATGACGAACTTAAAGATGCGGTAATTGAGCATTTGTGGAAGGAATAT
Source organism: Lavandula angustifolia (assembly GCA_028984105.1). Lineage (NCBI taxonomy): Eukaryota > Viridiplantae > Streptophyta > Magnoliopsida > Lamiales > Lamiaceae > Lavandula > Lavandula angustifolia. The sequence continues at coordinate 9,208,365 of CM054810.1, forward strand.
ACTAATTCCGAATCTTGAGTTTATGTGTAATTTCTTAGTTTGTTTGTTTGTTTTATGTAATGTCTTTTTTTATTCTCGTAATTTGAGCACTCTTTTCCCTCATTTGGAGGTTTTGACGAGGCTCGACCCTTGAGTTTTCGCTATGTGATCTCCAAGGGTTTTTATGATTTTTTTTGTTCTTCTTTTTAATAATATAACTCTATTTTATCATTATATGATTTAGGTTTTAGGTTTATTGTTGGAGAATGGGTATTGGTTTTAGGTTTATTGTTTTTATGATGTGACAGAAACTGGAAAATGGGTATTGGTTTTAGGTTTATTGTTGGAGATGCTCTAAGTATAGAGCTTTGACCAAATTGATCTTTAGTTTATTTGCTTTTAGTTATTAGATTCCCAAATTATTAAAATTTGATCGAATGCTAGTAATTCTATTAACTTTTCCGTTGCTAACTATTAATCAACAATTTTTGAAAAAAATAATAAAATAATAAAAGGAATTTTCAGAATAAAATTTCGAAGACTATAAATCGATCAATTATATTTATGGGCTAATTTCGCTAATTTTCTTTTATAAAAATAGTTTATATAAAAAAATTAAAGGACATTTTAAATCAATCAGTTGGAAATGACGGAATATGAAGGAAATTGAGAAATAAGTAGGTATTCACCCCGTTCTGAGCTCATTTCAATTGGATATTCAAGATTTCCGATCTCCGGCGAAGAGGCTCCTTTGTTCCTTAATTCTTGAACCGACATCCCTTAATCGGCCTCTTCAGATAATCGAACAAGGTTAGTGAAAATCCGTTTTGGCATATGACTTTAATGCGCAATCGGGCTCGAGTTATGCACTTCGTTAAGGTGTTCGATGAAATTTCTCTGTGACTTGACTTAAAGATCTTTTTATAGCAGTGTGCCAAATTCATGATTTTTGGTTTCCTAAGATTGTTACCAACACTAGTTTACTATTATGAGAATTTAATGGTAGTGTGGCAGGAAGTGCAAAAATGCTACCGCAGCGGTTGAAAAAAGCTGTTGCAGACAACCCTAAGAAAGTGGCGAATTTGATTGAGGTAGTAAACCTGCCGAGCGTGCTTCGAGATTTCATGGGCCATTCTCAGAGTTCTCAACTCCATTGCTTTAAGCGTGTTTGGTGTTATATCAAGGACAACAATCTCCAGGTCACCCTACTTCTTTTGCTGTTATATGTTCATCTCCATGTTGTTGGTTGGACGGATTGGTTTTGTTTTCGAAGTTATTGTTTTCCTCTTATTAATAATACATTATATACAGTTGATTGTTGTTTTTGTTTATAAACTACACAAGAAGATTGCATCTGAAGTCGATCTTGATTGCCTTGTATTTGTGTAGGATCCGATGAATAAGAATGTAGTGAAGTGTGATCCAAAGCTGAAGAGCATTTTATTAGGCAAGTCCGAGATCGACCTCACTCAACTCCCCCAGTTGATAAAGTTGCATTTTCCAAAGCAGCCCAAGTGATTGATGGAACTTTGTTCAGGTTTCTTTCTATCCACATGTGCAATACTTGATCTAATGTTGGTTGTTGCTGAACGGTTTGTTTACCAGAATCAATAACTTGAACTCATTCTACTTGCTTCTGTTCATTTATTGATTTCTATGAAAAAGGGATTTTAATGGATGACATTATTAGGAGCAAATTAAGGCTGAATATGCTAGTGAAAAAGTGATAGAGAGTGTGAGAATACGTAGTCGGCAATTATGGCGTTTGCTTTATCCGTGGGGTGGTAAGAATCCCAGAAGACATACTTGCTGGCATCCCAACATGTCAAGGGATTGTTGTTATTGCATAAATAGCTCATCTCAAACCTTCCAGTCCCACAGCACGCCTTTGCCGAATGTTCAAAACTGTAAGAACTGGGATTCTGAATGATATCATAAACGATGTCGTAAGGGCTGGACAGCACCAACTGCACTCCAGAAAGTTCCTCCTTCAAATTCCCAACTAACCCCTGCAACTTCTGATTGAAATCCAATGCAACGTTGTTGTATTTATCTATGCATTTCCCTCCATTTATTGTTCTCTCCATTGGCAAGCAACCCATCGGAGGAACCCCCATTAAACAGATCTTACGAGCACCTACCTCGTATATCTGTTTAACAAAGTTTTTGGCTATCCCGGCCAAAAACTTCTGGTACTCTTCAATGCTAAACTGCAACGATCGGTCAGGAAGAAGATAATAATTATTCAGAAAGTCGTTCGTTCCTATGCTTATTATGTAAAGGGCTTCTCTTAGAACCTTGTCGGCCTTGGCGCCGCCCAGATATATTCGTAACCGGTTTTTATACTCCATGTAGTATTCTAGCTCCTTCCATATAGGCATTACAGACTGCATTAACTGTAGTATTAGATTTCAATCAAATTAATGTTATGAGAGAGAGAGAGAGAGAGAGAGAGAGAGAGAGAGAGAGAGAGAGAGAGAGAGAGAGTTACAAGAAGTTTGGAGGTGTAATTGTCATAGCCAGTGCCAGCAGAAGCAAAGCAGACTCCAGTAGCAAAATCTTGAATTGTGTAAGCCGGATCCAAATAAGCCGGAATGGTTCGTTTGAGGCCGAATGCCTCAGATACGAAATCCGTCGGGATTCGGCCGTTGGAAAACCTTCCGGTTGCTTTACCGCCTTCAAAATCTCGACCGTAGGGCTTGAAATTGCTCTTCAGTAGCGTCGGAATGTAGTTGTTATTACCGGAATCCACGGTGGAATCTCCGAACACGATGATTGATGAAACTTTGGCGTCGGATTTGAGAATCTGCAGTGACATAAAGATAAAAAGAATAGAAGCGGGTGCTGCCATTTCTTGTTTGGATCAGCTACAGCTTCAGCTTCCTCAACTTTAAATGGCAACTGGCCAGTTATGGGCAGATGTTAAGTTGGTTGTTAATTTATAGTATATATTAAATTTCGATTCATTATGAAACATTTATAGAAATATGGTCAATCAATTTGTTAGAATGGATATCAATGTCCGAGAATCATATGGTGATCCTCGAATTTCGTCGAATTCAATCATGAGATCGACAGAATGGATCTTGACTATAACTTTTCGAAGGTTGAATTAAATTATTGATACGAAATGTAGGATAAAGTTTAGAGAATAAATGTCTTAAGACATTAGATTTTGATTTTACAATTAAAGAGAGTATATACAGCTCGTTGACGGCACAGAATGAAAAGATTAAAAGCATCTACTTTGTGCTTTAGCTTCTCTAAAATTAAGAAGTAAATCTGCTTAAATCCATAAGCATCTATTGTGGTGTTTTTGGTGCTTAAAGCATTATAATTTTTTGAACTATCATAAATATATAATTTTTAATATTAATATCAAAATCCCTTTATTTTTAATTAAAAGTAGTTTTTCTGAATTTTAAACAAAAGTAAATAAAAAATATTTATAATAAGCAGTTGTAAAAACACCCTTATTATTTTATTCTACAAAATACATTTTATTTTTTTCAAAGTCCATTATTTCTTGTAATAGATTTAATTTTTATATGTACTTATTAAATTAAATATGATACTTAAATATTCGATTAACTAACGATTTTGCTTTAGGAACTCAACTAATTTACGGTTTGTTTATAGAGATCTTTATCACTATAATTTAAGCTATGCTGCTAATAGTGAAATAAAATTAATATTTGTTAAAAAAATATAATCGTAAACTGCCGAACACGAAAAACCCGCAAAATGGAAATGGAATATTACAACTTAAACAAGAAAGAAAACAAGAACCAAATATCAAGCAGAGTCGAGATAGCCTCTCTATCCGCAAGAGATAAACGCCCCGGTAGTGCTCTCGGTGTGGACGTTATCTCTCCAAAGATAAAACGGCTTTCGTCTTGTTATAGGCAGCACCGCAATACAACAAGCTCCGGCGAACTAGACGAATGGCGAGGACAAGAGCTAGATGAACTAGAGCTAATATGAGAATGAAATGATATGCTTGAGTGTGATGATATGCAATAACTAAGGACCTATTTATAGGCTTTCTCTACATGTGGGAATCAATGCTCATGATGACCACCATCATCACACAAACGGCGGTTACGAGAGGTGGCCATAAAGTCGACGGTTTCAAGAGTAAATGGAGCGTTACAAATTGATTCAATATTTGAATCACAGACCATCTCCATTTCAATTTAGTACCACTTTGCGCACCAAACTTTGAAAAACTATTTCTCACTCACCGAAAATCGATATTGAGAAACTCCTCTATACTGCATTTAAATGCAGATTTTCTAACAATCCCTCACATGAGTGGAAATAGTCTAAATGCATGCATGCAGACACTAAGCTCAGTCCTCAAGAGATAATAAAGCATCAGGGTAGGTGGCTTGTGACCTTGAACCATCCTTAGTCAATGCTATTGAGTATACCGGCAGACTAGTGAACACAAGGTTTTGAACTATTCCTCCATCGTGTATACCGAGACAATAATACTAACACTATAAAGTCTCAACCGCGTCCGTTCTCACGTTTATGTCCGTTTCTGGCCCTGGACAACCTCTTTGGATTCATAAGTATCGAACAGAAGCGGCTCTCACTTCTCACTTACATAGGTGATTCTTACACAAGTATCCTGCCATACTCTACCTCCTCGAGGTATCCAAGAACCATTAAAAGTCTAAGATTTATCCTCACCATATAACAGGTCATCAACACTCTACTACTCTTTTCCAGGGGAATTATTTTGTTAAGTGTTGTTACACAAACAGACTCTTATAGCTTAGTTTTCCCATTGAACCAAGTTCATGGGATCTCCACTCTACAAGGTTGGGTTACCACTATAATTGTCTTAAGTTGTGGATTTTACTCCCATTCCCCATAGCAGTTTATACATTTGATCTCGAGGCAAACTCTTAGTAAGCGGATCCGCTAGGTTATCTGCCGACCTCACATAGTCAACAGAAATAACCCCACTCGTGATCAAGTGTCTTACAGTATTATGTCGTCGACGTATGTGTCGAGACTTGCCATTGTATAACCCACTTTTCGCCCTTCCAATAGCAGATTGGCTATCACAGTGAATCATTACCGGCGGTACGGGTTTGTTCCAAAATGAAATATCTTCCAAAAAATTACGGAGCCACACGGCTTCCTCACCGGCCTTATCTAAGGCGATAAATTCTGATTCCATGGTGGATCGAGCTATACACGTTTGTTTCGTGGACCTCCACGACACAACTCCACCCCCTATAGTAAACACATAACCACCCGTCGACAACGAGTCCTGTGTGTAGGATATCCAATTTTCATCACAGTACCCTTCAAGTACCGGGGGGGGGGGGGGGTAGGATTGCTCGTATAACGACTCAACTTATTTACAGGACAAACTAGATCAGGCCTTGTACAATTTGTGATGTACGTTAAACAACCTACAATCCTAGCATAATCCTCTTGAGCAATAGGATTACCTTTATTCTTACTCAAGTAAACATTAAGTTCTAAAGGAGTCTTGGTCGGTAGAACATCATATGCATTGAATTTCTTAAGCACTTTCTCAATATAATGAGATTGTGATAGAACAATTCCATCGGGAGTTCTTTGGATTTTCACTCCAAGAGTAACATCAGCCACTCCCATGTCCTTCATGTCGAAATTTCTTTTCAACATGCGCTTGGTTTCATTAACCACTTGAATGTTACGATCCATAATTAGCATATCATCAACATAAAGACATACAATAACAAAATCGTTATTCATATTCTTTATGTAAACACATTTGTCACACTCATTTATCTTGAATCCGTTTGACATCATAACTTCACCAAACTTCAAATGCCATTGTAAAGGGGCTTGTTTTAATCCATATAAGGACTTAACTAGCTTGCATACCTTTCTTTCTTGACCAGGTACCACAAAATCTTCAGGTTGTTCCATAAAAATTTCCTCTTATATATCTCCAATTAGAAAAGCAGTCTTCACATCCATTTGGTGAATTTCAAGTGTGTGCAAAGCAACAATCGAAAGCAACACGCGGATTGAAGTTATTCTCGTGACAAGCGAATAGGTATCGAAAAAATCCTACCCTTCCCTTTGCTTAAAACCCTTTACAACTAAACAGACCTTATATTTATCAATTGATCCATCAATCTTTTATTTTCTTTTTAGGATCCATTTACATCCTAAGGGTTTACAACATTCTAGCAGATCCGCTAACACCCACGTATGATTTTGCATAATGGAATCAATCTAAATTTGTACAGCTTATTTCAAAGTGGTCCATCAGGTCTAGTAGGAGCCTCATTAACAGACCTCGGTTCCTCATCTAAGAGGAACACCACATAGTCCGGACCAAAGTCCTTAGCAATTCTTACTCTTGTACAACGTCTCGGCTCAAGAGCTTCTAGGTCAGAACCAGGCCGCTTTCGTGAAACTGGTTCAACCCTTCCAAGCTCAAAACTAGTAGTTTCATCTCTCGTTCTAGCATTAGAGCTAGATTAGCCTTATCCTTACACGGATAAATATTCTCAAAGAAAATAGCATTCCTTGATTCAATAGTTGTTCCCACATTCATATCGGGAACTTCCGACATGAATAATAAACTTATAGGCACTACTATTCAAAGCATATCCGATAAAGATACAATCGACGGTCTTTGGTCTGATTTTAACTTGCTTAGGTAGAGGCACTTCTACCTTAGCCAAATACCCCCACACTTTAAGGTATTTGTTGGAAGGTTTCCTTCCTTTCCACATCTCGTAAGGAGTTATATCCTTACCTTTAAGAGGAATCTTGTTCAGTAAGTAGTTAGCTGTTGAAACAGCTTCCCCCCACGTGTTCTGGGGTAACCCCGAACTAATTAACAAGGCATTCATCATCTCCTTACGTGTTTGATTTTTCCTTTCAGCAACGCCGTTAGATTGTGGCGAATAGGGGATGTTGGTTTGATAAATAATACCACTTGTTTTACACAACTCATCAAACGGGGCTACATATTCTCCCCCTCTATCACTTCGAACATTTTTAATCCGACAATCTAGTTGATTTTCGGCTTCCGCTTTGAAACTTTTAAAAGCTTCAATTGTCTCGTCTTTACTTCTTAGAAGATAAAGACAACAATAACGCGTAAAAATCGTCTATAAATGTAATGAAGTACTTTCTGCCACCTCTTGTTTGCACAAACTTTAAATCACACACATTTGTGTGAATAAGTTCAAGAGGCTTAGTGCTTCTTTCCACCAAATGAAATAGTGGTTTCACCATTTTTGCTTCTACACATACTTCACATCTTTTTTTTTCATTAAACTCATTTACTTTTAGTAAATTCAGATTAGCTAGACGTTTTATTGCATTGAGATTAACATGTCTTAATCTATAATGCCATAAATCGGAGCACTCAATCAAATAAGAAGAAGCAGAAGCATTATTATTATTTCCTTCATTTTTGGGAACTTGGCGAAGTGCCGCTACATTGAGCTTAAAAAGCCCATCGGTAAGATACCCCTTACCAAGGAACACAACGAACTTAGCTAAGATAAACTTATCAGCTTCGAACACTATTCTAAAACCACGCTTGACTAGTACAAAACCTGATACAAAGTTCTTCCAAATATCCGGAACATGCAACACTGCACTCAGAATTAACTATTTGCTTGAAGTCATCCTCAGCACGACAGTTCCAACTCCAACCACGTCAAAATACGCTTGGTTCCCCATGTTCAACTTCCTCCCTTGACAGGGACGGTACTTAGTAAAGCGGCTTCTATCACCACACACATGTGCGGTTGCAGCAGTGTCGACGAACCAAAGGCCAGGGTTCTCGATAATATTCGCCTCTTCCGTTATCACAACCGCTAGGTCCTCTAAAGTGAGGTCCTTTTCCATCAAGTTGGCTTGTCTCGCCTTCTTCTTCTTGGGCTTTCGGCAGTCCTTGTACATGTGACCCGCTTTGCCACAATTGTAGCAATCTCCATCGAACCATCTAGTTTGACCTTTACCTTTTGCATGATCTTTGCCTTTGGGAAACCCTCGCTTGTTAGAGTCACCACCTTTCTCCAACAAATTGACCGTTGGGTCCATCGGGGCTTTGGACTTTATGTCTTGAACTCGAACATCAGCCTCGATGCGAAGCTTTACAGTCAAGTCTTCAAGCGACATCTCCTTTCGCTTGTGCTTGAGGTAGCTTTTGAAGTCCTTCCAACTTGGAGGGAGCTTCTCGATCATGGCTGCCACAGTAAATGCGTCGGGCAATAACATCCCTTAAGCATGAACCTCGTGTATAATTAGTTGGAATTCTTATACTTGGTCTATGATGGGTCAGGAATCCACCATCTTGTAGTCTAGAAACCGGGCTACAATAAACTTCTTAATTTGTACCTGCATCGTCAATACAATATTTCTTGTCTAGTGCCTCCCATATTTCTTTAGAGATTTTTATGTTTGCATATACACTATACAAGCTATCCACTAGACCACTTAACAAAAAGTTTTTATACAAATAGTCGGAGGTACGCTAATTGTTGTAGGCAATGGAGACTTGCATGTTCTCCTCATTTGCACTTGGAGGTGTGGGACAATCTTCCTTAAGGATGTTTACAAACTCTAGTGTTGTTAAGTAAAACAACATCTTTTGTTGCTAATGTTTGAAGTCGGCTCCACCAAGTTGTGGTGGCTTTTCGGCGACGGGCAATGCTCTTGAAGAGTGCAACGGTGCCGGCAAAGTTGGGTCGAGTCCTCCACCCCTCCAAGGTGGTTAAACGTCCCAAAAGGGATAAACGGAGTCGCCGAAGATGACATGATAGCATGAGTTGCATCACGTAAATTGTTCAAAATCCGGTCATTAGTAGCGGATGAAATGGCGGCCAAGGTGGAGATAGCAATCATGTTGGATGATAGCAAAGTAACTCTTGTTGTTGAAGATGCCACGAACGAAAATAGAGGTGGTTCACCAAATCCGGCAGCGGAGATGCCGATGGAAGTTTCCGCGGGGAAAGGGACTCCGTTGGAGGAGACGGTTGCGGATGAGGTGGCGGTTGAGGCCGAAGAGACGGCAACGCCGGCGGCGGTGGTGGATGATGTAGTGGATGAAGACGCCATTTCCAAGCTAAGGTAAGTTAATTTTCGATTTTTGTTTCCGGCAACAAGGTCGTTTTATCTCTTGCGTTTGTTAAAAAAATATAATCGTAAAAACCCGTAAAATGGAAATGGAATATTACAACTTAAACAAGAAAGAAAACAAGAACCAAATATCAAGCAGAGTCGAGATAGCCTCTCTATCCGCAAGAGATAAACGCCCCGGTAGTGCTCTCGATGTCGTCGTTATCTCCCTAAAGATAAAACGGCTTTCGTCTTGTTATAGGTAGCACCGCAATACATCAAGCTCCGGCGAACTAGACGAATGGCGAGGACAAGAGCTAGATGAACTAGAGCTAATATGGGAATGAAATGATATGAGTGTGATGATATGCAACAACTAATGACCTATTTATAGGCTTTCTCTACATGTGGGAATCAATGCTCATGATGACCACCATCATCACACAAACGGCGGTTACGAGAGGTGGCCATAAAGTCGGCGGTTTCAAGTGTAAATGGAGAGTTACAAAGTGATTCAATATTTGAATCACGGATCATCTCCACTTCAATTCAGTACCACTTTGCGCACCAAACTTCGAGAAGCTATTTCTCACTTATCTAAAATCGGAATTGAGAAACTCCTCTATACTGTATTTAAATGCAGATTTTACGACAAGTGTTATTGAAAAATACGTACAGGTACAACTACTTGTTGGGGGTTAGATTGTTCCCAATTGAGTGTTCCTTCAAATAAGCAAAGTACAATGCTATACGAATGAGTAGAACATCTAAAAAAATGCATTTTAATGACAGAAACCTTATGAATCTACTTGGCTACTGTATTGTGCATTAAATGGGTCATTTAATGATGGTTATTTAACTAGCTTGGGACCGTTTAACGTGCAATTATGTGACTTATTTTAATTAGTGCCTTTTAATTTGTTTCTTTTTTATTAGATGATCTTATTTTCTTTGTATATAACTTAGTTTATTAATCTTTTATTCATGTGTAAAACAATATTGTTTTGATGTGAAAGCTTTTTTACAATCCATAAATTATATTTGATATAAATAACATGCAGTATTGAAAACATAAAATGTAGAATTGAGTATGTTCACTACAATAACGGACACATGGTGATGCATACAAGACCGGTCCTATCCCCCAAAATTTAGGGGGTGTTTGGTTTATGGGTTTCCTATCCTACTATAGGTATCAAACCCATACGGATATTAGTTTTATCAAACCCAAGTGATTGGTAGGTATGAGGAGCCGTTTGGTACGAATTCGGGAATGACAATGGCAATGGGTATGATAGGGTGATTGGTATGAGTATGACGGATTCTTTAATGGTGTTTGGTACTTATTCGGGAACGGGTATGATAACCAAATTTGATGTTTGGTTATTTTTAGCCCCCAATGGGAATGAAAATTTTGATATTAGTAATTCATATATAAAATTCAAGTAAATATCTATAGTGAACTATCTTACATTCATTAAACTACGAATGAAACATTCATAAAAGTTCAAAATCATATATTCATCAAAAACTATAGTTGTACCTAAATATCCAAAAGAAATTGAAGATGACATAATACTTGTTCAATATCCATAATCAAAAAAGAAAAACAAGAAAAACATCAAGTTCATTGTTCAAGAACCTCTTTGCTTCGACCATGCGAATAGTAAAGAGATGATATAACCATATTTATCGCCCTCTTCAAGTTGAGAGAAGATTTCCAATTTGTGACCATGTAGTGCAAGAAGATCTGTTGCTGTCCATATTTGGTCTCGAGAGAGACCCAATACCACCAACACTTGCAACAATGCTTTTCTTTCTATTTGATAACTCGGACTCTCGTGCTTCCTCGCTCTCCACCACACTAGCAATGGTCTTGAAATGGCTTGACAGTCCAGATATGTAAAAATTGAACTCTTTTGTAGCATCCGCCAATTGTGATTGCAAAGTACTTGAGTCTTCATCTTTTTTTTTGTTCCTTTGCTGCCGTGGGAGACTGTTTTTGCTTGCGCTTCGAGCTTGTGCTACTAGTACCAGCAGACATGTTATGAGAACCTTGGATAGGAGAGTTCTATTCCACAAATTCATCTACATCTTCAAAAGGGCAACTGAAATTTTCAGGGTTATTCTTCAACCATTTATCCATATTATCCACCGCCTTGGTATAGTCTTCAGAATACTTTCCTATTGCTCGATCCTTGCCATACAGAAGATCAAGGTCTTTCAAGTAAGGAAAACTCATTTCCCTAGTTCCTCGAGCTTCAGGATGTCTCTCCAATTCAAGAAGAGAGAACTTATGAAGTTTTTAACATTCTGAACAAATTTATAAAAATATATCATTAAACTTCTTATCTGCAATTCTAATGATTTAACTAACTGACTCCATAGACTACTTAGCAAAAGGATAATAAAATGTGCCAAACTGTTTTGCAAGTAGCTCTATTTTTGGACTCCTTGGACTACTAGTCACACCAGCATTCTTATAGGGATATGAGTCAGTGGTCTAGTAGATCATTATTAGGGGGTACAAAGAACTTGACTCAGTAGATATGTATGGATATGAGTCAGTAATTTATGTAAACTATAGGGACGCTATTGTAATATATGTTATGAGGGAAATTATAGTGATACTAAATTGTATTGCTATAGAATTGAAGATCCCAAAACCCCGTCCTGACCCCTGTGTGTGTTTGAACCGTTTTGATGTAATTGGCTAGACTTGTCTTGATTTTCATAGACTTATTTTAGTCAAAGTCCTGTAAGGGGTATATTGTTGGACTGAACTTATGTAGAGAAGTTAAAGTTCTAGAACCCCAAGTCATCGATTTAGTAGAGCTCAGTAGTCTTCAGAGTCAGAAGATGATTACACTCAGCAGAAGATTCCTTTCAGCAGACTTTGGAGGAAGACTCAGTATGATCCTTGATCTACTGATTTAGTGAAGAGCTCCGTTGATTGTCTTCGAGTCAGAAACTGACTACATTCAGTAGAAGAACCTTTTCAGCCGACTCAGAAAGAAAAGTCAGTACGATCAACATTGATCTACTGATAGGCTACAACTCAGTTGCAAGCCGTACGAGGAAAATCGACTGCCCAACCTTTATCAGTCGAATGTCAGTAGAGAACATTCAATATACGAGGTTCAGAGAGTCAACTCAGGTAGAAGACTGATGTCTGACAAGTCTCACCTACCGCAAACTTCGACCAATGAGAAGCAAGCAAAGCTTACCTGCTCTGACACAAAATCTGCTCTCATGTACAGAACGCCAATATATGGCCGTTTTCCTTGGAGTTTTGTGACACGTGACATCGTCCTCTCCAACGGATACATGCCTGAGTCACAACTATAAATAGAGAAGAGCTTCCAAGCAAACGCACGGAACATTAAGGGAACACAAGCTTTCAAGCAAACACTCTCTAGCGAACTCAAAGCCATATACAGCGAAGAACTTGCTCCTTGAAGATCATTATGTTTAGTTCTTCTCTCTAGAGAATCCTTAGTTCCCCTTCTCTATCTAAGCATTCATTGTAATATCTTTATCTTAGAACCTTCGAAGGAGTTCACTTTTAGTGAATTGTTCTTACTGTAAGAACTCCTTTATCATTGGAGATTGTCATTCAAACTTCGGTTTGAATTTGTAAAGTCGCTAAGGACTATAACTTAGAAGGGTCTGCCAAGTGCACAGATTCCTTGCTGAGGCTTACTCAGATTAAACAAAAGACTTCCTGTTCTGCAGGACTGTGGATGAGAGATCTTGCGTATTCAAACCATGTTAAAAATTGCTTGTGTCGTCTACTGTTTTATTGCATTGTGCTCAAACTATTTTCAAAATCATCCTTTACATAAAACTGACTTGAAAACTGCACCAGCCAAAACGGTTTTGGTTTGCATAAAAATATTTTTAAAGAGACGAAGTTAAAACGGGCCCCACACTTATCCGCACTGTTGGTCCGGAGATGAGTTTCAGGTGTAAGGGGGGGGGGTGAATACACCTGATTACAAGTTTTTCCTCAAACGCGAAGGTCAGCTGAATGCTGAGTTTTGCTACTGAATAAATTCAGTGCTAGATAAACCTTCTGATCGCGGGTCAGAGTGATTCAGCAGCTGAGTCCCTTCTACTGACTGAGGTCAGTATGAGAAGTTCAGTATGCAGAATGTTGTGCAGATAAGTGTGGGGCCCGGTAGACTTCATCTCTTTAAAAACATTTTTATGCAAACCAAATTGGCTGGTGCCCTTTTCAAGTTCGTTTTATGCAAATGATGATTTTGTATACAGTTTGAATGCATTTCAATAAAACAATAAACGACACAAGCAATTTTTAACGTGGTTCGGATACGCAAGATCCTACGTCCATGGTCCTGCTGAACAGGAGGTCTTGTTGATTAATCTGAGCAAGCCTCAGCAAGGAATCTGTGCACTGGACAGACCCTTCGAAGTTATACTCCTTAGCGACTTTTACAAATCAAACCGAAGTTTGAAGGGGAGGGGATGATCGCCAACAATGAAGGAGTTCTTACAATAAGAACAATTCACAGAATGTGAACTCCTTCGAAGATTCTAAGCTAAGATATTACAATGATGCTTAGAAATAGAAGGGGAACTAAAGATCCTCTAAAGAGAAGAACTAAGGATATTCAAATAAGCTAGTTCTTCGCTGGATTGACTTTGAGTGCGCTAGAGAGTTGTATGCTTGTAAGCTTGTGTTCCCTTGATATCCCGTGTGTTGAGCTTAGAGACTCTTCTCTATTTATAGTTGTAACCCAGACATGTATCCGTTGGAGAGGACGATGCCACGTGCCATAAAACTCCAAGAAAAACGACCATATAATTTCGAATTACGCCGCAGAGTGGTTGGCTTTCTGTACATGAGAGCAACTTTAGTGTTTGCTTCTTATTGGTCGAGGTTTGCGGTAGGTGGGACTTGTCAGACATCAGTCTTCTATTTGAGTTGACTCTCTGAACCTCGTATACTGAATGTTCTCTGCTAACATTCGACTGATAAAGATTGTGCAGTCGTTTTTCCTTGTCTGGTCTGCAACTGAGTTGCATCCATTCAGTAGATCAGGGCTGATCATACTGAGTCTTCATCTGAGTCGGCTGATAAGGTTCTTCTGTTGAATGAAGTCAGCTCTGACTCGAAGACAAAGAAGCTCTTCACTCAATCAGTAGATCAAGGATCATACTGAGTCTTCTTCTAAAGTCTGCTGAGAGAATCTTCTACTGAGTGCTGCCAGCAACGGACTCTAAAGACAACCGAGCTCTACTGAACCGATGAATTGAGGTTCTGGAACTTTAACTTTTCTACTGAAGTTCAGTCCAACAATATATCCCTTACAGGACTTAGACTAAAAAGATGTATAACAATGAAACCAAGTCTAGCCTATTACATCATAACGGTTCCACACACACAGGGTTGATGACGGCTTTTGGGATCTTCAATTCTATAGCAATAGAATTCAGTATCACTACAATTTCCCCCATAACAGATATTACAATATCGTCCTAAGTTACATGAACTACTAATCCAAGTTCTACGTAACCCCTACCCATGATCTACTAGATCACTGACTCATATTCCTACATGCACAATATTCTGTGACTGAACTTCTTATACTGACCTCAGTCAGTAGAAGGAACTCAGCAGCTGAATCACTCTGCCCCGCGATCAGGCGGCTTATCTGGCATTGAACTCGTTCAGTAGCAAATCTCAGTACTTAGCTAACCTTCGCGTTTGAGGAAAAACTTGAAATCAGCTGTATTCAACCCCCCCCCCCCCCCCCTCTACACTTGATACTCGTCTCCGGACCAACAATTCTTATTGCTTATGCAGCACAATAGAATAAATGACAAAAGTCGTAGCTTAACCAACAAAGGTTCACAAAACTAGTAATATTCCAATCATCTGATTGACTCCTTGGACTACTTAGCAAAAGGATAATAAAATATTCTCTACATGAAGCAAAACAATTAATCAACAATTATATATTACCTTAACCCAATGGTCATACAACTCTTTCTCACATTGGATCTTATGCTCTTCATCACTCCATGTACATCCAGACTCTTTGATCATTTCACTGATTGCATGGTATTTTGTCTTCAGCCACTTGAGTTTTGATTCAATGTGAGGAATTGGTTGTTTTAAAAAGGAAGGTTCCTTCTGCAATATCCTCCTATGTACCTCATGCATATACATGCACTTAAACCCAAAATCTGTCTTCCACATAGGATCACTAGAAATTTCTTGGAGCTCCCTAATCAACATCATTAGCTCATCATCGTTCTAATAATTTTTGTTCATTCCTGATCTACCTCTAGTAGTTTTGGAGTTTGTTTTATCATCAACATTCATTTAAAAAGATTCTTTTATTTCTCTGCAATATGCAACAACTAAACAACCTAGAGTTCAAATGAACTAATTCACAAAGTAAGAGGAGCAAGTATTCAAACTTAGATGAATAAGAAACAATTATAATCTCATAGTCATTAGTTATTATGAAAGACAAAAGCTAAAACTGAAAACCATGTGGATTAGCTAGGATAAGCCTAAAAGGATACCACTAATTTACATAATAGAAGTTGTACATAGTAGACTACTTGAGCACCCATAGAGTACAAAATCAAGGCATAAACTTCATTAGCTAGGATAAGCCTAAAAGAATTTAAACTATGCAACAATTGAATCTTCACCTACATATTCTGTAATTCTTTGTTTTCTCAATCAAAAGGCCTTAAATAGATATATATTGCAGTTGTGGATTTTCATAACATAAAGAATCATAGCTTATATATAAAGTCAAAGGAGTGTAAAGTAGCTAAGTTTTTCTATCATAAGATTTTACTTCTCATACAGTTTGCTTAGCCATCAATAAATCTGAAACAAAATGAATATCCAAAAAAGTCAAGAAAAAAAAAAGTTGTATCCTCTAAAGCGTATCCTCTTAATGTCAATTCCCAAGAAAAATCACGAATGCAAACAGCAACAACAGCTAATTCAAAAAAAAGGAATAATGCGCATGCAGTTTTCCCCTTTTCCAATTACCAGTAAGCATGAGAATTGAAGATTATGTGATCAGAAGATGTTTCATGCACTTAGCGTCATTTTTATTTTTTTATTTTTATGGATTGATCAACAAGTTGAGCAGTAGGGTTAAGGGAGGTGTGAGTAGAGCGTAAACATACAAAATGGTCGGACTTCAATTTTTGCGTCTTCCAGAACCTTGATATTGTGAAAGAAAATATTTGAAGAGAAGAAATTAGTAGGGAGAAAATATGATTGAAGAATGGTCCCAACATGAACTCATTCCCACATGGGTTTCAGAATTGAAACCCTAGTTCTACTTGAGTTTCAAAAAATCCATACTTACATGATTTTGATACCCATAATAGGGATCCGATACCCACGAACCAAACACCATATATGAGTATCAAACACGAGTGATACCCATAGTAGGATTTAAAACCCACAAACCAAACACTCACTTAATACTCATAAGAATATCAAAATTATGTTTTATATATTATTTTTTAAAATTGAAATTTATTTTTATAATATTATTTAATATGAATAATGATATAAATATATCTTTTCAATTTTATAAACAACAAGTATAATTATTTAAAAACATTTTAGCATGAATATAAAAATATTTTTAAAAAAATTAAATACAGCTATGTTTGAAATAAATAATTTTATAAGAACGTAACTTTATATTTGTTTTTAAAAATATTTTTTCTTTCTTGTAAATACTTAAATAAAAGATATTTTACTTTTTATTAAAATATTTTGTATTGAATTTCATAAAATAAAAAAAAGACTCATATCATTGTCGTCCCTTTCTCCCCTCTCCCCCCCCCTTCTTTTTTTTTTTTTTTCTCTCCCCGGGTTTTCTTTTCCCCTCCCCTCTTTTTTTTTTTTTTCCCGGTGTTCGGCGCTTTGCTGGGTTTCGTGGGGCCCTTTGGGTTCGCGTCGTCTGCGTGGGTTGCTGTGGTTGCGGGTCCGTTGTTTGTTTTCTTGGTGGGGGCGCGGGGGCGGGCGTCGTCGTTTTTGTGCCCTCTTTCGGGGGGTTCTCGTCGTTGTGGTTGTGTCGTGTGCGGGCGCGCTCTTTCGGGTGTGTTGGTGGGCGCTTTTGCGGTCTCGTTGGGGGTCTTTTGGCTTGCGTGCTTTGGGCGGGTTGGGGCCTTCGGGTCTTCTTTGTGTGTGGCGCTGTCTGGTGGGTCGCGTTGGTGGTGTTTGCTGCGGCCGTGGGGGGCGGGGCGGGCCTTTTTGTGCGTGGGTTGGTTGGGCGGTGTGGCGGCGGCTGTTGTGGGGGGGTGTGTGGTTGGCTCTCGTTTTTGTGGGGGGGGGGGGGGGGGTGCGGGGGGTG
This sequence comes from Lavandula angustifolia, assembly GCA_028984105.1. Classification (NCBI taxonomy): domain Eukaryota; kingdom Viridiplantae; phylum Streptophyta; class Magnoliopsida; order Lamiales; family Lamiaceae; genus Lavandula; species Lavandula angustifolia. Next base: position 9,225,806 of record CM054810.1, read on the forward strand.
CTCTGTGTCTCGTGGGTTTTTCGTTTCTCTTTGTGGCGTTGCGTTTGTGGCCTTCTGGGTGTGCTTTTCCGGTTTTGGGCCGCGGGCCGGGTGTTTGCTTTCGGGGGGGTGTTGGGGCGCCTTTGCGGGGCTTTTTGCCGCTTGGCCGGTTGTTTCGGGCTTGGCGGCGGCCTTGTGGGGCGGCGGGGGGGGGCCGCTTTTTCGTTTCGGGGGGCGGGGGGGGGGGGGCGGGGGCCGGCCCGGCGCGTTTGTGTTGGGGCGCGCCGGTGTTTTGGGGGCGCGTTGTTGCTTGGGGGGGGGGGGGGTTTTGCGGGGCGGCGGGGGGGGGTGGGCGGGGGCGGCGGGGGGGGGCCGGGGGGGGGGGCCCTTTCTTGGGCGCGGGGGGGCGTTGGGGGCCGGGGGGGGGGCCGGGTTTTTGGTTTGGCTTTGTGGGCGGGGGCGGCCGGGGGGGCGGGGCCGGCCGGGGGCGGGGGGGGGGGGGGGGGGGGGGCGGGGGGCGGGGGCGCGGCTTGTGGGGGCGGGGCGGGGGGGGGCGGGGGGGGGGGGGGGGGGCGGGGGGGGGGGGCCGGGCGGGGCGGCGGGGGCGCGGGGGGGGCGGGGGGGCGGGGGGGGGGGGGGGGGCCGGGGGGGGCGGGGGCGCGGGGGGGGGGGGGGGGGGGGCGCGGGGGGCCGGGGGGGGGGGGGGGCCGGCGGGGGGGGGGGGGGGGGGGGCGGCGGGGGGGGGGGGGGGGGGGGGGGGGGGGGGGGGGGCGCGGGGCGCGGGGGGGGGGGGGGGGGGGGGGGCGGGGGGGGGGGGCGCGGGCGCGGGGGGGGGGGGGGGGGGCGCGGGGGGGGGGGGGGGGGGGGGGGGGCGCGCGCGGGGGGGGGGGGGGGGGGGGCGGGGGGGGGGGGGGGGCGGGGGGGGCGGGGGGGGGGGGGGGGGGGGGGGCGGCGGGGCGGGGGGGGGGGGGGGGGGGGGGGGGGGGGGGGGGGGGGGGGGGGCGCGCGCGGGGGGGGGCGGGGGGGGGGGGGGGGGGGGGGGGGGGGGGGGGGGGGGGGGGGGGGGGGGGGGGGGGGGGGGGGGGGGGGGGGCGGGGGGGGGGGGGGGGGGGGGGGGGGGGGGGGGGGGGGGGGGGGGGGGGGGGGGGGGGGGGGGGGGGGGGGGGGGGGGGGGGGGGGGGGGGGGGGGGGGGGGGGGGGGGGGGGGGGGCGGGGCCGGCGCGGGGGGGGGGGGGGGGGGGGGGGGGGGGGGGGGGGGGGGGGGGGGGGGGGGGGGGGGGGGGGGGGGGGGGGGGGGGGGGGGGGGGGGGGGGGGGGGGGGGGGGGGGGGGGGGGGGGGGGGGGGGGGGGGGGGGGGGGGGGGGGGGGGGGGGGGGGGGGGGGGGGGGGGGGGGGGGGGGGGGGGGGGGGGGGGGGGGGGGGGGGGGGGGGGGGGGGGGGGGGGGGGGGGGGGGGGGGGGGGGGGGGGGGGGGGGGGGGGGGGGCGCGCGGGGGGGGGGGGGGGGGGGGGGGGGGGGGGGGGGGGGGGGGGGGGGGGGGGGGGGGGGGGGGGGGGGGGGGGGGGGGGGGGGGGGGGGGGGGGGGGGGGGGGGGGGGGGGGGGGGGGGGGGGGGGGGGGGGGGGGGGGGGGGGGGGGGGGGGGGGGGGGGGGGGGGGGGGGGGGGGGGGGGGGGGGGGGGGGGGGGGGGGGGGGGGGGGGGGGGGGGGGGGGGGGGGGGGGGGGGGGGGGGGGGGGGGGGGGGGGGGGGGGGGGGGGGGGGGGGGGGGGGGGGGGGGGGGGGGGGGGGGGGGGGGGGGGGGGGGGGGGGGGGGGGGGGGGGGGGCGGGGGGGGGGGGGGGGGGGGGGGGGGGGGGGGGGGGGGGGGGGGGGGGGGGGGGGGGGGGGGGGGGGGGGGGGGGGGGGCGCGGGGGGGGGGGGGGGGGGGGGGGGGGGGGGGGGGGGGGGGGGGGGGGGGGGGGGGGGGGGGGGGGGGGGGGGGGGGGGGGGGGGGGGGGGGGGGGGGGGGGGGGGGGGGGGGGGGGGGGGGGGGGGGGGGGGGGGGGGGGGGGGGGGGGGGGGGGGGGGGGGGGGGGGGGGGGGGGGGGGGGGGGGGGGGGGGGGGGGGGGGGGGGGGGGGGGGGGGGGGGGGGGGGGGGGGGGGGGGGGGGGGGGGGGGGGGGGGGGGGGGGGGGGGGGGGGGGGGGGGGGGGGGGGGGGGGGGGGGGGGGGGGGGGGGGGGGGGGGGGGGGGGGGGGGGGGGGGGGGGGGGGGGGGGGGGGGGGGGGGGGGGGGGGGGGGGGGGGGGGGGGGGGGGGGGGGGGGGGGGGGGGGGGGGGGGGGGGGGGGGGGGGGGGGGGGGGGGGGGGGGGGGGGGGGGGGGGGGGGGGGGGGGGGGGGGGGGGGGGGGGGGGGGGGGGGGGGGGGGGGGGGGGGGGGGGGGGGGGGGGGGGGGGGGGGGGGGGGGGGGGGGGGGGGGGGGGGGGGGGGGGGGGGGGGGGGGGGGGGGGGGGGGGGGGGGGGGGGGGGGGGGGGGGGGGGGGGGGGGGGGGGGGGGGGGGGGGGGGGGGGGGGGGGGGGGGGGGCGGGGGGGGGGGGGGGGGGGGGGGGGGGGGGGGGGGGGGGGGCGGGGGGGGGGGGGGGGGGGGGGGGGGGGGGGGGGGGGGGGGGGGGGGGGGGGGGGGGGGGGGGGGGGGGGGGGGGGGGGGGGGGGGGGGGGGGGGGGGGGGGGGGGGGGGGGGGGGGGGGGGGGGGGGGGGGGGGGGGGGGGGGGGGGGGGGGGGGGGGGGGGGGGGGGGGGGGCGGGGGGGGGGGGGGGGGGGGGGGGGGGGGGGGGGGGGGGGGGCGGGGGGGGGGGGGGGGGGGGGGGGGGGGGGGGGGGGGGGGGGGGGGGGGGGGGGGGGGGGGGGGGGGGGGGGCGGGGGGGGGGGGGGGGGGGGGGGGGGGGGGGGGGGGGGGGGGGGGGGCGGGGGGCGGGGGGGGGGGGGGGGGGGGGGGGGCGGGCGGGGGCGCGGGGGGGCGGGCGCGGGGGGGGGGGCGGGGGGGCGCGGGGGGGGGCGGCGGGGGGGGGGGGGGCGGGCCGGCGCGGGGGGGGGGGGGCGGGGGGGGGGGGGGGGCCGCGCGGGCGGGGGCGGGGGGGGCGGGGGGGGGGGCGGGGGGGGGGGGGGGGGGCGGGGGGGGGGGGGGGGCCCCCGCGGGGGCGGGGCGCGCCCCGCGGCGGGGGGGGGCCGGCGGGGGGCGGGGGGGGCGGGGGGGCGGGGGGGGGGGGGGGGGGGGGGGGCCCCCCCCCCCCCCGCCGCGGGGGGGGGGGGGGGGGGGGGGGCCCCGCGCGCGGCGGGGGGGCGCGGGGGCCGGGGGGCGGGCGGGGCGGGGGGGGCGCGCCGGGGGGGGGGCGCGGGGGGGGGGGCGGGGGGGGCGGGGGGGGCGGGGGCGGGGGGGGGGGGGGGGGCGCGGGGGGGGGGGGGGGGCCGGGCGGGGGGGCGGCGGGGGGGGGGGGGGGGGGGGGGGGCGGGGGGCGGGGGGGGGGCGCGGGCGGGGGGGGGGGGGGGGGGGGCGGGGGCGGGGGGCGGGGGGGGGCGGGGGGGGGGGGGGGGCGGGGGGGGGGCGGGGGGGCGGGGCGGGCGGGGGGGCGGGCGCGGGGGGGGGGGGGGGGGCGGGGGGCGCGGGGGGGGCGCGGGCGGGGGGGGGGGGGGGGGGGCGCGGGGGGGGGGGGGCGGGGGGGGGGGGGGGGGCGCGGGGGGGGGCGGCGGGCGCCCGCGGCGCGGGGCCGCGGGGGGGCGCGCGGGCGGGGGGGGGCGGCGGGGGGGCCGCGGGGGGGGGCGGGCGCGCGCGGCGCGGGGGGGCGGGGGCGCGCGGGCGGCGCCCGGGGCGGGGGGCGCGGCGGGCGGGGGCGCGCGGCGGGGCGGCGGCGCGCGGCGGCGGGCGGGGGGGGCGCGCGGGGGGGGGGGGGGGGGCGGGGGGGGGGGCGCCGGCCCGGGGGCGGGGGGCCGGGCGGGCCGGGGGGGGGGGGGGGGGCCGGGGGGGGGGGGGGGGGGGGGGGGGGGGGGGCGGGGCCCGGGGGGGGGGGGGGGGGGGGGGGGGGGGGGGGGGGGGGGGGGGGGGGGGGGGGGGGGGGGGGGGGGGGGGGGGGGGGGGGGGGGGGGGGGGGGGGGGGGGTTATTTAAAATATTACAAAACATTACAAGATTATACATTTTCATTGAGGGCTAAAAACAATCAAACATCATATTTGGTTAGCATACCATTCACTAGTAAATGACAAACACCATTAAATGAATCAATCATACTCATACTCACCCTACTATCATACCCATTACCATTGTCAATTCTTAATTCTTTTCAAACGGCCCCTTAATACTCTTTTACTTTTACTTATGTTATTTCAAAAAAAAATTCCTAACTAAATCCCCGGCGAATAATAATTTGTGTCCCTCTTAGCTGGTTCTATATAAATATTGAATTATGCTGCTTTATATGCTAATTGTGTAGAGTGGAGTGAATAGTATGTCTTATACAAACAATTAGATAAGTTAATCACTGCATTATCCAAACATTTACGGAGTATTTTATTATTTCGCCTTTCGGGGACCTGATTTTTCAATTTTACTAAATTAATATTAATTGTACAGTGGGACACACGAATAAACAAATTAAAGGGATCTCTGGATTTTGAAGATCGCGAGTTAATTATCTGTAGCAGTGGTGGCTGATGTTCTCCTCTCAACCAACTTATTTAATTTTACGATTAATGATATATTCATAATATTTGTTCACCAGTTGCTTTCCCCGATTATTTCCTTGCGGAAATGACCAAAAGAAATTTGGCCTTTTTCTTCTAAATGTTCACGAATTTATTTTTATTTTTCCATGCATTATTTAATTAAAGTGAGTATTATTTTTAAAGCTGCTATCTGCGATAACACGAAAAACTTTGCTGCCATACATAATAGATAAATCGCACAAACTAAGCTATATATATGTTCGACCAATAAAAATGTAAGGTAAATTTAAGACTTGTAATCTTTGACAACCAGATAACTAACTCCTAAATACAAAATTGCTGCTAGTAATTAATGGACACCAACCAGATTTTGCAACCGCCTAATAGAATGTGGGGAAGCTGAAATACTGCTAAAGCAATTTTCGACCATGAATTAGTTCGAGTAGAGTTTTCAATGTCCTTTATTCAACTTTTCTTATTAGAGCTTTGATTTTTTTGGACATAGAAAATGTTTTTTTTTTTTTTTTTTTTCTGACATGGAAAAGGCTTCAATATATTTATTGTTATGTTACCTTATTTTTCATGTTAATAGTTGTTTCTTTGTAGAGATGCAATTTTACGGGTTGGAACTAAGTAGTATACTCAGACCCGCCATGCATCTTGGACTCAAGAACCCAGATCCTTATTCAAATCTGTGTGGGTTCATGAATTCAGAACCAACTTCGGATCCGTGCAGGGCCGGTCCACCCGACCCCAGATGTGTTGGTGTGGTTTGAATTGCTAATTCTAAATTGGCTTATTTTTTATTTATTAAATTTTGTTGGAGGAAGCCTTGTATCAGTTCATCTATGTTCTTGCTTTCATTCAAGTGTCTCTCCTGCAATAGAACCGTATCAGTAAATCGAAAATTGAGAGTTTGTAGACTCTTTCTCGATCTTACCCAATCGAGATGGCGGACGAAGTTGAAATGAAGGTCGCCGGAGTCACTGCATACGAAATCAACAGAGCTCGGTGAGAATGTTCTGGACCAACAATCTCGATGTGCTTCTTTTTATTTATAATGGGAAAGGGAGGCGGCGATGGCGTCAGGGGAGAAGGATTGGTGATGAGTTCGATTGGGAGATGCGGTGAGGGAGGATTAGGGTTAAAGTTTGAGAATTGAACATTACTTTACAGTTAAATAGTGATTGATATTTTGCTTTTAACTTTTAAGTTATTTGTATAGTAGGATAATATCCAATCGAAGTTATCTAACTCTACATAAAATGATGCTTCCTTTATAATGATGCTTCCTTCATTTTTTCCTTTTTTGAATAATTATCGAACATATTCAAATAGTTTGGAACTAATAAACTTGCCTTAAACTAATGGAACTAATAAACTTTAGTTAAACATATTATATAATATTATAAGTTTTCATTATGTAGTAATTCATTAGCACTAACTTGAGATTTGTAAAGTTAGTTTAATAGATGTTCATAATTTAACATGATTCTATATGTTACGAAAAAATATGAGAAGAAAGATAATTTCACCACACTATGGTAAATCGTGTATTGCCACTATTTATAGTACAGAATTACAACAATGAGATCCGTAAATTATGGATCGTATCAATCTCTACAAGGAAATGATCAATTCTAATAAAAAGAAAATATAATCTACGATTTAGTCTTAACACCTCCCTCAAGCGTTGCGTGGGATGAAAAGCAGAGCTTGGATCGGAGAAACTCAAAACCTGGACGAGGCAGACTCTTGGTGAAAATATCGGCCAACTGCAGATGAGAGGGCACGAACTTGGTGCAAAGTTTCCCGGCAGAGACTAAATCACGAATGAAGTGACAATCAATATCAATGTGCTTAACTCGCTTGTGTGAGATCGGGTTCTGATTGAGAAAAACATCACTGTTATTATCACATAGTAGAACAGGTTGAGCCGCGATGGGAACGCTAAGTTCACAAAGCAGATTAGCGAGCCAAACGACTTCATGCAGCGGTATTTGCAAGGGCTTATATTCAGACTCACAGCTCGAGCGAGCAACAGTGGGTTGTTTCTTTGCACTCCAAGAAACAAGATTACCGTCGAGAAAAATTGAATATCCATATGTAGATCGACGTGTGTCAGCACATCTAGCCCAATCGGCATCCGAGGAACCAAGGATAGACAAGTCTGGATGGTGAATGTAAGAGAGCCCAAGGTGAACAATACCCTTAACGTAACGAAGAATACATTTCACTGCATCAAAATGTTCATTGGTGGGCGAATGAAGAAACTGACTTTACGTGATTAATAGAGTAAGAAAGATCAGGCCGAGTAATAGTGAGGTATTGTAGGGCTCCAACAAACGAACGATACAAAGAAGGGTCCTTAAACGGAGTTCCTTGTTGATGTAGGGATTCACCTGCGACCAAATGGGTGGTGACCGACTTAGAATCAAGGAGTTGTGAACGAGATAAGATATCGTGCGCATATTTCACTTGACCAATAAAGAGACCGTTCAACTGAGGGGTAATTTCGAGGCCGAGGAAGTAGGTAAGAGCACCTAAGTCTTTGAGAGCAAAATTATTGCTGGCGGGAGAGATGAACTTTCGAAGCAAGGAGGTATTGTTCCCTGTTAAGATGATATCATCGACGTATAAGAGGAGAAAATAACCGATGTTCCCTGATCAAAGGAAAATAGAGAAGTATCGCACTAACTCTTCTGAAAGCCAAGGCTAAAGAGAAAGCTGCTGAAGCGTTGAAACCAAGCAAGGGGAGCTTGTCGAAGGCCATATAGTCCCTTTTTAAGGCGACAAACATGAGTCGGATGTTGTGGATCAACAAAGCCCGGAGGTTGAGCCATGTACATGGGTTTGGATAAGACACTATTCAAGAAGACCTTTTTAATGTCTAATTGATGTAAAGGCCATCGAAAATGAACAGAAAGAGCAAGAATTACACGAACCATTGCAGCCTTGACAACGGGACTGAATGTGTGATGGAAATTTGATCCCGGTACTTGAGTAAATCCTTGAGCAACCAAATGTTCCTTGTAGCGTTCAATAGATCCATCGGACTTGTATTTTTTTCGAAAAACCCATTTCGAGCCAACTATATCCGTGCTTGGAGGTGGAGGTACAAGATCCCAAGTACGATTTGCATGGAGAGCATCCATCTCTTCCTTCTTAGCCGAGAATCAATCTGGATACTTAGCAGCCGATTTGAAACCTCGAGGCCCAGTGGAAGCAGTGGATGCAATCAAGGCGGATAAGAGAGGAGTAGTGGTAAGATCAACAGGATAACGTGGTTTGAAAATGCCAGCTTTGGCTCGAGTGATCATTGGGTGGGTAGCCCGAGGTGGTGCCGAAGTAGGAACTAGTGGTGAGGATTCTGGAATCGGAGGAGAATGTGGCGGTGTAGGCTGATTGTCACCAATCTCCGGCAAGGGAGCTGCATGGGAATGAGATAACTCCAAATTGGGTAGACAAGCGATGCATGGAAACGGTGGTGTGGGTGGCAAAGGAGCGGGCAACTGATCCGAGCCACGAGAACTTTCAAAGAAGGATGTAATATCCAACTGAGTGTAAGGAGTAGCAGAACTCGAGGCAGCAAAAGGAAAATATGTCTTGTCAAATTGAGCATTGCGCGTAATATAGGTGTGGGAAGCGTCAGGATCGTAGCACCAAAAACCCTTATAGGTAGAACTATAGCCCAAGAAAATGCATGGCGTACTGCGTGGAGAGGTTTGTGAGGTGAATAATCACACAAATATGGGAACACACGATAACCGAATGACTTGAAATTTTGATAGTGTTGAACACTGCTAAACAGAAGCTCAAACGACGATTTATCATGCGATACCGATGAAGGCAATCGATTAATGATATAAGCTGCCGTGGCAAAGACATCAAACCAGAAAACTGCCGGAGCATGAGTGTGAAAGAGCATAGAGAGTCCTATTTCTGTAATGTGTATGTGCTTGCGTTCTGCACGCCCATTTTGTTGAGGGGTGTGTGGGCAAGAGATGCGATGATAGATGCCATGAAAGTAAAAAAAAGTACGAATACGATTGTTAACAAATTCAGAGCCCCCATCACTCTGAAATTGTTTAATGCTGGCAGAGAATTAATTACAGACAAAGGCATGAAATTTAACGAAGACATTATAGAAATCCGATTTGGCATGCAAAGGATAGATCCACGTAAACCGAGAGAAATCATCAATAAAGGCAGCATAATAACAAAATCCATCAACAGTAGGAACGGGCGCAGGGCCCCACAAGTCGCAATGTATCAAATCCAAAATAGAAGCAACACGTTTATTATTCAAATCAAAACTACGACGTTTGCTCTTGGCAAGCTAACAAGGAGAACAAAGTTTTGGAGTGGGTAATAATGAAGTAACTGATAAATACCCTAACTTATTGAGCAAGGAGATAAAATGAAATGGGACATGTCCCAAACGAAGATGCCAAAGTTCGTAATTAGCCTTGGATCGACTGGAATTCACGATAGCAACCAAGGCAGGTGTTCCATGGTCCAGCACATAAAGTCTGCAATCAAGATGTCCCTGTGCGATGGTTGCTTTGTGGTTCGATTCTGAAGAACAAATATACGATTAGAGAAAATCACATCAACAGGATATTCATGAGTTAGTTTGCTAATCGAGAGCGGATTCTTAGTGATGTGAGGCACGACCAAAACATCAAGAAGACGAACACCATTATTTATCAAGGTAGAATCAGTATGAGAAATTGATAAAGAGTTGTCGTTACCAACAATAACACTGCCATTACCGGAGTACGGTTGAATGTTGTCAAGAGAGGATGGATTGGACGTCATGTGAGCCGACACTCCCGAGTCAACAAACCAATCTGAAGAAGGACCCAAAATGTTGCAAGATGATGTGAATGCTTCAGCAAGGTTGGCCGGAGTAGGGGTTGCGCGGTCAAGATACATTGGACATTTTTCCGCATAATGCTCATCACGACAGATCTGGCAACGTGGCTTGCGAGGAGGACCACGACCGCCTGAGCGACCACCACGGCCATTGTTGGAGCGGCCACCGTTGCCGGAAGAATGTCTGTTGGACTGCCGAGGCTGAGACGAAGGAGATGGAGAAGTGGAGGCTGAGAACGCAACCTGAGAAGACGAATTAGAGGGGTCCATGGCTTTCGACATCAAGACGAATTGAATGGCCTGATGCAGCAAAGCCGAGAAGGATGGAACAGGCTGCATAGACATCCGAGTGTCGGCAAAATTAGCAAACTGAGGTCCTAGACCATGCAGAAACCAGTGGCTCTTGTCCGAGTCGTCAACCGGTTTGCTAATGGCAGAAAGCTAATCGCAAACACCTTTGAATCACGCACCATAATCTTTGACGGAGAGGGAGCCTCGACGAAGAGCGAGAAGCTCCTCACGTAACTGATGAATGCAAGAGACAGAAGAGTGGGAGAAGCTGGCTTCTAACATCATCCAGGCTTCTCGTGAAGTGGTACACTCGACCACCTCAACCATGGCTTCTTCAGAGAGCGTGGAGAAGAGAACACCGAGGAGACGCTGATCCGTAGAGAGCAATTTGGTGCAAGCGGGATTAGGAACGGATTCACCGGAGGCGGAGAGAACACGTGGGTGGTGGCGCGATTTCTTTGCCATTGACGAACCCTAGCAATTCGAAGCTAGTAAGCACGGGAATAACCTACCGTTTCCAAAGAAGAAAATTGTTAGAGGAGAGTTTAATTGTCACCATATGAATCATGGTGGCAATGGAAAGAGAATCGGAAGAGGAGGGAGGAACGCCGGCCATGGAGATTTTTAGGGTTTGTGGTGATTAAGCAGATACCATGAAAGAATATGATAAGAAGGATAATTTCACAACACTATGGTAAATCGTGTATTGCCACTATTTATAGTACAAAATTACAACAATGAGATCCGTAAATTATGGATCGTATCAATCTCTACAAGGAAAGGATCAATTTTAATAAAAAGAAAATATAATCTACGATTTAGTCTTAACAGTTACTGATTAATTCATTATAATAATATTTTTTTCAGTTATTTTAAAACCATGTACACAAATTAGTAAAATTATTAGAAAATCGGCTAAGACAACCAAGAAACGGCAACTGTTATCGAAACCGTAGTCTGTAAGCGTCAAAATTTACTACAATAACTGTTACCAAAATCGTTGTCTAAGAGCGTGAAAACTAACTACGACAACGAATAAAAGACAACGTTTATCGAAGCCGTTGTCTATGAGCGTCAAAATTTACTACAACAACGGAGAAAAAAAAACGATTACCAAAATCGTTGTCTAAGAGCATCAAGATTCACTACGATAACGGATAAAAGACAATGATTATCAAAACTATTGTCTATGAGCGCATTTTTTCACTTTCATCAACGGATAAACGACAACGGTACATTAAAATCGTTGTCTATGAGCGCACATTTACAATAATAGACAACGCTTTTATCTATAACAACGGGTTTTGATCATATGACAACGGTTTTTCACCAAAACCGTTTTCTTTCCAGCGTTGTCGTGAGCCAAATTTCTTGTAGTGGTCATACGTCTCACACATCCATTCACACATCCATTGTCCATGTACAATGGCTCATTTTGCACCTGCAAAACAAAGTAAGCTTTATGTACCCTTTGTTTTATCGTTCGGGTTCTAAGGGGTTAGTGGTCTTTGAAACCCAAATTTGTATGACAGTTCTGATGTTTCTAAATTTCTTCTTCGGCTTCCCATTGATGTCAGTAAATTTAATCTTTGAGGATAAGGTTACTAACCTCTTGGGCTTTTATGATTCAGGGGTACTGCTATTTCATTGATTTGGACCTCTCATGTTCTTTCTCTAGGAAGATCCTGAATTATTGTAAGCAGTTTTTGAGTGTTGTCCATTATTGATGTTTGTGCGTTCCCCCTCGCTTCCATTAGGGTTTATTTAGACTCGCACTTCTATTGATCTTATCTTTGTTGTTTGTGATTCAGAAGTTGTCTTCATGTTAGACGCCTCCTTTGACAAACATATCCTTTAAATACTTTGCTAGACCACTTTGAGCTCCCAAGAATTGATCTAACATTATTTCCATGCATCATTATTGTTCCTGGTGCTTCATGCTCTAGCTCAAGTTCAAAATGTTTCAAGTTCAACCTTTGAGTTTAGTATATTTCTCAGTAAGGTCTTTGTTCAGTATTGAGATATGATTTTTTTGATCCTAAGACTTATTTTTTTGATCCTAAGACTTACTTTTTAGAGATTCATTTTCTTACTTCAGTCTCTGGACAAGTTCTTGAGAATCAATACTTCCTTGACCCTGCTTAGAAAATCACTAATTCTCAACCTACAGTTTAGTTAGCTCTTTAATGGTTTTTCTGAAGAACCTTGTAGTCGGCTATGATTTTACATGAGTTTTTCATACTAGGTCACCAGCATTAGAGCTAATATCTTGTGTGTGCGGTGAAGAGGGGTTAGTTATCGATAGAGAATATACCTCAGCCTCTTCACCTGCCAATTGGCATTAATTAGTTGTCGGCATCATCATCTAATAAATCCATGAATGAGTCATCATCGTTTGAGTGATCAAAAACCTCTCAGGTGATCATAGCCTGACATCGCTTCTGATACCGGTCTTCCCTTGCCGTATTTATCAGATAGGAGAATAAAATAGTGGTAGGGAGAAAACACATTGTATACAAGCATAAAATTTGCTTCCAGTATACAAAATCCCAACAATTCTCCCACTTATACTAAAGTAAACTTTTAGTATACAATGTGTCAATTCTAGGTACAAACTAGTACTCAGCTATATCTCAGCTATTTAGGGCATATCCCCAAAAGGAAAATATATGTGATTAATTCTCTGAAATATTTAATTTTTTATGATAATAAAGTTCTGACAAGAAAATTTTGCTACACGTGCAAGATTCGGATTAATATCATTTCTGATTATCTCAAAACTAATATTCTATATGCTGAATCACATAAAACTAATAATCATGATGATATTACTCTAATTTTGCACGTAATGATCAGGAATTTTACTCTTATATGAAAAATCAAATAATCATAAGTTTATTGCATATTTTCGTTGTTGAGAAGGCAAAACACATAAATCTAATAATTCTGAGAGATAAGTTGTATATTTTCATAATTCGAGAGCAAAGCAAAAAAAACAAAAAAAACAAAAACACAAACAAAAGAAAAGTAGAAAAAAATAATAATAAAACAAAAACAAAAACAAAAAAAGAAAACTATATATATATATATATATATATATATATATATATATATATATATTCTAGATTATGGTACAAAACAAAAACAAAAGAAAACTAATGGTAGAAAAATTTCAGTTCTAGGTACAAACTAGTACTCAGCTATATCTCAGCCATCTAGGGCATATCTCAGTTCATGGCACAAAACGCATACAAGCAAGTATACTGCAGTCTCTAGGGCATATCCCCAAAAGGAAACTGGCAAAGTTGCATAACTCATCATCGATCGAACCATCACTAAGAGACTTCGGTTCCTTCTCTCTGACACACCAATCTGCCGAGGCGTGCCGTCTTGTCGGCCACGGATGTAATCCCACATTCTATCAAGTAGTCCTTGAATTCGTTGGATAGGTATTCCCTACCACGATCAGATCGTAGTGTTTTGATTTCTTTACCTAGCTTCTTCTCCACTTCTGCCTTGAATTCCTTAAAGGTTTCAAAGCAATCCAACTTGTGGCGAAGAAGGTAAACATATCCATACCTCGAGTAATCGTCAGTAAATGTGACGAAGTACTCATACCCTCCACGAGCTTGTGTAGACATAGACCCACACAAGTCAGAATGTATCAAACTTAATACTTCTGTGGCTTTATAAACCTTTGCCTTGAAAGGCCTAGTCATCATCTTTCCTTCCAAACAGGTTTCGCAAGTTGGAAATGGTTCAACTTGGAGAGACTCCAATGATCCATATACCACCAACCTTTGAGTCCTATTAAGATTGATGTGAGTGCCACAGATAAATTTGGTTTATCTTAGAAGACTCTTTCCTCTTCTATGGATTTGATGATAAGGAAGCAATATTAACAGAACTACACGGTTTACAAGTAATAGTATATAAAGATCCGTTTAAAGGTCCACCACAGATAAAATCATCGTCTTTCATGATAGAAACTTCACTATCAAATATTGATTTATAACCATCCATGGTGCAGAGTTTTAAAACAGAAATAATGTTTCGCCTAAACTCAGGCACATATTAAACATCTTTAAGTACTAAAATAGAACTATCAAAAGATAGATGTAAATCTCCAATGACAATTGCAGGAACTTTCGATACATTGCCCATTGAGACTACCACCTCGTCATTGCTCAATTGCCTTTTCTGCAAGAAACCTTGCAAGGTGTAACAAACATGATCAGTTGCCCCCGAATCCACTACCCATTCGTGGGTAGAAGAGGAAACCAGAACAGTTTCAGTTACAAGAGCGACTCGCATCTCTTTCTGTTTTGCCTTGACATCTGGATTATAATTATTCCAGTGTCATTTCTTACCACTCTTGAAGAACCTTCCTTTCTCTTATGACATTAGCATGTCGCCGGTAAGGACTGTCTTCTTACTCCCACTGCTCTTCTTGAAATGTTCACCCTTTCTGCTCTTTTTCTGGTTTCCGCCTTTCAGAGGATTCCTTGCACTACTAGGGATATTCAAGACTTGAGCACTCTTGCCCTTTCCTATAACCTCTTTGACCGCTACCAAAGATTTGAGTAACATACTCATAGTAAACTCGTTCTTAGACATAGCGGTCCTAAAACAGAAGTTCTTATATGACCTTTGCAGAGCATTTATTGGGAGAGGTAAGATATCTCTTCCACTCTTGAAATTATTTAAAAATTGTTAAACCCGTTAGGGTTTGGTTGGTGAGACTGTTTAGGAATTCGAAAAATTTCGAACAGACTTATCTGAAAAATATAATTTAAAAAGCATGTATAAAGTTAATATTTGCACATAATTCATAATTTATAATCATTATAACCTTTTGTAAAAACAATGATATTAAAAACCTCGAACAACTCTAGGAATTCCACTAGCAAGCCACGCAGGTGGACGTTTACTAGCGTAACCCTAAATCAAGCTATTTACCTAGCTCTTTAATTACAATCCACGTCTAGGTTCTTAAGACGAATGAAATTAATAGTTCGATATTCTGGACCATGTCACTATTAAAACGCGGGAAGGGACTTCGAGGGAAGTGAATTGTACCTGCGGTGAGATCTAAGCATTGACCATTAATTTGACCAAAATAGAATCAAATTCTCGAAATTGACATACTTACTCGAACCATGCCGAATTCAATTTGATCTAATTAGCCATCCTATTTAATTATTCTTCTAGAGTACTCGTGTTTACTAGGCACGTAAGCCACGCAGGTGGACGTTTACGGCTTCGCTTAATAATCAAATATTATTTTGGAAAACTCATCTCACAAAACTGGTAGCTCAAAAATGCAAACAAGCCACGCAGGTGGACCTTTACTCACATAATCTTACTACTTTCGTGTAGAGTCCAATTAATGTAGGTCCGATTAAGTGTTTAATATCCAAATTAATGGAATCTAATTAAATATTTAATTTAAAATTGCTTAGGCCCCATTTGGTTAGGGTCGAGGAATGGAATCAAGAATCATTTTAAAGGAATGATTCCATTCCTCGTGTTTGGTATCGAAAAAACTGCATAGGTATCATTCCCCATTCCCCTCTCCAACCCCCTCAAATGAGAGTTTCCCAAACCCTCAAAATTGGGCACTTTGGGTTTCATTCCTCCCTTTATTACTCCTTCACTCTTTTGCTGCATTTCTTCTCCTCTCATAATTACAAGATTTTCTCCTCCAAAACTGCGGCTCCGCCATTGCATCGCTGCTCCGTCTCTGCACCGCGGCTCCGCCACTGCTCCGCTCCTCCGCCACTGCGCCGCTCTGCTCCGCCGCTCCGTCTCTGCGTTGTTGCTCCGTCTCTACGCCGTGGCTCCGCTGCTCCGCTCCTCCGCCGCTCCGCCACTGCGCCGTTCTGCTCCGCCGCTCCGTCTCTGAGTCTTTCAATTTGGATCAGATCGGCGTGGCCTTATAAATCTTAACCACACCATTGTTTCTTTAATTTTCTTCACACACATCTCTGAAATTTGCGTTATTTCATTGCTAGAGCTACAAGAACAGGGTATAGCTGTTATTAATTAGAATTTTTTTTAATTAGAATTTAGGGTTCATAAATTAGGAATTAGGGTTTTTGATATTCCCAAATTTGTGTTCTCATTTGTAAATGAAAAATATATTTGATTCCATTTCTTCCATCGAACCAAACATGTATAGGAATGAAATGATTCCTGTTGCTATCCAAACAACTGATTTGAGGAATCATTCCTTCATTCCATTCCCCTAAGTTTCATTCCTGATTCCGATTCCATTCCTTTTTATCAACCAAACGGAGCCTTAGTCTTTTTATTCAAAAGGTTTGTTACGAATCATGCATCATCACATAATTCCTAAAGCAAGCAATTTCTAAACGCACATAATAAAACGTGCTCGCGAAAATTAAAGCATGCTTAATAACGACATAGATCCTATTTACATGCTTTTCTAAGCGCAATTAATCACATAATCGCATGCTAAAGTACAATAATAAATAAATGTACAAATAGGAAATTTAAAAAACGTCGTTATCGGGCTTTAAAACACGTAATTCCTAACTATTACATTGCCCGATCAAAATACAGATCTTCGAAATCTTCAAAATCTTCGAATCTGGAAACTGCATCGCCACGTCATGAGGGTCGTCTGCCACGTGACATACACGTGGCAGCTAGGGCTGACGTGGCGCGCCACATCAGCATCTTCTTCAACAAACTGCCGCCGCCGCCGCCGTTACAGGCCGGTTCTCTGCCGGCCGCCGGCACCCAGGGATGCGCTGGACGATGGCGAACCAAGAACCGTCGTCCGCGCCCCGGCGCGCCGGCGGTGCGGGCGCAGTCTGCGCTGCGTGCGGTGCGATTGTCGCCACAAGCGCGCGTCGCCGTGCCTTCCTCGGCCGTCCCCAGCCCTCCTCCATCGTCTACACCCCCCCCCCGACGTCACCCCGACGTCGGATCTGTGCAGAAACGCCGCCTGGAGCTGCCGCCGCAAGCTTATGCGTGAAAAAATCGCGCCTCCCGCCGCCGCCGACTCCGCCACCCGAATTCTCCCTTTTTGAGCCGCGATTCGATCAATTGAAAGAGAGGAAACATAATTGGAACACTCACGACCACCGGGTAACGGATTCCGACTGATATTAGTTCCTCAATTTCCCGAATATCAAACGATTCGCCGAAACGAATTCATAACGAGCAGCCAACTTCAGACGTCTATTCCAATTGCATCCAGGATCGGATGATCCCTTACGACATATCAACGCGAAGTTCGTAAGACGAGGATTCCAGAAGTTCAAGCCGATCGTCGATCGGACATCGGACGCACCGGGAATCTCCGCCGCAAGATGCGGCGAAACCCTAGAAAACTAGGGTTTTGCTGGGAAAATCAGGTTCCGTCTTCGTCTCGTTTTTCGTGCCTCCCGGACCAATTACAGTACAAAAATAGTACAATCATATAACAAATAGGTCCTAACATCTACTCGTGGATTTTCTCACGAAAAAATGTTACAACGGGATCAAAACAGTGCTCGCAGGCCGCCCCAAACACGAAATTAGCCCGATAACGACGGAAATAAAACCTAATCATGCTCTTAACAGCAACAATCAGAGCCTAAACCAGGATCTGATACTAATTGAATGAAATATAAGGTTATGAATCGATACCTTCCTCCTTCGTATGTTGTCTAGGCTTTGATTGTTGCTCGTATGTCAGATCTTCTGATCTGTGTCCCGGCCTTTTTCTTCCTCTGGGTGGTCAGAGAACTGAAGAAAATAAAATCTTGTCTCTCACTCAACTCACGCACGGCGTGTTTATTTTTGTGTATGTGTATATTCTGGTTCTGAACAGAATACTAATATATATAGGCTTCAAAAGTCAATATAATATTAATATATTTGAAGCTCATTAATTTAATTATATTTCTAATGGGCTTTCACATAATTAGCCCATAATATAATTAATTAATCCACTAGGCTACTAATATTTATCAATTAATTGGCCCAGCCAATTAATTCCAGATAAATAACATTATTAAATAATGTAAAATTACATTAATCCATTAATAATAATTTCTGAGAGAATAAATAACTAGGCAACTAATTGGGTCAGATCAGAGATCTAATACAAGAAATAAAGCTGGGCCTCAAATTAATTAATTATCTATGCTCAGCCAAGAGCAAAATTAATTAATAAACACATATATTCATTCCACTAGAGAATCCGTGCTGACTTACCCCTTTATCCCAAATTGAGCAAGGGCTTGTATTTTAGACTTAATCGATCTCCGTATTTAAGATAAAAAATATCCGTTAATTAATTAAGCTCACTGACAGCTTAAATTAATTAAAATCTTATATTCCTGAGTAGTACCACTCGACCTTATTAACACACCTGAACTTAATCAACCGACCGAGTTTACTGTACTAATCCTTTCGAGTTCCTCAAGGGATATTATCAACCCATTTTACTAGGATACAGTTGCAAGATACAGACAACCATCTTGAGCCACAAATGACTACTAACACCCAAGATACGTAGATCCGGTCGCGATGACATTCACCATAGTAGGTCAAAGTGATAGATAGCTAAATGCACTCAGCTGAAGTCTTACCAAGCTTAAGACCAGCTAAGTCACCGAGATCTTGGTTCTCCACTAAGGTCAGTTAGGAGAACACATCTCACTGTGATCCATCAATACACCACCTTCAGTGTACCAGTAAAGACAAGCAGCTAAGACAAGCCACTTCTTATCTAAACTGCAGCTTAAACCAACAACTTATCCTTAAGTTGTCTCAGTTGTGATAACTTTTTATATCTTGTCAGTTCAACCAATTTGTGTTGTCTTCTATGATACCCGACACACCACACAAATCTAACTTTTATACAAGATAAAGGATAACATGTGCAAATATATTTATTTATCAGATAGGAGAATAAAATTGTGGTAGGGACAAAACACATTGTATACAAGCATAAAATTTGTTTCCAGTCTACAAAATCCAAACACTATAACAATCACAACGTTAACATGAGATAGACAAACTTTGGGGCACAGAGGTAAATTTTCCTTGTTGTATTTAGGGTGTGAGTGGTTCCGCTCCGAACCACGAAATCGATGAGATTGAACCCAACTGAACCAAACCAAAAAACATGATTCTGTTCGGTTTCATGGTTTGATTCGATTTATTTTCTTAAGAACTGTTTACAAGTGGTTGACTTTGTGGTTCCAAAGACTTATGAGTGGTTTGAACCAAAGCGAATCGATACCCTATATATTTTATTTTATATTTCCTATTTTCCTGCCTATATTAGAACGTTCGGGGATTTAGATAATTAGATCAAGAAATAAGATATTTTATGATAAGATTTGAACTAAGAATAACCCTAATCTACACAAGGAAAGAAAAGCAAGAAATTACTTGCAAACCTATACTTATGAGTTCGAAAATAATAGCATTATGAATTCTCATGCATGAATTAAATATTATATCATACACTAGTTCTTATTTCTCACGCAAGAAGACCCGCTCTTTTGTTTTTAGTTTAATTTTAGTTTAATTTTCGACCAATTTTTTTATTTGTTTAGGATTTAAAAAGTAAAAATATAAAAACATGCGAAACGATGAACCGAACTATAAGCAGTTCGATTCGGTTTTCACACTTAAATACACTTCAAACCGAATTAAACAGAACCACTTATGTATGTGGTTCTTCGAATGCGTTGGAAACTGAACCAGACGGGAGTATTTATCACTATATAATTAAAGAGCCGAGCACTCCGTCTTGCTTGCCGTGAAATCCCGAGAATGCCCCTACTTTTCTGAATATTCACAACTGAACCATCTGTACATTACTTAATGTTTGTTGTAATGGCAGTACTGTAAATTTTATTAAATCCTTGCCCTCTTCTGAAGATGCGCCCCCTTTATCCACGTGTGGTATATTCATCGAAAACCCACCCATACCCAGCAGGTCCAGCCGCCAAACCCCCGCCGTTGTTGACTCCACACCATCACCGCCGCACTACCGCCCAAACCTTCCCCCCCATCTTCCACGTTACTGATTCCTACCCTCCTCCCCCAATTCAGTATCTTGACCACCAACCACTCAACCACCTGAACAAAATTAGACCAAAACACCACATACCACCTCAATTGAGCCATCTATTCCGATCTCGGAGCAATCCAACAGAGACACAATCAACACAGACTACTTCATAGTATCACTCCTCACAATTAAAGTATTCCTTCCTTCGTTCAGAACTGCAAACTTCCTAGGTTTTGTTTATATATTTTCTTGAACGAGGGAACATATGACATACATTATAAATACTATTATTTTGATCTTCCTAAAGTGATCAAGTATCAAATGATGTTAATTCTGATATTGATATGAAATATTAGTCTATTATTTGTTCTATGCTTATGTTGGTTTCCCTTGGAATCGTTTTAATTCTTGCATTTGAAATAGTTCACCTCTTCATCTTCATTACCGTTTCCAAGTTACACGAGTTCTTTATGGTTGCTAACTTACTCGATCTCTTGCATAAGTTTCCAACCTTTTAAAGGTTTTATTCTTCGATCTATTTTGTTGAATTGCAGTGTGCATCCCTATTTTATTAGGCACCAGTACGGAGTATTTTAGAAAAGGGTTTAACGATTGTGACTTTTTATCATTCTAATACATAAACATAAATACACACCGATTTGGCAATAAGCTATAAAAATCCTCACACCTATCAAAATAGACTACTTTTAGGCAGGATAAAGTAAATTAGCCGTTCTGATTATGAAGACCCTTATTCCTTAGTGGAATGAAAAGCTTGTTATATCTCTTACAGATATTGCACTACTTTCTGCATACGATCTTCTACATTCTTCCATTCCACTTCCTTCTTTGTCGAATCTGCTCCTTACATATGTTGAGGACAAGCAAGGAACAACACATACTCCCTATAAGGAGAGAACATGTTGGGAGATGATTCAGCAGTAGATTGTATAGAAGATTTGGCTGATCCCAAAACCCTATTTGATTGATGAACCATTCCTTTGTAATTGTAACGCCTTGGTCTCTGAGAGTTTCAGAATCAGTAGACTTGCCTTCAGCATGGTCCAAGCTCAGAAGTTCTGTCTGCTGAACCTTAGTAGACTATCAGCCTCAATACCATGGAGTGAAGACTCAGTAGTGCTGGACTCAGCAGGAGCAACATACTGAGAGGTGTTCAGATTCAGTAGTGATGGACTCAGCAGGAGCAACATACTAAGAGGTGTTCAGATTCAGTAGTGCTGGACTCAGTAGGAGCAACATACTGAAAGCGTCAGTAGAACTGGACTCAGCAGGAGCAGTTTACTGAACTCAGAGTCGACCTTTAGTAGAGTTGGACTCAGTAGGAGTATACTACTGAATCCCTGGTCAGACTCAGTAATGACCTGACATTCTCCTTGATTGTCAGATGTTTTCAAAGTTAAATCAGTAGAGTTGTCCGAGGTTGTATACATCAGAGAAGTCAGCTTCAGTATCTGCCTTGAAGTTTGAATGTATCAACAACTTTCTGCACCTCGACCAATGACAAGCATCCAGCTGTTAAAGTTCTGGTAAAAAGCTGCAAGTCAACTACTTTCCTGAAAAAGAGGGTAAACTCTGCACGATTTCAAAAGAGCCGTTAGCTACACAAAGAGAGTGACACGTGGACAGTTCGTCTCCAACGGATCTATCCATAGCTCACCTCCATAAATAGAGGGAAAATCAAATCAAAGAAACACGACACAAGAGAGAACATACGAGCATTGAACGAACAAGAACACAAGCTTTCCGCAAGAAATTCAGAGAAAATACTCAACGTGAAAGTCACTTACACTGCTCAAGGGAACTAAGTTTCATAGAATTAAAGCCTCTAGCATCCAAGTGATAGAACACGAATCCAGAGAGATTATTCCTCAATGTTCTTCACTCTAGAAGCCCCTTCTTGTTCCCTTTCCCTCTAACCTAAGCTCCACTGAAATATCCATAGCTTAGAACCAAAGGAGTTCATATCTTGAACTGTTCTTATTGTAAAGAACTCCTTCACTGTTGGAGAATCCTTCAAACATCTTTGTTTGAACCTTGTAAAACTGGGACTTGCTCAGTATAATCTTCAAGGCCGTGTTTGTCCAGTGCACAAACCAACTAAGACTATCTCAGTATAATAAAATAGCCTCTTGATCTTTTCGGGACAGTAGACGTAGGATTTTGGATATCCGAACCATTTTAAAAACTGCTGTGTCTTTTACTGTTGTATTGATTTACCATTCATTCTGAAAACCATTTTCAAAATCATACAACAGAGTTTCAGTAAAAAGCTTAACTGAGTGCACTAATCTACTGAAACAGTTTTATTAAAAACATTTTCAACTCAACTGAATTGGGCCTACACTATTCCGCACCTACTGAACTCTTACTGAACGGTACTGAATTCTGACATCAGTCAGCTAGTAGGCCTCAGTATAGTCAGTCACTCTGTCCACGCGATCCAGAACAGCTTGTCTGGTGTACTGAATTTATTCAGCAGACAATCTCCAAAATCATACTGTTCGCGTTCAAGTTTTAGAAAAGTTTTCAGGTGTATTCACCCCCCCGTCTACACCTGAACGTTTGACTCGGGACCAACAGAACACCAAATTTGTAGAGCATCTTGACAATAGAGTAGATTTATGAAGACTTCGAGCATCAATCCGTCAAATAAATGGTAAAATGTGTAGCTACTTGCATGGTGTAAAAAAACAATTGATTCCTACAAATAATTCCCGTTTCGATTCCATTCCATAGAAAACGAATCAAAAGCTACGAATCAATCCAGACCACTCATTCTTATACATAAGTCAAAGATTCCCTTTCTTGACAATAATCTATTTTTTCCATTGTTTAAAAAAATCAATATAATCTTTTAAATTTTTATTGATTAATATTGGACTTAATGTTTATATCTATTATAAAATCGATATATTATATGAATCTTGTGAAACTTTTGACAAATCAATGCCTTTTTTTGCTATTGAGCTATGGTGTATAAGGGAGTAGAAGTAGAGGTTAGTTCATAGAACTTTAATAGATGTTATTTTAGTATTTTTCAAGAAAGTAGGTGGATGGTATAGGGGGTGGAACTTTATTTCCTAATTATTTTTGTTGGGAGATGATTCAGCAGTAGATTGTTTAGAAGATTTGGATGATCCCAACACCCTAATTTGATTGGTGAACCATTCCCTTGTATATTGTAACGCCTTGGTCTCTGAGATATTAAGACTCGGTAGACTTTCCTTCAGCATGGTCCAAGCTCAGAAGTTTTGTCTACTGTACCCTCAGTAGACTATCCGCCTCAGTACCATGGAGTGAAGACTCAGTAGTGCTGGACTCAGCAGGAGCAGCATACTGAAAGAGTCAGTAGAACTGGAATCAGCAGCAGCAGTTTACTGAACTCAAAGTCGACCTTCAGTAGAGTTGGACTCAGCAGGAGTATACTACTGAACCCCTGGTCAGACTCAGCAACGGCCTGACAGTCTCCTTGATTGTCAGAAGGTTCTCAATGTTAAATTGGTAGAGTTGTCAGAGGTTGTACACATCAGAGAAGTCAGCTTCAGTATCTGTCTTGAAGTTTGAATGTCTCAACAACTTTCTACACCTCGACCAATGACAAGCAGCCAGCTGTCAAAGTTCTGGTAAAAAGCTGCAAGTCAACTACTTTCCTGAAAAAGAGGGTAGACTCTGCACGATTTCAAAAGAGCCGTTAGCTACCCAAAGAGAGTGACACATGGACAGTTCTTCTCCAACGGATCTATCCATAGCTCACCTCTATAAATAGAGGGAAAATCAAATCGAAGAATATAATAGTGAAATACGAGCATCGAATGAACAGAACATAAGCTTTCAGAAAGAACTTCAGAGAAATACTCAACGCGAAAGCGACTACACTGCTCTAAGGAACCAAGCTTAATAGAATCAAAGCCTCTAGCATTTAAGTGATAAAACACGAACCCTGAAAGATTATTCCTCATTGTTCTTCACTCTATAAGCCTCTTCTTGTTCCCTTTCCCTCTAACCTAAGCTCCATTGAAATATCCATAGCTTAGAATCATAGGAGTTCATATCTTGAACTGTTCTTATTGTAAAGAACTCCTTCATTGTTGGAGAATCCTTCAAACATTCTTGTTTGAACCTTGTAAACTGGGACTTGATTAGTATAATCTTCAAGGCCGTGTTTGTCCAGCGTACAAACCAACTGAGACTAACTCAGTATAATAAAATAGTCTCCTGATCTTTTCAGGATAGTGGACGTAGGATTGTTGGTATCCGAACCACTTTAAAATCGTTGTGTTCATTTACTGTTGTATTGATTTACTCTTCATACTGAAAACCCGTTTACGAAATCATACAACAGAGTTTCAAAAAAGTTTAACTGACTGCACTAATCTACTGAAATAGTTTTCACTAAAAACGTTTTCAACTCAACTGAATTGGGCCTACACCTATTCTGCACCTATTGAACGGTACTGAATTATGACATCAGTCAGCTAGCAGGCCTTAGTATAGTCAGTCACTCTATCCACGCGATCCTGAACAGCTTGCCTGGTCTACTGATTTATTCAGCAGATAATCTCCGTAATCGGACTGTTTGCGTTCTAAGTTGATAAAAAGTTTTCAGGTGTATTCACCCCCCCCCTCTACACCTGAACGTTTACCTCGGGACCAACAATTGGTATCAGAGCAGGAGTTCTTTAAGACTCTTGTTATCTGAATCTGGTCTACTTGAACAGATCCTGAAAATGTTTTAACTGTATAGCATTCTTCATCCATATCATTACCAAACATGTCTGATATGTCAGGAATCAGGATGGTACCCATGTTCTCAGAACTACAGGGTATGGCGAGTTAGACTGGAAGCACATCTGACTTCCCTCCACGACAGTATGACCGAGGTATTGGAAGACGGACCTATCGTACCTATGGTCGATAGTGTTGATTTCCAGGAACAAGCACAAGGAGGTGGGCGGTAACCGGGAAGAAGGTTCCAAAGGACAGAAGCCTCTTCACACCAAAAGAGAAGAAACTTTAGCAATCTTGATCGGGTTTCCTGAAACGCCATACAAACCACCTTGAGCGACTCATATCTCGGGAGAGTTGAGGACTGCAAGTCAGCCAAAGAACTCGGGGATGCTCTAGCGCTGCTGAGTCGGGGGACTCAGAAGATCAAAGCTAACAAGTTAGCGCTGGAAATTCAGAAGCTGGAGAGACTGTCATTCATGCCCGGCGACACGATTGAAGATCTTAATGTCAGATTTACGGATCTGATGAACACAATCAATGGGCTGGGAAAGACATTCTCCAACCGAGAGATGAATCTCAAAATCATGAGAGCACTACCAGACGGACATTGGACTCCCTTTGCTACATTGCTTAGACATTCTGATCTTGATATTGTTTCTCCTGATCATATATTTTCATAATTAAAAGCTGAGGAGTTCGAGTTCGGTCTACCGCAGAGGAAGCAACGAGTTGAAGCTGACACCCAAATAGATCATGCCTTTTGTTGGGTTATGAGTCAGTGATTGATTAAATCATCACTTAGAGGGTACTTTGAATTATCATCAGTAGTTCATGTATTATTGCTTATTTCGGTAATGGGGGGAATCATAGTGATTTACTGCTATGGAATTGAAGATCCCAAAACCTGTCTTGTACCCTTAGTGTGTTGTCTTTCGGACTAGATGATGTAATAGGCTAGACTGTTCTTGTTTTCGTTATATATTTTTGTCTAAGTCCTGTAAGGGGTATTTGTTGGTCCGAACTTCAGTAGGAAGTTAATTCAAGAACCCCGTGTCATCAGTATGTAAGAGCTCGTGTTCTCAGGTCTCCAGCTGACCACCATCATTAGAAGATTTCTCATTAGCTGACCTCCAGTGAAGAACACAGTATAGAGCTCAGTTCCTTCAAAGTCACCAGCTGACTGCTCTCAGTAGAAGACCTTTTATCAGCCGACTCAGATGAAGAAGACAGTATGAGACAGGAAACAACGACCCGACTTTTAATGTCATTCGAAAGTCAGCAGAAGATCATATGAGGATGAGTGAGAGTCAACTCAGATGAAGACTGATGTCTGAAGGGTCTCACCTACCACAAACCTCGACAAATGAGAAGCATCCAAAGCCTTACCTGATCTGCAACTAAAGCTGCTCTCATGTATAGTGACCAACCACTCTGCGATACTATTTTGAAACTTATGGCCGTTTTCCTTGGACGTTTGTGACACGTGGCATCGTCTTCTCCAACGGACAAATGCCTGGGTCACGACTATAAATAGAGAAGCCTTTACGAGCTCAACGCACGGGATATCAAAGGGATTACACGCTCTAGCATTCAAACTCTCTAGCGAATTCAAGAAGATCCAGCGAAGAACTTGCCTAGTTGAAAATCCTTAGTTCTTCTCTCTAGAGATTCTTTAGATCTCTCTTCTCTATCTAAGCTCAATTGTTGTATCCATAGCTTAGAACCTTCGAAGGAGTTTACTTTTTGTGATTGTTCTTACTGTAAGAACTCCTTCATAGTTGGAGAAAATCCCCTCCCCTTCAAACTTTGGTTTGATTTGTAAAGTCGCTAAGGACTATAACTTAGAAGGGTCTGTCCAGCGTACAGATACCTTGCTGAGGCTTGCTCAGATTAATCAACAAGACCTCATGTTCAGCAGGACCGTGGACGTAGGATCTAGCGTATCCGAACCACATTAAAAATTGCTTGTGTCATTTACTGTTTTATTGCATCGTTCTCAAACCGTTTTACAAACTCATACTTTGCATAAAACGTATTTAAAAGTGTACCAGCCAAAATTGATTTGGTTTGCGAAAACACGTTTCAAATCGAAATGAAGTCTATCGGGCCCAACACTTATCCGCTCTAACTCTCCGCCTGAGGTTTTAATACTGACAAAAGTCAGTAGGAAAAACTCAGTAGTTGAGTCACTCTGACCCGCGATCAGAATGTTACTATTTGGCACTGTTCATCAGTTGCAACATACAGCTCAAATGTCCTTCGCGTTTGAGAAAAGAAACTTGTACTCAGGTGTATTCACCCCCCCCCCCCTACACCTGATATTCTTCTCCGGACCAACACCTTTAAAGCATAAGCTGAGCCTTCAACCAGTGACTTACAAGAAGGAAGCCTAGCTAAGCGAAATGTACTGCTTGCAATAAAATATCAGAAGAAAAAGGAGCGGCGCATAAAACTTTCTAGAGTCGTCAGAGACTCAAAGAGTAAGTTTGATTACTCACCTAAACGCACTCATGAACCACATACTTCTGAATGCAGGAAACATGAGGACTCTGCACAGTCGAAAGACAGTGAGAAGAGAGAAGGCAAAATCACCTCCTGCTACAACTGCAAGAAGCCAGGACACTATCAGTACGACTGTCCTGAGCTCAGTACAGCTGAAAGAGCTGCAAGAAAAGCTCGAAGGGAGAAGTTCATCAAGAAGCGACAAGCTTACATTGCTGGTGAACTCTCAGACGACTCAGAAGAAGTCGACTCCTTCATGGATTCATCAGATGATGAAGCTGCCTTCATGGCCCAGAGCTTGAAGAAGATACTGAAAAGTGTCTAATGGCAGGAGAAGAGGATGAGGTAAACTATCACGAACCATTTAACTCTTCTTCACACTGCACACAAGACACTATTTTAGGTGCAGATGAGAATTTGGACGTCGCGATCGCCTATGAAGAACTACTCGATGAGCAAATTCAGATGAGTCTAGAGCTCAGTAAGACTCTTCAGGAGTTGGATGCCCTGAAAGTGGAAAATCAGAGACTTTCTCAGGAGAATCAGGTTGCTACTGAATAGGAAGGACTTGTTATGAGACTCAGGGAGTAGATTAACTCTCTAGTGGCCAAGTCTCAGCAACAAGAAGATCTGATACCAGTACTGATCAAGGACTTAACTCAGAAAGCTACTGAACTAAGTCTAGTAAAGCAGAAGTTCTCAGGACTTCAGACCGAGCATGAAACTCTCAAGAGGAGTGATGATGTCTGGAGAAACCTGATGACGGAGCGGTACATGGGAGTCGAGAAAAAGCTTGAGGCGATGCTAGCCAAAAACAAGCCTAAACAGTGCAAGGAGGGACTCGGGTTCAGCCATGGAGCCTCCACATCTGCCCCCACACGCTCAGAAAATCGGCTAACTAATAGGTTTGATCAAGGGGAAACGATCAATGTTGAATCACTGAACCCCCTAGCAAAGAACAAACAGAAGATGAAAGAAACTCATCTGATTTATCATAAATCTGACAAGAAGGTTAGCTCAAAATCACCCCAGTACAGTCAAGGGGGAACCATCAGAGTAAAGTGGAGTGATCAGTATGGACCGCCGCAGCTGACACATCCAGCTCAGTATGGGTCGCATTATTATGATCCTATTGTCAGAAGGGGTTCCAAGAGACAGCAGAAGAAAAAGGCCGTGAAGAAGGCTAAGGTCAGCAGTCCACCACCTCAGAAGATCAGGACTCTTGAACCTGTAAAGCCTTAGAAGTCAACATCAACCAGTCCAGTGGTGAAGTATGTTGATCAGAGTGGAAAGAAATTGTCTGAAACCACCAGGGTCGTAAGACAGATTTGGGTTTCCAAAACTAACGCTTAAGGACCCAAAATCAAAAATAAAGGGTACCTAAATATAATTTTGTTTTGCATGTGCACAGGGACCCATGGTACATGGACAGCGGATGCTCAAGACACATGACATACGAGAGAAGTCTACTGAAGAATTATATCACAGAAGAAGGACCCAGAATTGGGTTTGGAGATACGCAAAAGGCTATACTAGAGGCTATGGAACACTCAGCATTGGAACCACCACAGTTCCAAGAGTATCATATGTTGAAGGACTTCAACATAATCTCTTATCTGTCAGCTCAATTTTGTGATAACTCGAATAGAGTAATTTTTTACACTGATTTCTGTGATGTCATTGACAAATCTACAGGGAAAATAGTGTTATCAGGTTCGCGTAAAAAGAACATACACATCATTGACTGGAACTCAGTAGAACCTGAAGCATGTTTGCTGGCAAAGAACAACAACAGAACGGGATGGCTCTGGCACAGAAGACTCAGCCATCTCAACTTCAAGACGCTCAACAAGCTTGCTAGAAATGCTCTAGTGAAAGGACTGCCGAATGAAGTGTTCAGCAAGGACACTTAGTGCGAGGCATGCCTGAAGGGAAAGCAAACAAAGAAACAAAATCCACCAGTTCCATCACCTTCCACGGATGGAATCCTTCAGCTCCTGCACATAGACTTGATCGGTCCAGTCTCTCCTATGACAATCAGAGGCAAGAAGTATACATTAGTGATCATTGATGACTACTCGCGCTACACATGGGTCATATTTATTGCCAACAAGTCTGACGTCAAAACAGAGTTGCTTACGCTTCTGAAAAGGCTCAGTGTCGAAAAGAACAACAAAATTAGAAAGATTCGTTCAAATAGAGGAACAGAGTTCCTGAATTCGATGGTGGAAGATTCTGCAAAACTGAAGGAATAGAGCATGAGACGTTTGCTGCAAGCCTCTGAAGGAATAGAGCATGAGACATTAGAAGACTCTATATAAACTATGGAACGACAAGAAGCCTCTCTTATCTCATTTCCATATTTTTGGGTGTTCCTTCTTTATTCACAATAAAGGAAAGGATCAGTTAAAGACTTTTGATAGCAAGTCAGACAAGAGAGTCTTCTTAGGATACTCCCGGGTCAGCAAAGCCTTCGAAGTTTTTAACTACCGGACCCTTTGCATGGAGGAAAGCCCTCATGTTGTTTTTAATGAGTTTGCTACTGAGAACAAGACCAGAAACTCACATTCAGAATTTGAGGACATCAGTAAATAGCTACAGGATCTAAGCTTAAAGGATAATGTTGAAAAGATCCAGCTTTGTTAGGATGATGATTCAGAAGAGGATAATGAAGACAAGACTCCAGAATCACAGCCAGTAGCAAACGTAGTTGAACAGATTGATTCTACTGAACATAATTAATCCCAGGTAACTCAGGTCGATGAAGAAACCCAAGTGGTAACTGAGACCTCTACTGAGAATAACAACTCAGGGGGAACAAATAAGGTTCTTGAGCTTAATGCCCCTGAACCTGGTGACTCAGTAGACCCAACTCTTGTTACTGAATTGCTTCAATATCAAAATAGTACAACTGAAATGCCTAACTCACATACTATCTATGTTGAACAAATTTCAGATGACGAGATAAGACATCGTCGATCGTGGCTGGATGCTCACTCTTCAGACCTTATCATTGGAGATCCTTCAGCAAGTGTAAAGACAAGATCCAGATTCTGTCAGGGAGAAAGTGCTTTATATTCCTACTTCTTGTCTACTGAAGAGCCTCAGTCAATTGAGGACGCGCTTAAAGATGGTGACTGGATCACTGCCATGCAAGAAGAGTTAAATCAGTTTACTAGGAACGACGTATGGGAGCTTGTTGACAGACCCCGACATCAACATGTGATCGGAACTAAATGGTCTTCAAGAACAAGCTAGATTAAAACAACGTCATAGTAAGGAACAAAGCTAGACTCGTGGCAAAAGGCTACTGTCAAGCCAAAGGAATAGATTTCAACGAAACATTCACTCCAGTTGCAAGATTGGAGGCCATCAGACTATTCCTTGCCTACGTAACACATCAACGCTTCAGAGTATATCAGATGGATGTGAAGTCAGCGTTCCTGAACGGCGTACTGAAAGAAGAAGTCTATGTAGAACATCCTCCCGGCTTTCTGTAGGGATATCAAATATATAGACATCAAATATATAGACTCAAGGCTCTGTATGGATTAAAACAAGCACCAAGGGCTTGTTACGATACCCTATCTGAGTTTCTTCTTCAGAAAGGCACACTGGATCGCACACTATTCAACATTTGTTTAGACGACGACATCTTACTTGTGCAGATCTACGGTAGAAGATATTATATTCGGTTCAAAGAATGTCGTTATGTGTCAGCAGTTCGAAAAAATGATGAAGAACAAATTCGAGATGTCAGTGATGGGAGAAATGAATTACTTCCTTGGATTTCAAGTCAAACAATTAGAAAAGGGAACGTTCATTAATCAAGGCAAATACACTCGAGACCTCATCAAGAAATTCGGTTGTACATCCGGCAAACCAATCAAGATCCCGATGAACACGAACATGAAAATCGATCTTGACAAAGAGGGAGTATCAGTAGACCATACTGAATTTCGTGCAATTATTGGTTCTCTATTATATCTAACTGCTACTAGACCTGACATAACTTATGTTGTAGGTGTCTTCGCTCGATTTCAGGCGAATCCTAAGCAGAGCCATATGGACTCAGCAAAGAAGATTCTCCGCTATCTAAGAGGAACACCTGACATGGGTTTATGGTATCCAGCAGATGATAACTAACTGGTTATTCTGATGCTGACTACGCAGGTTGCATGATTGACCGAAAATCAACTCCAGGAAGTTGTCAGTTCCTCGGCAGTAAGCTCATCTCATGGTTCTCAAAGAAAAACACTCAGTAGACACATCAACTACTAAAGTTGAGTACATGGCTATCGGAAGTTGTTGCGCCCAAATCCTTTGGCTGAGACAGCAGCTACGCGACTATGACGTCATTCAGAATGAAGTGTCAATCTTTATCGACAGCTCCAATGCCATTGCAATCACTTAGAACCCTATTCTACATACTAGATGCAAGCACGTGGACATCAGACATTACTTCATTCGTGACCATGTCGAAAAGAAGGATATCAGGATGGAAAAGATCCATACTGACCATAAAAGGGCCGATATACTGACCAAGCCAAATTCAGAGAACTTTCAGTAGAGCTAGGTCTGCTTGACCCTACTGACTCAAGTCAGTAAGAGGATTTGGGAGAGAAGCATTCAGCAAGGGGAATGCCTACTCTCAATACTGAACTCATTCAGTACACAGAGACTCAGAAACCAACTACACGAGGTATCAGCTGACTACAATGTTCAGTTGACAGGTTTGCGTATCTCTTTCAGTAGTCAACCCGGTAATTAATGTTGTTATGATATTGATTCAACATCGTATTCAATGCCTTAGAGAATGTCATTTATTATAAATGGTTTCACTAAATGCACGACATTCTATGCTATGTTTGCTGAATTATGCTTTGCATTAAATGCATGTTATATCAACTTACTCCTATATGCTAAATACAACTGCACTTGACTTAGGCAGCTAGTTTACTCATTGCTTTATATAATATTAAATCTTGACCGTCCACCTATTAAAGCGAGATTTAAACTGAACCGTCAATCTAAAATCCTTTCATCTTCAAGATCATATATATCGACGTATATATTCTGAAACCGTCATTTTCGCTCTGGTAAAACCCTAAAATCTCTGAACCAAACCTAGATTTTCTACTTTTGCTTCTACTTTAGCATACCTTTAGAGATTATTACGGTAACTTTTATGTTTATTAGAATTTATGCTGATTTACTATATTCTTTAGTACTAATACGTAACTCTGCAGATTAAGTCATGGCAAAACCGAGCAAAGCTACCGTGATCGTCCCGGTGAACATGATCGAGATCCTTGTGAAGGAACGTGTTTGGTGTGAGCCGATCATGGAGTTTGATTCCTGTAGCCTGGATATTTTGGACGACGTCTTTGATGCTCTTAGAGCATCAAGACTTCAGAGTTTTCTGTCGAGGAAGCCAGCGTACTTCCTTTCGAGGCAGATTTTAGAACTCTACCTCAATTCTGAGGAGGTCGAAGGGGATATTATTGGCGCCTTCACAATACATCATGTCGCTGACCCCTCAAGAGCCAATGCTGAAGTAAGACAGTTGTCAGTGAGGCAAGCTCTTTAGCGTAGTTTCCAGCGGCCAGACAGTGGCATCAATATTGTTGGTTACAAAGATGATATCTTGGACGAATACTTAGAGATTTTCTGTGGAGAGCCGACATTATTCAGAGCTACATTTCCTAAAAATTGCATGCTCCTGCAGTACCGAGCCTTAGCGTACGTAGTTACGCAGATTCTGACAAGCCAAACAGACTCGTTCGATCAGGTGTCCATACCAAAACTATAAATGATGATGGCTATCTACGATAGGGCCAAGATCAACTGGACAGAGTTCTTCTTGAAGGAGTTTTAGATACAAGCCTCAAAGTTTGATAGATCTACTTGGTGTTTGAGTGCCAAGGGCAAACTCTTATACAAGATGAAGTTGTCTATAATGATTGAAGATCTATGCGGAGACGACAGCGTAACCTACGCTGATAAAGGTTACTTCAACCCAAAGAAGATCCGATTCCACAGCAAGGTTGCTGCGCTTCACCAGATAGGCGCAGGTGCCGCTGAGGAAGGGAAAGGCAAGAGGAAGGCTTCCACTCCCAGCAAGAAGGGTGCTACCCCTCAAAAGAAGCAGAAGAAATCTTCTGAGAAGGCTGTGTTAGTAGCCCCATTCAGACTGAGGGACGATTCAGACTCCTCTGAGAAAATAGTCTCAGTAGGAAAGGCTGCGTCTGAGTAAGCAGCCTCAGCTGAGAAAGCGGCCTCAGCAGAACAGGGGACATTACCTTAGGTTACAACTCCTACATCTCAGTCCCCACTGGATGTACCTCCACTCAGCAGTCTTCCATCTGATGAGAAGACTATATCTCCTATTGATGTGGATGACATGGAGACCAGAACTGAAGTTGAGACAATTGGGTACGAGGTTGATGCTCTTCAGGACAGAGCAACCCAAGAAGTCTCTGAGGCTATCCCTAAAATCACAAGTCACTCTGACTTAGTGAATATTGCATACAAGGCCAGACTTCAGATGCTTATCAGGTTCCAGGATTGGATCACCCTCGATCGACTTATCCGATTTAAATCCTGTGAGATCCTGAATTCCGAGGAGCTAGAGATCCGTCAGCAGATAGGCTATTCTGAGCCTGCTGACCTAAGCTCCCTCAAAGACTTAAGGGCGGCTATGCTTGGACTTCTTGAGGATAGAATCCCCTCAGCAGTCGCGCCTTCAGAGGGATCTGATCCGGATGATCAGGACCCACCCAGTTATGCAGGCCCTGAGAAGCCTGCTAAGGGTACTCAACAAGAGGAGGGAGCTCAACCCTCAGCTGATTTACCTATCAGCTCCCTCCCTCCTGGTTCGGTGGCAACTGGAACCTCTCATGTATCAGACCCTGGATAGTTGTTGCTGCAGTCTGCTTACGAGGTTGCGCCCAGTGCCAAAAGCCAAAAATCTCGATCAGTAGCCAAGGCTCTTAAGATTCAAGGGACACAGAACCGCCTCCTATGAAGAATGTCCACAGAAGTTGGAAAAAGACTACGACAGCTCAGTGCGAGGAGATCAAGGCGCTGAAGACTACAATTCAGAATACGCCTGCCCCTGATCTCTCAGCCATTCTCAACAACGCATTGACCGCACAAAGAGCTAAGTTCGAGAATCAGCAAGCATCACTGACGGATGCCCAGACCTCTCTTCTGGAAACCTTTAAGGCAGCGCAGTCAGAACACTTATTCAGACTCTCCACACTAACTCAAGCTCACGAGCTCAGGATTGCCTCTATTTAGAGAGCCTATGAGGAGAAGTTTGATGCGAAGCTGAAAACCATTCAGGACTTGGTCGATACCTCTCACCGCAAATACGGTGAAGACCTAATCATTGAGAGGAACGACCTGCACATAAAGTTCAAAGGTCTGCAAAAATCCTTGGAAAGGCTATCAATTACCTACTCAGCTTTGAATGCCAAGGTAGTCTCACTTCCCACCCCAGCCATATTGGATGATGCCAAAAAGGGGAAAGAATAGTGAAAGGGAAGAAGTCAGTACCAAGGACTCAAAGCAAATCTGCTCCTACTAACTCAACTCCTTAGGGGGAAGAGACTGAGAAGGATAAGGCCCAGGGTGTCTCCAGCGCAGGTGATGTAGGCACTGAGACTGGCCCAAGCGGCTCAGGACCCAAGGAATCAACAACAAAAACTTCTGCTGAACATATCAAGGAATATGCCGAGTTCCTAGAGGAGGACTCAGAAGATGAGGAAGAGCCTCCTATGCCTCCACCAGTATCGGGTAAGGGGAAGAAGCCACTGAAGGTCCCCGCCCCACTGAAGAAAGGCCTCAAAAGATATATAAGCCCAACTGAGCAAGCTCAGATTGAAGCCGATGAGAAATTGGCAAGGGAGCTGGCTGAGGCTGAAACTGCAAACAAGCCTAAAAAGGCTCCTACAAAGGCCATAACTAATGTTCCAGCAAGGAAACCAACTAAAAGGCCTCCTGCAAGAAAGCTAAAACTCAGCGGTGAAGCTGATAGAGAAAAAGAGAAGGAGTAGGAAGCTGAGAAGACAGCTACTGACTCACAGCAGCTGCAACATCAAGAAAAGAAAAGAGTTGAGCCGACTATGGACTAGATGATCAACTTCAGTATTGTTGCTCTAGATGGGAGAGCACAATACTATCAGCTAGAAGAGTTCAGACGGCAAGAGGTTCTGCCCAAGGAGAAGGCTGCTGAAGCAGCGAGAGAAGCTGAAAGACTGAAACCTTGACCTCCTCTGCCGAAGGACAGGGAGATTCCTTACAAGTACAGACGAGAAAAAAAGACT
This sequence comes from Lavandula angustifolia, assembly GCA_028984105.1. Classification (NCBI taxonomy): domain Eukaryota; kingdom Viridiplantae; phylum Streptophyta; class Magnoliopsida; order Lamiales; family Lamiaceae; genus Lavandula; species Lavandula angustifolia. Next base: position 9,261,274 of record CM054810.1, read on the forward strand.
TAAAAATCAGAAGATACACAGGTGGCCTCGGGTTAATAAGTGGATGCCCTGGGAGAAAACTCAACTTTGGGAGACACTGAAGGCCAAATTCATTAAGTGATACTATATCTGGCAGTACTGGTCAGAAACTCAGAAGAATGATGCTTTTGCTGACTGGCTCTTCAAGTGTGACTTAGAGATCTACAACATGGTCGAGAAAGCCATTGCAGATAAAGAAGATGTTCAGACTCTGGCTTTCAGACCATTGCCTCCACCTCAGAAGCTGGATGGTTCTCTCTACACTAGCGTGATAGAAATAGAAGTCAGGAACGCAACCATTGCACTTGAGCTTGATGCTAACGATCCTGAAGACGTGCCCAAGATTCAGAAGCTACGGAGAGATACCTTCAAGATGTATGGACTCCCTCTGCCTGAAGATAAATCGAAAGACTTTAAGGCACGGATTCAGTGCTTCAGGAGATAATCTTGATCGGTTCTTTGTTTTTTTGTTTTTTGTTTTTTTTTTTTTTTTTTGATAGAATAGCAAGTGATGTATTTGTACTGAACTTCTTTATATATATATACATGCATCTTTGTTGTTTGGCCTGACAACATCTCATTGTCTCTATGGCCTATCTATCTTAAATTTAACACTCAGAATCACCTAAGTGATTATTGACTCACACACTCACTGCTTATCTGTGTTTTTCTGTTTTTGCTTAGATTAGATAGATTCTATTTGGGGGAAATTATTGAGAGTTATTTCTGTAATCTTTTGTTCCTCAGCAGATTAGAGCTTGACGTACAACTCCACTAATTCTACTTGTAATATTTGTAAGGAATTTGTATCTGATACTTTGTAATGTTAGGTTTTGGCATCATCAAATAGGGGGAAATTGTTGGGAGATGATTCAGCAGTAGATTGTTTAGAAGATTTGGCTGATCCCAAAACCCTAATTTGATTGGTGAATCATTCCCTTATATATTGTAACGCCTTGGTCTCTAGAGTTTCACACTCAGTAGACTTTCCTTCAGCATGGTCCAGGCTCAGAAGTTCTGTCTGTTGTACCCTCAGTAGACCATCCGCCTCAGTACCATGGAGTGAAGACTCAGTAGTGCTGGACTCAGCAGGAGCATCATACTGAGAGGTGTTCAGATTCAGTAGTGCTGGACTCAGCAGGAGCAGCATACTGAAAGAGTCAGTAAAACTGGACTCAGCAGCAGTAGTTTACTGAACTCGAAGTCGACCTTCAGTAGAGTTGGACTCAGCAGGAGTATACTACTGAACCCCTGGTCAGACTCAGCAACGGCCTGACAGTCTCCTTGATTGTTAGAAGGTTCTCAATGTTAAAACAGTAGAGTTGTCCAATGTTGTACACATCAGAGAAATCAGCTTCAGTATCTGCTTTGATGTTTGAATGTCTCAACAACTTTCTACACCTCGACCAATGACAAGCAGCCAGCTGTCAAAGTTCTGGTAAAAAGCTGCAAGTCAACTACTTTCCTGAAAAAGAGGGTAGACTCTGCACGATTTCAAAAGAGCCGTTAGCTACCCAAAGAGAGTGACACGTGGATAGTTCGTTTCCAACAGATCTATCCATAGCTCACCTCTATAAATAGAGGAAAAATCAAATCGAAGAATACAACAGTGAAATACGAGCATCGAACGAACATAACATAAACTTTCCGCAAGAACTTCAGAGAAATACTCAACGCGAAAGGGGACTACACTGCTCTAAGGAACCAAGCTTAATATAATCAAAGCCCTCTAGCATTCAAGTGATAGAACACGAACCCTGAGAGATTATTCCTCATTGTTCTTCACTCTAGAAGCCTCTTTTTGTTCCCTTTCCCTCTAACCTAAGATCCACTGAAATATCCATAGCTTAGAATCGAAGGAGTTCATATCTTGAACTGTTCTTATTGTAAAGAACTCCTTCACTGTTGGAGAATCCTTCAAACATTCTTGTTTGAACCTTGTAAACTGGGACTTGCTCAGTATAATCTTCAAGGCCATGTTTGTCCAACATACAAACCAACTGAGACTAACTCAGTATAATAAAATAGTCTCTTGATCTTTTTAGGACAGTGGACGTAGGATTGTTGATATCCGAACCACTTTAAAATCGTTGTGTTCATTTACTGTTGCATTGATTTACTGTTCATACTGAAAACCCATTTTCAAAATCATACAACAGAGTTTCAGAAAAGGTTAACTGACTGCACTATTCTACTGAAACAGTTTTCACTAAAAACGTTTTCAACTCAACTGAATTGGGCCTACACTATTCCGCACCTACTGAACACTTACTGAATGGTACTGAATTCTGTCATCAGTCAGCTAGCAGGCCTCAGTATAGTTAGTCACTCTGTCCACGTGATCTAGAACAACTTGCATGGTCTACTGAATTTATTCAGCAGACAATCTCCGTACTGTTCGCGTTCTAAGTTGAGAAATTTTTTTCAGGTGTATTCCACCCCCCCTCTCCCTCTACACCTGAACGTTTACCTTGGGACCAACAATTTTTAGCTTGGTACTTACTTATCGATCTGAATCGGTACTTACGTTCTGCGATACAATAAAAATGTATCGATTTCCGAATTAGATTTTTAAAACATTGGCTGCTTGGTGATACATTCTGGTGTTTTTAGGGAGTTTCTCTTGATGTGTATTTGTTATGTCATAAATATGTCCTTTCTAGCAATGATGAGATTCATTCAGTGAGTCTCAAAGAAAAGAGTTGATGCTTCTTCTCTCATGTTCTAGGTGATCTTATTTTGCAGCAACATTAGGTATTGGGATTATTCTTCTTACACTTATTCTGGACCATTAAAAAGCGTCATTTCTGTGTAACTATTCTCTGGATAGTCATAGTCACGTTCTTAAGGGTTTGAGATAGAACTGTGATAGATGAAAGCGGCTGGAGTTTCAACAATTAGTGTATTGTTGCATGTATAATTAGGCAGACGAAACAACTGATACAAGTCTTCTAAAGTAATCTTCTACAAATCTTTGGTGTTTCCTCTCATCATATTTAATAGGAATATCAGTCCACAGTAAAATACTTGATCGAAAACTTACCTTGTCATCTCTGTTTCACAAAACGCTTCCGTAAAATGGACTCATTAGACTTTCATTGGCCCCATATGCCATACCTTAGTTAGGCAACTAATGTCATTTTTTTTTTTTGCTTTTATAAAGTGTTTGAAAATGCACTTTTAATTGTTGTGGCTCTTCTTAAAAAGTCTGTTGCTCCATACATCAACTACCGGTCCAGAATCTATGTTTTCCTCTTTTGTTTCTTAGGATAATGTTTTCATATAAGGATAGCTAAAGGTTTCTCTTTTCTGATTACAGGTTGAAGACTACCCATAAAATGGAGAGCTCTTACTTTGGTGAGGGTTTGACTCTTCCTAGGGACATGTTTGTGTTGAAATTCTTGTTAGTATAACTTTTTATTTGAAATATGTATTGTCATAAGAATACTTAATTTGTTGTCCAAACTTTTAATTATTTTGAGTTTTGGTGTCTTTACTTTAGAAATTATATTTTTGTGTCTAAACTTAACAAATGCCTTCTTTTTTGGTGCCTCTACTATTTAACCATTGCACAGAAGTTGGATTTATGAACAGGTAATAGTAAACATTTCTAATTGATTTTTCAAATATTTCAGCCCTTTTCGATCGCATTTTCGAGCCTCGATATATATCCAATTTATGAATTGAGATATATCACGTCGATCTACGTTTTGAGTAGATAATTATAGTGTGCTTAATTTCTCGATTCTGATTTTCGGTGAGTGAGAAATAGTGGCTCGAAGTTTGGGGGGACAAAACTAATATGTTACCTAAAATGGAGATACTTACCTTATTCGGGTTTTGGAGAGTTATTACATTAATCAATGTCCCACATCGATTAATGAATAACATTTTGTGTGGTATTTAAGTCTCTACCAGATTGTAGGAGATAACTAAGTGACATGTGGTGGGCTTGGGCCACACATGCTCATGCGCGCGAGCCTTTTCGCTAACCGCCTCACACGCGGCGCGGTGCGCCCGTGCCCGGCCCCGGCTCCGGCTCTGGTCCGTGTCCTTGGACTTGGACTTGGATCTTGGATCTTGGATCTTGGATCTTGGATCTTGGTCCTTTGGGTGGTCCGTCGGGTTTGTTCGTTGGGCTAGGCAGTTGGGCTAGGTGATCTGGCCCAGTCGTTGGTGCAGTGAACCGGTTGCACCTGATTCCTCTCCGTGGTGCGGTGCTCCTGCTGCACCAGAGTGTATTCTTTTTGGAAGTCTCTGGAAGAGACTGTTTCACTCTCCACTTCTCCACTACTTACCATCCACGACCTCCTGCATTGATGGCTCCAACACCTTTCACCTGGGTGGAACTGCCAATAAATAGGCCAGATTACATTCCATTTCAGACACACCAACAAGAAGCACCTGAAATCATCTTAGCTGCATTCTTAGCTCTGCATCTTAGCTCCTGTAAGTTGTCCTGCAGCTTCTGTCCTCGCCGAAAAAGTCCAGTTCGCCGGAGCTCGAAGATCTTGCGGTGCTGCTATCCTCGAGACGTCGTCGTTTCATCTTTGGGGACGAAATGCCACAACCGAGAGCACTACCGGGGCGTTTTTCGTCTTACGGAGAGAGGCCTTCCTCGACTTGATGGTTTTTTCCTTTTGTATTATTTTTTCGGCTTACGGTATATTTGTAATAGCAGCTTTTGTAACCAACAATCGCAAGACGAAAAAATTTCTCTACTCAAGCTGCTTCAAAAATGTCTTCCTCAAGTGCTGCTTTGTCCGACGCTGCCGCCGCCGCTGCTTCTGCCGCCGCCGCCAACCCCACCGTTTCTGACGTCATTGTCTTCTCCGGCAATGTTGTTCCACCAACGTCTGTTCCTACTCCAACTCCGGTGTTTGCAAATCCAACCCTCGCTGCCATGTCTGCCGCCACTGATGCAAGGATAGCACTTAACCGTGCTAATGCCGCTAACACGACATTCAACTTCAACGCTATGTCCTCTGCCTTGCAGAGCAATGTCCCTTTTGGGAGTGTGAACCACCATGGAGTGGTGGGGGGTTCAAATCCGACCCTGACGGCACCTCTACACTCGTCTAGAGTGTTGCCCGCTGCCGAGAAGCCGGCCAAGTTTGGTGGAGCCGACTTCAAGAGGTGGCAACAGAAGATGTTGTTCTATTTGACAACATTGGGGTTCACCACTGTGCTGATGGAGAATGCACCTGCCCCTCCAAATGAGAACGAAGAGAACTTGGAAGTCCGGATAGCCTATGACAATTAGCTAACTTCTTACTACTTTTGTAAAAACTTCTTGCTTAGTAGACTAGATGATAGTATGTACAGTGTATATGCAAATGTAAAGACCTCCAAGGCAATTTAGGAGGCACTTGAAAGAAAATACTGTACTGACGATGCAGGTACCAAGAAGTTTGTAGTCGCCAAGTTCTTGGACTACAAAATGGTGGACTCTCGACCAGTCATGGAGCAAGTGTAAGAGTTCCAACTCATTGTCCATGACGTCCACGCCGAAAGTATGCTGCTGCCAGATGCTTTTATCGTGGCAACTGTAATTGAGAAACTTCCCCCGAGCTAGAAGGACTTCAAGAGCTACTTGAAGCACAAGCGAAAGGAAATGACGCTTGAGGACCTTGTGGTCAAACTCCGCATCGAGACCGACATGAGGACTCGAGATGGGAAGGGCAAAGCATCCGTGGAGCCAAGAGTCAACCTTGCTGAGAAAGGTGGAAACTCCAACAATGCTAAGAGAGGGCATTCGAATAGCAACCCCAAAGGGAAGGGCAAGGTACAATCCCCAAGTTTGAAGGGGACTGCTACAACTGTGGCAAATCCGGTCACATGTCCAAGGACTGCCGAAAGCCGAAGAAGAAGAGGGCTCGTCAAGCCAATATGTTGGAGATTGACCTCACTGAAGCCGACCTTGCGGCCGTTGTCACTGAAGAAGCAAACGTCGTGGAGAATGAGGGGAAGTGGTATATTGATACCGCTGCCACGGCACATGTTTGTGGTGACCGAAGCCGCTTCATCAAGTACAAGAGTTGCCAAGGAAGGAAGCTCAATATGGGGAACCAAGCCTCATCTGAGGTAGTTGGCTATGGTACTGTGGTGCTAAGGTTGAGCTCCGGCACGAACCTTACTCTTGGAGAGGTGCTGCATGTCCCCGACATCCGGAAAAATCTTGTGTCCGGCTCTGTACTAGTCAAGAGAGGGTTTAGACTAGTTTTTGAGTCGGACAAATTTATCTTATCTAAATTTGGAATGTTCCTAGGAAAAGGCTACCTGTCTGAGGGCCTTTTTAAGTTGAGTGTAATGGCGATTTGCCAAGAGCCCGTTGAGGCTAAAAATAATGATAATGAAGCTACTTTCTCCTACTTGATTGAGTGTTCCGATTTATGGCATTCTAGATTAGGACATGTTAATCTAAATGCGATAAAATGATTAGTTAATCTCGATCTACTTAAAGTAAATGAGTTTAACAAAACCAAGTGTGAAGTTTGTGTTGAAGCAAAGTTGGCTAAGCAACCATTTCATTCTGTAGAAAGGAACACAAAGCCTCTAGAACTCATTCACACTAACGTATGTGATTTGAAGTTTGTACAAACTAGGGTGGGAAAAAGTATTTTATTACTTTTATTGATGAATGCACTAAGTATTGTACTCTTTATCTTTTAAGGAGTAAAGATGAGGCGATTGAAGCTTTTACTAACTTCAAAGCAGAAGCCGAAAAGCAACTTGATTGTAAAATCAAAATGGTACGAAGTGATAGAGGTGGAGAATATGTAGCTCCTTTTGAAGAGTTGTGTAAGACAAGTGGTATTATTCATCAAACCACTGCCCCCTACTCGCCTCAATCAAATGGTGTAGGTGAAAGGAAGAACCGAACTTTAAAGGAGATGATGAATGCTTTGTTGATAAGTTCTGGACTGCCCTAGAACATGTGGGGGGAAGTCGTTTTGACGTCTAACTACTTATTAAACAAAATACCTCTAAAAGGTAGAGATGTTACTCCTTACGAGTTGTGGAAAGGAAGGAAACCTTCCTATAAATACCTCAAAGTGTGGGGGTGTTTGGCTAAAGTAGAAGTGCCTTTGCCTAAGCAAGTTACAATCGGACCTAAGACCATCGATTGTATTATAGGATATGCACTGAATAGTAGTGCATATCGATTTGTCATTCATAAGTCGGTTGTGCCCGATATGAATGTTGGAACTACTATTGAGTCAAGGAATGCTATATTCTTTGAACATATCTATCCATGTAAAAAGGATGATAAAGTTGAGTCGAGCTCTAGTGGTGAAGCAAGTAGTTCTAGAAATGTGGGGGTAGAACCCGATACACGTAAAAGGCAAGTTATCGATCTTGAAACTTTAGAACCGATACGTAGCACTAGAGCAAGAGTTGCTAAGGACTTTGGTCCTGATTATGTTGTCTTCCTTTTGGATGAAGAACCGCAGTCTATAAAAGAAGCTCTTTCTAGACCCGATGGCCCACTTTGGCAAGAAGCTGTCCAAAGTGAAATTGATTCCATTATGCAGAATCACACTTGGGTCTCAGCAGACTTACCCGAAGGTTGCAAGCCCTTAGGATGTAAATGGATCCTAAAAAGAAAGTATAAGGCAGATGGGTCAATTGACAAATATAAAGCTCGTTTAGTGGTTAAAGGCTTTAAGCGAATTGAAGGATATGATTTCTTCGATACTTATTCGCCTGTAACGAGAATTACGTCTATCCGTGTGCTTCTCGCGATTGCTTCTTTGCACAATCTTGAGATTCACCAAATGGATGTGAAAACTGCCTTTCTAAATGGAGATTTAGAAGAGGAAATTTATATGGAACAACCTGAAGGGTTTGTTGTACCTGGTCAAGAGCGAAAGGTATGTAAGTTGGTGAAATCCCTATATGGATTGAAACAAGCACCATTACAATGGCACTTGAAATTCGACGAGGCTATGTTGTCGAATGGCTTTAAGATTAATGAATGTGACAAGTGTGTTTACATAAAGAATACAAAGAATGGTTTTGTAATTGTTTGTCTTTATGTAGACGACATGTTAATTATGGGACAAAACCTTCAAGTCATAAATGACACCAAACGTATGCTTAAGAGAACTTTCGATATGAAAGATATGGGAGTTGCTGATGTTATTCTTGGAGTGAAGATTCAAAGAACTCCCAAAGGGATTGTTTTGTCTCAATCTCATTATATTGAGAAAGTGCTTAAGAGGTTTAATGCTTTTAATAGTGCGCCGGCAAAGACTCCTCTAGAAGTTAATGTTCACTTGAGCAAGAATAGGGGTGATCCTGTTGCTCAAGAGGATTATGCTAGAGTCATTGGATGTCTTATGTACATCACGAATTGTACGAGGCCTGATCTAGCGTGTCCGGTGAACAAACTGAGTCGCTATACTAGTAATCCTAGTAGAGAGCACTGGAAATCTCTTGTAAGAGTTATGAGGTATTTGAAATACACTCTTAACTTTGGGTTGCACTACTCGAGACATCCCCCAGTACTTGAAGGGTACCGTGATGCGACTGGATATCCGACACTAAAGACTCGTTGTCTACTAGTGGTTATGTGTTCACTATAGGGGGAGGAGCTGTGTCGTGGAGATCCACGAAACAGATGTGCATAGCCCGATCCACCATGGAATCAGAGTTTATTGCTTTAGATAAGACCGGTGAGGAGGCCGAATGGCTCCGTAATTTTCTTGAAGATATTCCATGTTGGACGAAACCCGTGCCACCTATGATGATTCACTGTGATAGCCAAGCGGCTATTGGTAGGGCCAAGAGTGGGTTATATAATGGTAAGTCGAGACATATTCGCCGTCGACATAATACCGTAAGACATTTGATCACGAGTGGGGTTATCTCTGTAGACTATGTCAAGTCTATCGATAACCTAGCGGATCCGCTTACTAAGAGTTTGAATCGAGATCAAATGTATAAGCTCGTAGAGGGAATGGGAGTTAAATCCACAAGTTAAAGACGATTATAGTGGATACCCAACCTTGTAGATTGGAGATCCCATGAACTTGGTTCAATGGGAAAACTAAGCTATATGAGTCTGTTGATACCACACTCAAATAGTCTATTCCCTAAAAGAGCTCGAGAGTGTTGGTGACATGTCAAGTGGTGAGGTTAAGTTTTTGACTTTTAATGATTCTTGGATGCCTTGAGAAGGTGGAGTATGACAGGATACTCGAGTAAGAATCACCTATGTAAGTGAGAAGTGAGGGTCGCTTCTATGTAACACTTATGAATCCAAAGAGGTTGTCCATGGCCAGTAAAGGACACAAACGTGAGAACGGACGAGGTTGAGACTTTATAGTGTTAGTGTTATTGTCTAAGTATACACCATGGAGGAATAGTTCAAGGCCACGTGTCCACTAATCCGCCGGTATGCTCGATAGCACTGACTAAGGAAGGTTCAAGGTCACAAGCCACCTACCCTGATGCTTTATTGTCTCTTGAGGACAGAGCTGTGTGTCTGCATGCATGCATTTGGCTATTTCCACTCATGTGGGGGATTGTTGGGAAAATCGTTAATATATATATTATTTATATATATATATATTGTTATATGGAAAGTTAATTAGCATTTATTGCTAATTTGACTTGGGCAAAATTCAGCCCTTTTCGATCGCATTTTCGAGCCTCGATATATATCCGATTTATGAATTGAGATATATCACGTTGATCTACGTTTCGAGTAGATAATTATAGTGTGCTTAATTTCTCGATTCCGATTTTCGGTGAGTGAGAAATAGTGGCTCGAAGTTTGGGGGGACAAAACTAATATGTTACCTAAAGTGGAGAAACTTACCTTATTCGGGTTTTGGAGAGTTATTACATTAATCAATGTCCCACATCGATTAATGAATAACGTTTTGTGTGGTATTTAAGTCTCTACCAGATTGTAGGAGATAACTAAGTGACATGTGGTGGGCTTGGGCCACACATGCTCATGCGCGCGAGCCTTTTCGCCGACCGCCTCACACGCGGCGCGGGCGCGCCCGCGCCGCACCGCGCCCCGTGCCCGGCTCCGGTTCCGGTTCCGGTCCGTGTCCTTGTCCTTGTCCTTGGACTTGGACTTGGACTTGGATCTTGGCAATTGGTCCTTTGGGTGGTCCGTCGGGTTTGTTCGTTGGGCTTGGCAGTTGGGCTAGGTGATCTGGCCCAGTCGTTGGTTCAGTGAACCGGTTGCACCTGATTCCTCTCCGTGGTGCAGTGCTCCTGCTGCACCAGAGTGTATTCTTTTTCGAAGTCTCTGGAAGAGACTGTTTCACTCTCCACTTCTCCACTACTTACCATCCACGACCTCCTGCATTGATGGCTCCAACACCTTTCACCTGGGTGGAACTGCCTATAAATAGGCCAGATTACATTTCATTTCAGACACACCAACAAGAAGCACCTGAAATCATCTTAGCTGCATTCTTAGCTCTGCATCTTAGCTCCTGTAAGTTGTCCTGCAGCTTCTGTCCTCGCCGGAAAAGTCCAGTTCGCCGGAGCTCGAAGATCTTGTGGTGCTGCTATCCTCGAGACGTCGTCGTTTCATCTTTGGGGACGAAACGCCACAACCGAGAGCACTACCGGGGCGTTTTTCGTCTTGCGGAGAGAGGCCTTCCTCGACTCGACGGTTTTTTCCTTTTGTATTATTTTTTCGGCTTACAGTATATTTGTAATAGCAGCTTTTGTAACCAACAATCTCAACCGCCATTTAGATTATCATTTGATGTATCTTTCCAGCCTTTATGTTGAGCTTCAATCTCATGCATTACACCACTTGTTTTTATGTTTCAGTTTCTACTTTCTTCTTTTTATCTACCCCTCTTTTTGGATTTCTGTTAGATCAGAAAATAGTCTATTGATCATAAATACTTTCTAAACTAGGCTGATTTTTCTTATAGTAAGCATTGATCGCATTTGTCAAGAAGAAACTTACAGGAGACGAAAATGGTGTCTCCACTTCCGAAATAGAATTGCAAGTCAATGTACTTGACAAGAATTGAACGGATCACTACAAAAATCTCGGCTACATGATAATTTCAAGTGGCAAATGGTTTGTCAAAACAACCATCTATTATGAGAACAACAAGACACCAGGCTGCTATTGCTGGCCGAAGAGGAACATTACCTCCATTTGGTATCATTTTGAGAACGGAAAATGGTTCAACGGCTGCAAAATTCTCTTTTTTATTTGAAAGAAGATCCGAAGTTTTAGTAAGTTCAGATTTTTATTGATTCTATTGGTCAAGAAGTTGGAAGCTCTTTGTTCTATTTATGACTTCAATTTTATATTTTAATAATTTTATACATAATCGTAAGTTAAATGTTGAATTAAACATGCAAACTACGAGATTTTCCCAACTCTTATTAATGACTTCATTTACTTCTTGATTTCATATCTCGTTTATTTCATTTTATATTTTGATAATTTTATACATAGTTATCCGTTAAAATAGCAGAATTAAACTTGCAAACTACGAGATTCTTAAAAGGAGAAATTGACGCATATTTTGAATTAATGTCATAATATATCGATCAATTATATTGAACATTAATCTGTGGCATAATCACAACACCGTGCAAAGACAGTTAAACAATGTACTAGTATTTTTCTAAATGTGTTACATTCGTGTGAGTATTTAGAGGGGAAAAATATATATAATAAAAAAAAATCAGAAGGGTCCCAGAGGAGCGACGTCGTTTGGAATATGGAAATATCTTATCCTCAACATCCGACGCAGAGGTATATTTTCCGGTGCAGGTCCAAGAAGGTGGTGCAGCTACAAGATGCTGACTTGCTGCGCTACGACAGCTCAAACGTTCTTCCATTTCAATCCCGCTCCACTCCCATCTTCACATTCTTCTTCTTCTTTCGTTCCTTTTCTCAAGAAAATCAAGCATTCCCCCTTGGTCCGCCAATTCTCCCACCCGTCCGGCACAAGAAGCTTGACTTTAATCGTAGCATCTGCGGCCCTTCCTACTGCTTCTGTAAACGCCGTTTCCGACAAGCTTCCAGCCGATATCATTGTTACAGAAACCCCCGAGCCCAACTCAAGAGTCAGTTTCCGCTTACTCTCTTTGGATTCACTGTTACTATTTATGTTGAATTTGATTGACGTGGACAGGTGAGGTTGAGCGTTGAGGTTCCTACTGCGGTATGCGATGATTGTTACAGAAGAGTCATCAAGGAGTTCACGAAACAAGCAAAGGTAAGTTTTATTTGTATCACAACTATCACACTATCATATTGACCGTTCAATCTTGTCAGGTCCCTGGGTTTCGTCCTGGGAAGAATGTGCCAGAAAGTATTCTTGTTAGTTATGTTGGGAAGGAAAATGTTACAAGAGCTACAATTGAATCTATCTTGAAGAGAACTCTTCCACATGCCTTGTCTTCGGTCAGCGTTCATTCACTAGTTTCTATCTCTTACACTAAATTATCTCCAATATCTTCTATTCCCTTTTCACTTTGTAGGTAAGTGGAAAAGCCTTGGAAGATTCAATCCGCATTTCGACTAAATTTCCCGAAATGGAGAACACTTACTCATCAATGAAATCTTTGAGGTTTGTAGTTGTTCCTTCTTTCAGGAAAAACTACATCATAATTCGTGCGTGAATGGATCCCATTTCATGAGTTGTCTTTTCTTTTATAAGGGTGTATTTGTGTAAAAAATATAATGCTGTTACTTCTTATATAAAGATTACTCCTATACTATAATAAAAATATAATCTTATCACTCACAGCTGGATTTCATGCTTCCTAACTTGTGGCCAGATACGACGTCGTTGTCGATGTTGCACCTGAAGTGAAATGGATCCCTGAAGATGGATACAAGAACTTGAAGATTGTTGTTGAGATTGATAAGGAAATAGATGCTCAGACTGCAGCTGAGCAAGAATTGCGCCGCCGTCACAAGGCCCTTGGTTCATTGAAAATTGTAATTGACAGAGGGCTTCAGGTAAATGCAAGTCCTGAAATAATTCATGTACATGCCAAATATCTTGAATACAAGTTCATAATGAAACAGTAAAATATTTTGTAATATTGGGATTCCGGCTATTTCTTATCTTAAACTCCTACTGCTTTACTTCTTTAGTAGTAAGATTTCAACGAGTGTCTTCAAAACATGATTCTTTTGCTGCCATTTTGTGCTGAAACTTTTCATTCATTTCTTAAATAACTGAACATGCAAAATTTCTTTTTTGCATTCATCCAACACTCCTCGTTTTCAATTTTCATACAAGTAGCTGCTTCTTTGTTGGTTTATGCGGTTTGGTTCTCTCTCATTCAATGAGGATTACGTACAAGCTGAAAACTTGTTCAGGTGGGTGATGTTGCGATTCTTGATATATCAGCTAAGACGATTGAGCAAGATGAGTCAGCTGCTCAAAGTATACCATCTGCTGAGAGTAAAGGTTTGTCTAAGTGCTTGCTTTCATTGTAATTATGAATGTCCTGAATTGTATGTTTACACATTTTATGGCTTACGATACAGCAGGTAATAGATTTATTGGAAACATAAACTTGGTCTGGTGAAATATGTTTGCAGAAGGATGCTTTCATAATCTTAGATTTGCTAGAGTTTTTTTTCCCTAGATTTTAAAAACAAGTGGATGTTTAGTGACTTAGTGCCATGGCTATCTCATCTTTCCTGCTCATATTCAGCATCGTAGAACGTTTAACTAGTTATAAATTCAATATCTAACAGATTCTTCTGCAGATGCTATGAAGGGCACTAAGTAGCTTTACTTGATTTCTTTTCAGGGTTCCAGTTTGACACAGAAGATGGTGATAGAGTCCTTCCAGATTTTCTGAATTCAATTACTGGGATAAAACGTGGCGAAACCAAGACATTCCCATATGTTTTCCCTGATTCATGGAAACAAGAAAATCTCCGTGGTGTTCGGGCTCAATTCACTGTTAGTTCTTTCATCATCTGTGAAACTTGCTTGTATCTGGTTGTTTCGTTTACTAAATTATATTTTCCTATTTCGTCGTTGTTGAAGATCTCCTCAGAATGTACAAATTATTTACTAGCTACAATCTAATTTGCATGTTTACAACTGTGTTATTTAGGTGGACTGCAAGGAACTATTCTACAGAGATCTACCTGAATTAAAGGACTCAATTGCTGAAAGGATTCTGGCAGGATGCTCTACCATTGAGGAGGCAAGTATTAGACCCAAGTTTCGCATGATACTTAATTGGTTTGTTGACAGGAGAATTATATGCAGGTTAAGGAGACATTGTTGCAAAAGTTTCTTGAGGTGGAGCAAACAGCTAAAGAGCAAGCTGCTGACAATGCAATTTTGGATCAGCTACAAAAGGTATTCTCTATTTGGAGCCTTATGATTAAGCAGAATAGCATTCCAAATTCAAATCAGGCATTAAATAAATTACATTTTAAGTGTTTGTGCATTCATTAGAATCTGCTGGTGTTACCTTTGCCCGTTTAAATATCTAACTATATTTGATGTGTTGTCCTACTTCACTTTAGATGGTTGAAGTGAACATTCCTCCGTCCTTGTTCGAGGAACAAGGAAGGCAGCTTTATGGAGCACAACTCCTGCAAATTCAGGTATTTTTTAGTGCAGGGAAAATGTATGTATGTATGTATGTATGTTTTATGTGATTGGAGCATCTTATTTGATCAGGCGAATATGAAACTGAATGAACAACAATTGGCATCCCTATCAAGTCCCAAGGCAGTGAAGGAGTTCCTAGAAAACCAGAAAGAAAATATAACTAACATAATAAAGCAGAATATAGCTGTTGGTGACATATTCAAACGCGAAAATCTGCAGGTACGTGCTTCCTCTTTCTTAAGCCCTAAAAATGCTACTAAACTCATACCTTCTAATCTGTTTAAACATTGTTAAATATTTTTCTCAAGTTTGAATTTTATCCCAAGTCATATAATTGGATACTTGCATGTGATTTATTTGGAGGAAGAGAAGCTACTTAAATTTTATGCATCTGGTTTCACAGTCACTATGGCTAATATGCTTTACTATGATGCAGATAGTAACTGAGGAGATTGTGAAAGAGGTTGAGAATTCGATAACGGAGTTCAGACGCCATGACCAAGAGTACAACGAGGAGCGTGTCCAAGAACAGGTAATGTTCTAAAACACTTAAACGCACGAAAAGTGGTTCACTCGAACTAGAAATGATTGTGTTTTGTTAAACATCAGGTACAAGAGGTGCTTGAGGGAGCAAAGGTGCTGGAATGGCTGAAAGAGCGTGCAGACATCCACTACATAACCAAGTAAGAAGAGAATCATCATTCCTTTTATTCAGGTTTGGTAAATTTTGTTGCTATTAGACCAAGTAAGAAGAAGTGTTGTTGAGCTTTATGAATCTATATCAAGGTAACAATGAAACTACAAATAAAGATTTTCTTTCATTTTGTTCAAACCCATATCATGAATACCATTGACTCCTTGTCATACGGGTTGGTTCATTCTTGATAGCTGCTGCTTTCATGCTTCAAAGATATCCATATTTCTGATCTTTGAATATGTGTCCAAGCATCGCATATAGTCTTTCTTGCTCTTCAAAGCTCAAGCTTCTTTCAATCTGCATTTATCCATCCCATAATTCTTTACTAACTTTTTCAAATGATTTTTTTTAGTATTAAGTAATTGTCTTTCAATATATTTTCAGTATATGAATTCCTCACCTGATCCAGTATCATCTCTACTGAGTTGGGTGGAGGAAGGACAAAAGATTGAAAATAAATGTAGGCAAATATAGCCATAACCATCTGCATGAATACACGGGACATGTGTTATTGAAAAGTAAAAAAACAGATAGTTTATCCCGTGGAAAGAGAGTAAGAAATAACAAGTGGGAAACAATAAGAATGTAAACTTTCTTGTAAATGAAGTGAAATCAACAATAAATGGAGTTTGGAGCTGGTTTTTTTGGACATAATGTTAAGAGGGTAGATTACGGCCAAACACTGGAAGAACAATGTGTGCAGCTAACCTGGCAATCCATCCTATCTGTAAAGCCGCCATGCCCAGGTATACTGTCACCAAAATCCTAAAAAAGGTTGTGAAGTCGGAAGGTTAGCGGTTATCAATTAGTTCAGAAAATGTAAAAGCTCCCGCACCTTGATCTTAAAAGCTCTCTTCAAGCCACTTGCAAAGAACCCTCCAAATGGTGCAATAATTGAGGCGAATAAACCTAAGCATATAGCATGCCACTGCACCGGCGAGATGGATATTCCCTTCCAAGGGAACTGTTAAAGATCATCAGGGTGAGATGAGAAGTACATACAATTAATAGAATGGCAATCTGGAAGCTGTTGCAAATGTTTGTAACTCACCAATTTGGGAAGACATTTAGGAAACGGATAATACTCTAGCTTGAAAAGTGGGCCAGGATCACAATGAAGCCAACCTGTTGATAGATCCTGCACTTATTATTAAGACAATTACTATACATGCTCCATTTAGATATTGTGGAAAGCCACATGATAAGATTACCTTTCTTGGGCATGTCATCCATTGGAACTGGCTCAAAATATATGCAAGCTACAAATGCAAATTTTTCTTTAAGACCCGAGAGAATTCTGGGAATCATAATCGATAAAACATTAACATTAGGAAGAATCGCATATGCTTCCGAAAATGGTAAATGTGAACAAATATGGAACTTCGAGCATTATAGCATGAGCAACAGTGTGAGGAACTCTCTGTTGCAAACATTTTGACTGCATGCAGCGTGCCACATGGAGTTCAATTCTAATTAATTGATTTTGATTTAACTAAGAAAAGAAACATGTAGTAAAAAGGAGATAGCACAATATCAAAGACCAGAACTTGATTTAGCTCTAGGCAAACTCCATAAAGCAAAATGGCTCAGAGAATTAGCACATAGCAGAGAATTTTCTGTGATGAATGTTTACCACAAAAGCTGAGAGTACGGTAGCGAAAGATCCTCCAATAAAACCCTCCCATGTTTTTTTGGGAGATAGCTTGATTAAAGGTGTCCTCCCAAAGAAGAAACCAAAAAGGTAAGCTGCTACGTCATTGATTGCTATAAGAGAAGCCGGGAGAATAAACCTGCACAATTACGAGCAGGGTCAAAACTAAGAAGAGACTGAGATGCAACTGAGAAACCTTCACATGATACAATTATTCTAGGATTATAAGGTAAGGCTGAAGAGTTAAAGAAGTTAGTGTATAAGACAATACCAGAATATCCCTTCGAATATATTTGCAACAGTGAATGAAGACTGCGTGAAGACCACTATAAGAATCATGTGTGTCCATGCATACTGACCAAATTGATACTTGTACATTTTCTTCTTCAGAGTAAGAATGAACCACATTAATCCTGTAATGGATACATACATGCAAAATGAATGTGGTTCGCAAAACAACAACTTGCAACCATACAAGCAAAACTGAATAACTAACTACCAATTGAATATTTTACTAGCTTCCCAGCATTACTCACCTCCAATGTACAGAAAATAACAAATAACCATGTGATACTTAATAAGGCCATTCACGACTGCACGGAAGAATTTATCTGAAGCAACAGTATTGACGAGATGTTGACGGAGAAGTTGGCCATATACATAAAGCATTGCTGTAAAGAAAAAGTACCTGCAGAAAGAAGATTCCTGTATTAGGTACAACATATATTCAAACACAAGATGTCAAGCAGGAAGCTTCAAGGAGATATGGTGCAAATAATGGTTCTAAAGTTTTACCAATTGATAAGCCAGAATCCTGGAAGGCGCTTATCTTCACGAACTATTCTACGTAAATGAAATAGCTCTGCTGCCATTAGTATTTGGATAACCACTACCATAGCACAAATATACAGATGCCCCAAATACAGAATCAGTATAACACCCCCAAGCATCCATAAAGATGAATACGTCCGGACCCACATGGACTTGTATTTGCTTTGATCGTCTACGAGTAAGTGGCCTCCATTCAATTTGCTTTCATCAGGGAAGACCTGCTATGTTTTCTAAGTAAAGACTTTGTTGAACATATTGTCAAACAACTGAATCTGGAAACAGCAGCCAACTAATAATTTACATTTAAAATCATTAATGACAATCATTATTTGTCAAATACAAATAAGATTGATGTTATTGTTAGTAAAAAAATTTGACCATATAGGTCAAACAAGAAAACTAAAAAAAAAGATAGGTATAGACTACTCCATCTTAAAGCATAACACTGTTTTTGTTCACTGATGCATGAACTTTCCATGCAAAGGAAGGGAGTAAAGGGGAAATAAGAACTAGAAAAAGGAACGAAAAAACATAACGATCATAAGTTATTGAAAGACTTCTATTAAGGAGCTTAAGCTCTCATCAAGAGGGACGCACTTTTGGGTATCATTTTAAAGATCCTCAATAGCGACACTTAAAGAACTTTATATCAAATTCAAGAAATAGTTATATGAAAATCCCAAACGTATTAATGAACACATTTTGCATCATGCTGCAAACGGAAGAGATGCACACAGTAAGTTCGATGACGATACACGTACTCAATGAACTTTAGAAATTATTGTTTGTAACCACAAAACACGAGAAAAATGTGATGATATAGTAGCCACCTCTTGAGACTTAAAACTTCTACGGTGACGAAGTCGGCCAGTAGGTGTTGATGGTAAAGGTGGGCTTTGTTCCTTCTGCTTCATCTTGAACTTTACTTTTCCCCTGAAGAATTGTTCATGAGTAACATATATATGAAAAGCCTCTGCAGGAATCCATGTAAGCTTTAGATATTCTAGAAGGCTGTAAGCTTATTAGCTAGCTACAAAGAAAATACAATTAAACCAATTTTTTTATTCCGTCGACATGTATGAGAGACATACATTTCAGCATAGCTTAACTTAGTAAAGTTTATTCATCATCATAACAGCAATTGAAATACCACAACACTGATGTAATTCTGTTGAATAATCACAAGATTTGCTGAGTAATCCAGATATTGTCTGAAAAACTTATTCGGAATAGGTTGGAGTCAATTAATTCAAGGCAAAACAAACTTATCCAAAAGAAATAATTAAATTCATTGATTGTTATTCAACGAGGAGATCTACATCACCATTGGAGAAAATAGAATTTAAGTTTGAATGACATAAATCTGACGAAAAGTAATAATGCATGTATATCTGATCAATAGTTCAGAAAATTAAACGCGGCACGAATTTGGGGTGTGATTTTGACAGAATAAAACTCGAAATTGCCAAGACAAAAGAATTCTGAATAAAGGATTCAATGCATACCAAATACATGTGATTGTAGTTTTGCTTGCTCTTTTAATTTATGATTAACCGATCAAAATCCAGATTGAAAGCAAAGTGTGATCTACAAGTGTTTGTGTGGATGAACAAGTTAACGCAAAAACCGGTGCTACGCCTACTTCCCTGCATCACATCTCAGTTCCGCTGCGACGCGTGGATTTTCGTTCAACCATTTAATATTAAAAATATATATTTACTGGTATAACATACTCCCTCCAGTCCCACTAAAACTTCGGCACGGAGATTAAGAAATTTTAATTTAGTGTGTATTTTATGAGTTTTAATTGTATAAAGAAAATGACACAGTTTTCGAGGAGTGGTTGGTGGAAAGAAATGAGAATTATCCAAATTTTTGCAAAGCTAGTGAAAGGCAATCGATTTTTATTTTTTATATTTTTTTTATATTGTATTTGAATAAATAATCTAAAGTTTTCAAAAAGATAAAATCATAATTTTCTGAGTTCGGAGCGGAACATAATCGAGTGAGAGATAGATTTTTGAAGAGAGAGAGTATAAGATTGTGGGGGATTGAGTAGTGAGTAAGGGCGACCCACTTCATTTTATGTTTAAAAGTAATTTTTACTATTTTAGGAAAGAGGACATAAATAGCGGGACAGCCCGATTAGGCAAGTAGGACAGAAATAGCGGGACAGAGGGAGTATTATTATTTTTACTATTATATGTTACACATTTTTTCTAATTAGTATTGTTATATGTTTACTAGTTGCCGAATATTTTTATACATCTCGACCAATATTGATCATGTAGTGTACTTCAAGAGTAGTTGTTACTTCTGAGTTGTATTTAAATTTTTTTTTTGGATGACGACTGCTACCGAAGTGACCACCCTAGGCTAACCATAGATGACAGACAACACATAGTGGTTCCAGTGGAATTTGAACCTAGAGCCTATAGGAAACTATAGTTATTACATTAGACAAATTTTATTACATTCAATTTGAAAATGTCATATGAAATACCCTCCGTCCCAATATTAATGTTCCTAACTTTTTTTGTACGAGAATTATGATGGTGGTGTAAATGTATAATGTGTGGTGTAAAATTATAAAGTAGTATATCCCACTTGTTTAGATTGATTGTGATCCACACATTTATTTCCTTATTTGAAAATGGACATCCGAAAAAAAAATGGACATTAATATAGAAAATGAGGGAGTAACTTTTAATACAAAATTTGAATTCAATCAACTAACCCGTCCACAACGAACAAATAAAATATTGGAAAATTGGTCGAAATAGTTCTCAATCTTTACATCTTTGGTATAACTGATCTCTAAATAAAACTATTTAATAATAATATACAACTTAAATCTGAAAGTATAGCACTATTAATTAATTACATTAGATTATACTTTTTAAAAAATAATACTGAAACCACATTATTAATTTATTATATGTAGCAATCCGATTCCCATCGATTCTGTTTAAAATAAACGAGGATTTCGATATTAAATTAATATAATATCAACTAATATTATACTCCCTCCGTTACACTTCATTAGTCCACTTTTTCTTTTTGGGTCGTTCTACTCTATTAGTCCACTTTCCCTTTTTAACTTAAAATAATACTCACTTGAATATATTAGAGTATTATTTTAAGTTAAAAAGGGAAAGTGGACTAATGGAGTAGAACGACCCAATAAACAATATTCTTAATTTCCGTGCCGAAAAAAAAGTGGACTAATGAAGTGGAACGGAGGGAGTAATAGATATAGGCACGCCTTTTTACGGCATTTAAGCGGCAACATAGTGAATCCTTACCGTTTAGGAGTAAACAAAATCGTTACCGACGAAATGCAGCGGTATTGGCCGAAAAGGTTAGAAACAACATGGTTGATTCTGCTGCAGCGGCTACCTGCTAAAATATTACATCGCTTAAAGTGGGTGTGTAGAGATTGGCTACAACTCGTTAATTCGGACCGCTTCATGAGAAATCACGTACTTTCAGGAAAAGGAGCACATGAGTTTTTTTGGCCGGATTTCTAAAGCTATTCTGCAATGAGCGAAGAGAACGACATCGTGTATCATATTGAAGTATCAAAGCGTTCAATGACGGGTTGTCCCGATCTTTTATCTTTTCTGTCCGTTCCTATTGTAATGATGTCGTCGAAATTAGGGCTTATTTGTTGCCGTTCGTGTTTCCCGACAACGGGACTGCCTAGACTACTTATTTGCAACCCCCTTACCAAGCATAGCACAGAACTGCCATGGCTAGATTTATTTACGCTGAGATCCAATTTTACAATTATGAAAGACTGTGAAAATGCTTCCGTAATGGGGTTCTGGGTGGTAGCGATGACAGCCACATATCGCCGATGCAACAACAAATTTGTGTTGAATGTATACAATTCAACTTCCAATGCGTCAATACACCCCAAAAAACGTAGAAATTATTAGCTACGGATTAGGATTAAGCAATCGCTTGTATTGGTTGACTAAAAGGAAAAAACTGATGACACATGATCGGCACAAAAGACAACTCTTTTTTTTTTTTTTTTTTTATCAAATCTCCATTAAGAATAATTCAATTCGAAAACATTGATCCTAAAGTCTGTATTGGAGAGTCCAGTGGCACAAATTCACTATATCGTAAGTCCAAAACGTGGTCTCAATTCTTGGATGCTACTACCAACCTACGGATGGAAAAAGGTTATATCGGAATCATTATTGTATTTATCCCAATTTGAGCCGGCAGTTCTCATCGGTTAAGTTTCTTCTATTTTGTAATTCCTAGACTCCAAAGTTTATAAGGAAAAAATCATCCCCCAGCTAGACTCATCGGTATGAGAGTTTTGACTTGATTATTAAGTGACTTTCCAGCTTGGTTTTTCTCAAATCAAAATTTAGAAAACCACTAGGTACTTCATTCTAAAAAGAACAACATGCACAAACTCATTAATAAGTGTTGGTCTGGAGACGAGAGTCATGTGTAGAGGGGGGGGGGGGGGGTGAATACACTTGAGTACTGCTTCTTTTCTCAAACATGAATGACAGCTGAGCTGTTAGGATGCAACTGATGAACAGTGCCAGATAGTAACCTTCGATCGCGGGTCAGAGTGTGCCAACTACTGAGTCTCTCCTACTGACTTTAGTCAGTGGTTGATTCTCAGTCGAAAACTTAGTGCGGATAAGAGTGTGGGACCCGGGGGTTCGTCTTAGTTGAAAACGTGATTTTCACAAGTCAAACAGTTTTGGTTAGTGCACTTTATGAATACGTTTTATGCAAGATATGACTTTGTAAGCAGTTTGTATGTAATGCTGTTGGGTGATGATTCAATCCTCAGCATGATCATACTTATGGGAAATGACTCTTATCTTCTATACTGGATCACGCTCAGTAGCCTCGTGCTCTGAACTATTGAGAAGATTTGAAGATCCCAAAACCCTATCTGATTGGTGAACCATTCCTTTGTATTTGTATTTGTCTCGAGGTTTCGGACTCGGTAGACACTCGCTCCCGGTCAAGGCGCTCGGCAGCTTATTTGCCTCAGCACCAGTACAGAAGACTCAGTGATACTGGACTCAGCAGAGCAAGATATCGAAAGACTCAGATATCTTGGACTCGTAGGGAGCAAGATATCTGAAAGACTCAGATGATCTTGGACTCAGCGAGAGCAAAGATATGCGAGAGAGTCGATCGAACTAAACTCGGCAGAGTAGTTCACTGGACTCGTAGCCGATCATCGATAGACTTATCTTCGGCAGTCTATCTACCGAATACGAGGTCGGACTCAAGCAACGGCGGATAGTCTTCAGGACTGTCGAATCTTTTGAAAGACAATCGAGCCGGTCGTACGAGGAAGAGAGAAGTCGGCTTCGGTCCTATCTCGAAGTTTGTGCTTGTCTCAACCACTACATCCACCTCAACGAATGACAAGCATACACGTGTCTTCTCACCGCTAAAGCCGCAAGTCAACACTTTCCGGAAAAGGAGGAAAAGGCACCGTTGCCTACACCAAAAGAGCCGTTTGCTACCAAAAAGAGAGAGAGAGAAGAAGATCGTCTCCAACGGATCTATTTCAATCTCTCGCTCTATAAATAGAGGGATTATTCAAGAAGAATACACGGAATGCACGTATCTAGAGCAAAAATCAAGAAAGCATTCAACGAGCAAAGAACCCAAAGAACTACGTCTTAGCAAAAAAAACTCGAAGAACAATCTCCCGTGAAAGACTACATTCTAGCTCATAGTGAATCAAGCTAAACCAACATATAAAGCCTCTAGTATCCAATCGACGTTACACGAACTTATAGCTTACCTTCGACTGTTCGTCGATCTAGAAGCTACTCTTTCATATTCCCTATCCCTCTAACCCTAAGCTCAACCGTTCTTATCTATAGCTTAGACGAAGGAGTTCACATCTCGAACCCAATCCTTATTGTATAAGGACTCCTTCACTTGTTGGAGAAGTTTGTCAAACACTTTAAGTTTGATAGTGTTGTAAACCGAGACTTGGATCGTATAAAAACCAAGACGCGACTTTGCCCAAGGTGTAAGCCGACCGAGACTAACTCAGGATAATAAATAGCCTCCTGATCATTCGGGACAGTGGACGTAGGATTTGAGCGATATCCGAACCACTTTAAAAATCCTGTCTCTTACTGCTTTCTTAACTGTTGCATTGATTTTACCATTCATACTGAGCTCTATATCTACTGAACTGAGACAACGTTTTCTCACAAAAACTGATTTGGGCCTACACTATTCCGCACACTGAACTCTTACTGTAGATACTGAATTCGACCTAGTCGGTTAGCGCATCTCAGCCGAGTCGGTACTTTTCTAGCCTTTAACACGATTCAGAACAGCTGTCTGGTCTGCTGAACTAGTTCAGTACGGCACCTTCCTGAATAGGACTGTTCGTGTTCGAAAGTTGAGAAATCGAATCAGGTGTATTCACCCCCCCCCCTCTACACCTGACCGTACACTCGGGACCAACAATTGGTATCAGAGCAGGAGTTCTTTGACTCTTGTTATCTTTGAAACTGGTCTATTCGAACGGATCCGAGGGAAAACGTTTTCACTGCATATCACTCTACATTCATATCTATATTTTTTCATGGCTGATATGTCAGGTATAAGGATGGTACCCATGTTCTCGGTGGAAAATTATGGAGTATGGCGAGTCAGAATGGAAGCACATCTGACATCCCTCCATGATAGTATGACTGAAGTGCTTGAAGATGGACCTATCGTTCCTATGATTGATAGTGTCGTGACTCAGGACCAAGCTCAAGGAGGAGGAATGGTGACTGGGAAGAAGATCCCCAAAGACGAAGTCTCTTCACCCGTAAGAGAAGAAGCTTCACAATCTAGATCGAGTCGCCGTAAATGCTATACTAACCACCCTTAGTGATTCTTATCTTGGCGGGGTTCGGGAATGCAAGACTCGCTAAAGAACTCGGGACGCTCTTGCGCTACCGAGTCGAGGGACTCGGAAGATTAAAGCCAACAAATTAGCGCTGGAACTCCAAAAGCCGGAAAGCTTGTCTCTCATGCCCGGTGACAAAATCGAAGATCGAACGTCGATTTACCAATCGATGAACTCTATCAATGGGCCGGGAAAGACATTCAAGAACCGAGAGATGAATCGAAGATTCGAGGGCACTCGCCGGATGGACACTGGACACCTTTTGCCACTCTATTGCGACATTCGACTTAGATGTTGTGTCTCCTGACCATATCTTTTCAGAACTACAGGCAGAGGAGTTTGAGTTCGACAGACCTCAAAGAAAGCAGAGAGCTGAAGCTGACACAAAAAACGACCATGCTTTCAAAGCATCGATCGGCCATGACAAAGATCTCCAAAGCAACGAGCAAAACGACGAGTAAGAGCCGAACCTTCACTCAATGATCTACAAGAAGGAAGCCTCGCTCGAAGTATGCTTTGCTCGCCGTAAAGTATCGGAAGGAGAAGGAGCGACGCAGAAAAGTGACTAAAGCCTATCGGGAAACGAAAG
Organism: Lavandula angustifolia; assembly: GCA_028984105.1. Lineage (NCBI taxonomy): Eukaryota > Viridiplantae > Streptophyta > Magnoliopsida > Lamiales > Lamiaceae > Lavandula > Lavandula angustifolia. The sequence continues at coordinate 9,286,573 of CM054810.1, forward strand.
GTAAGTCAAATTATATGTCGAAACACACTCCCGACTCACAATCTTCCGAATGCGTAAAGAAAGATGACTCGGAACCATCAAAGAATAGCGAAAGCAAAGAAGAAAGAGTCATTGCTTGTTACAACCGCAAGAAGCCGGGACATTATCGGTATGATTGTCCCGAGCTCGAGTAGTGCTTCGAACGCGCAAAGCACGCAAAGCAAGGAGAGAGAAATTCGCCCGGTAAGAGACAATCCTACATAGCCGGCGAAATCTCGGGACGACTCGAAGAGATCGACTCCTTTATGGATTCATCGACGATGAAGCGACTTTCATGGCCTTAGAGCATGAAGCGGATGAATCGATGAAAAGTGCATGATGGCGGGCGAAGAGGATGAGGTAAATTCTCATGAACCACTTAACTCCTCTTCACACCGCACACACGACACTATTTCAGGTGCGAGATGAGAATATGGACGTCGCAACCGCATACGAAGAACCGCTCGACGAACAAATTCGGATGAGTCACGCAGCTCAAGCAAGACGCTTCGGGAGTTGGATACCCCGAAAGTAGAGAATCGGAGACTTTCTCGGGAGAGTCGGGTTGCTACCGAGGCCGAAGGACTTGTGTTGAGACTCGGGGAGGAAATAAACTCTCGATGGCCAAGTCTCGGCATCAAGAAGATCGGATTTCAGTTTTGACCAATGACTTGACTCGTAAAGATACTCGAACTAAGTCTGCCGAAGCAAGAAATGTCGGGACTTCGCACCGAGCACGACACACCGAAGAAGAGTGATGATGTCCGGAGGAGCTTGATGACCGAGAGGTACATGGGTGCTGAAAAGAAATTAGAGGCTATGCTAGCATGCAATAAGTCAAAGCACTGCAAGGAAGGACTTGGATTCGGCCGGGGGAGCTTCCACATCCGCCCCCAAGACACTCGGAAGTACGGCTTGCCGATAGATTTGTTCGAGGGGAGACTATGACCGCAAATATACTGAACCCCCTAGCAAAGAACAAACGAGAAGATGAAAGCACCTCATCCCACACGTCGGCATTCGACAAGAAGATCGGTGCCAAGAAACCCCAAAGACACGGTCAAGGGGGAACCAAGCAAATTAAAATTGGCGATCAGTATGGACCTCCAAAGCCGACACATCCAGTCTCGGTATGGGTCATACTATTATGAACCTATAGTCGAAGAGGCTCCAAATGTCGGAAGAAAAGGAAAGCCACACGAAGGCTAAGGTCGGCATCCCACCAACTCGGAAGATCGGGACTCCCGAACCTCGAAGCCTCGAAGTCACCTTTGACCGGTCCAGGTGGGTCGATATGTTGACTCTAGTGGAAAGAAAATGTCCGAAACCACCGGGGTTGTTAGACAGATTTGGGTTATGAAAACTAACATCTAAGGACCCAAAATTAAAAATAAAGGGTACCTGAATATAATTACTGTTTTGCGGGTGCGTAAAGACCCATGGTATGTGGACCGGATGCTCAAGACACATGACATACCAAAGGAGTCTGGCGAAGAATTATATCACCGAAGAAGGACCCGAACTGAGTTTGGAGATAATGCCAAAGGCTACACGAGAGGATACGGCACACTCAAAGATAGAAGCCGCCAAAGTTCCAAGAGTATCATATGTTGAAGGACTTCAAAGATAATCTTCTCTCGTTAGTCAATTTTGTGATAACTCAAATAGAGTGATTTTTGACGCCGGTTTCGTGATGTTATTGATAAATCCACGGGGAAAACAGGTGTTATCGGGTTCGCGCAGAAAGAACATATATGTGGTCGATCGGAACTCACGAACCTCGAAGCTTGCTTACGGCGAAGAATGACAACCGCACGGGGTGGCTATGGCACGAAGACTCAGCCATCTCAACTTTAAGACGCTCAACAAGCTTGCAAGAAACACTCTAGCAAGGGGACCGCCGAATGAAGTATTCAAAGCAAAGACACTCGGTGTGAAGCATGTCCGAAGGGAAAGCAAACAAGGAATCAAAATCCTCCGGTTCCATCGCCTTCCACGGATGGAATCCTTCAACTGCTACATATGGATTTGTTCGGTCCGGTCTCCCAGTGACGATCGAGGCGAGAAAATATGCATTAGTGGTCATAGATGACTACTCGCGCTACACATGGGTCATATTCATTGCCAACAAGTCTGACGTCAAAACAGAGTTACCAACGCTTCTGAAAAGGCTCAGTGTCGAGAAGAACACCAAGATCAGAAAAATACGTTCAGACAGAGGAACTGAGTTCCTTAATTCCATGGTAAAGGAGTTCTGCAAAGTAGAAGGAATAGATCATGAGACTTCAGCTGCACGCACACCTCAGCAGAATGGAGTTGCTGAACGAAAGAACAGAACTCTAAAAGAGGCAGCTAGGACTCTACTCGCAGACTCAGGACTCCCAACTAAATTCTGGGCAGAAGCTACTGATACTGCATGTTATACTCAGAATAGATCTCTATTGACGAAGCAGCATAAGCGGACACCATATGAACTATGGAACGACAGGAAGCCTTCTCTATCTTATTTCCATATTTTTGGTTGTTCATGCTTTATCCACAATAATGGGAAAGATCAGCTGAAGACTTTTGATAGCAAGTCAGATCAGGGAGTATTCTTAGGATACTCTCGGGTCAGCAAAGCTTTCAGAGTATTCAACTATCGGACTCTTTGCGTAGAGGAAAGCCCTCATGTTGTCTTTAACGAGTTTGCTACTGAAGACAGGAGCAATAACTCAAATTCGAATACGAGGACATCGTAAGCGGCCTACGGGATCTAAGCTTAAAAGACAAATCGAAAAGATCTAGCTATGTTGGGATGATGATTCGGACGAAGAAACCGAAGACAAATCTCTCGAATCTCAACCCGGTGAGCAAGTAGGCGAGCGATTGATTCTCCCGAACGGAATCAATCCCGGTGTAACTCGAGTCGATGAGGAAACCGTAGAAGTAACCGAGACCACTACCGAGAATAACAACTCGGGGGGGAACGTCTAGTAATGTTCCCGAGCTGAATGCCCCCGAACTCGGTGACTCAGTAGATCATACTCTTGTTCTTGAACTACTTCAATCTCGTAATAGTACAACCGAAATGCCTAACTCACCTACTATCCGTATTGAACAAATTCCGGATGAAGAGTTAAAACATCGTAGATCGTGGCTAGATGCTCACACCGCCGATCTTATAATTGGAGATCCTTCAACACATGTCAAGACAAGATCCAGATTCTGTCAAGGAGAAAGCGCATTATTTTCCCCGCTTCTTGTCTCTCGAAGAACCTCGGAATATTGAGGATGCACTTAAAGATGCTTGGACCGGATTATTGCTATGCGAGAAGAGCTGAATCGGTTCACGAGAAACGAAGTATGGGAGCTTGTAGACGAGACCCCGCATCAACATGTCATTGGAACCAAATGGGTCTTCAAAAACAAGCGAGATGAAAACAACGTTATAGTCGGGAACAAAGCAAGGCTCGTGGCTAAAGGCTACCGTCAAGTGAAGGAATAGATTTCGATGAAACCTTCGCTCCAGTTGCAAGATTGGAGGCAATTAGACTATTCCTAGCCTACGCAACACATCAAAGATTCAGAGTTTATCAAATGGATGTGAAGTCTGCATTCCTGAATGGCGTGCTGAAAGAAGAAGTCTATGTGGAACAACCGCCCGGCTTTCAGCAGGGACATCAAGTATATAGACTCAGAAAAGCTCTGTACGGGTTAAAACAAGCACCCAGGGCTTGGTACGATACCCTGTCTGAGTTTCTTCTTCAGAAAGGTTTTCGTAAAGGCACGATGAGACCGCACTCTATTCAGCATTCGGACCGGAAGAAGACTTATTACTTGTGCAGATCTACGTGGATGACATTATCTTCGGTTCGAAGAATGTCATCATGTGTCAGCAATTTGAAAAGATGATGAAGGATAAGTTCGAGATGTCAATGATGGGAGAAATGAACTACTTCCTTGGTTTTCAAGTCAAGCAATCTGAAAAGGGAACGTTCATCAACCAAGGCAAATACACTCGAGACCTCATCAAAAGATTCGGTGCACATCCGGCAAATCAATCAAGATCCCTATGAACACGAATATGAAGATAGATCTTGATAAAGAGGGAGTATCGAGAGACCAAACTGAATACCGTGCTATAATTGGTTCTTTATTATATCTAACGACTACTCGTCCCGACATAACTTATGCTTCGTAGGTGTCGTGCTCGATTTCGAGGAGAATCCCAAGCGAGTCATATGGACTCAAGAAAGAAGATTCTCCGCTATCTACGAGGAACACCGACATGGGTTTGTGGTATCCAATGATGATAATATTGAACTAATCTGGTTATTCTCGATGCCGACTATGCGGGATGTAGAATCGACCGAAAATCAACTTTAGGAACATGTCGGTTCCTTGGCGCAAGCCGATCTCATGGTTTTCAAAGAAACAGGCACTCGGTGGCCACGTCGACTACCGAAGCCGAATACATGGCTGCCGGAAGTTGTTGCGCCCGATCCTTTGGCCGAGACAAGCAATGAGAGACTATGACGTCATTCGAATGAAGTGCCGATTTTCGCGAGAGTACCGGTGCTATTGCAATCACTCGGAATCCTGTTCTTCACACAAGATGCAAGCACGTGGACATCGAGACATCACTTCATTCGTGACCATGTCGAAAAAAGGATATCGGAATGGAAAAGATCCATACCGACAAGCAAAGGGGCGATATCTCGACTAAGCCTCTAGGCCGAATCCGTATTCGGAGAACTTTCGGTAGAGCTAGGTCTGCTGGACCCTACCGACCCTAGTCGGTAATAAGGTTTCGAGGAGAGGAACATTCCGGTGAGGGGGAATGATCACTCTCGATGCGAGTAAGTTCAGTACATAGAGATTCGGAAAACCATCTACACGAGGTATCGGTGACTACTATGTTCACCGACGGGTTTGCGTATCTCTACTCGTAGTAATTTAATACTACGGTACTTTGCATTTATGGCAAAGATTCAAGCATGACATTAATATCTTTTGGTTTGTCTTTATTATTAACGACTCACATTTAATGCACGACATTCCATACATAAGCTTGCCTGAACTCGCACGCATTTAATGCATGTCTTTTCACGATTACTACTTAGGCTATTTTACAACCGGCTTTGACTTAGGTGTCTTTTGTGATCATTGCCTATTTTTTAACTTCTAATCTTAACCGTCCATATCATAAAGCAAGTTTACATTCGACCTTCGATCGAAAACCGTTCACCTTCATAGTTTGATATATATATTCGATCATATCCTTGAACCGCCATTAGCATACTTCATAACTTTCAAATTCCGAAAAATCCGAGATCTCGCATTCGCAATCCTTACTTGCAATTTTCACTCTATCTTATCTCGAATTTTATCCATTGGTATGCTTATATCGCTAATATATTTGTTATATGTTTCAATATCGCATTGCACAAAGACTGTTCTATCCAAAAATAGTACCGACTCATTTCTTGTCACAGTACAATGGCGGAAACCAATATCTCTATGATATCTCCAAAGCAGATATGCGAGAACATTTTGGAGAAGGATCGCGTATGGTGTGAACCCACCATGGACTTCTATTCATGCGATCCGGAGTACATGGACGATGTATTCTCGGCTCCGCGCGAGTCGTGGTGGAGAAATTTCGTCTAGGAGGCCTTCGTTCTTCCTCCCGAGACAAAGTTGCGTAGCTGTACTTGAATTCGAGACAACGTGTCCGGAGATATAATGGCGAGATTCGTTGCACATTCTATCCAACACGCCACTACGGAGCTGAAGCGGATGTCCATCAAGGATGCCTTGAAGCGGAGTTTTGATCTACCCTCCGAAGGGATAAGTTCGATCGGGTACAGAGACGACCGAGTTGATGAATATCTTACCGTCTTACGTGGAAAGCCCACTACATTCGTGAGTCGCTTTTCCGAAGAACAAACATGTTGCCTCGATTCGGGGCACTTGCCTATATAGTGACGCAGCCATCGACAAGCCAAGCGGAGGTCGTTTGACCAGGTGTCGAGGCCTAAGATTCAGATGATGATGGCCATATACGACCGAGCCCCGGATAAATTGGACGGAGTTCTTTCTCCGAGAATTCATGGCTCAGTCGCTAAGTTCGACAAAGCATCGAACATGCCGAGCGCAAAGGGCAAATTGCTGTATGGACTCAAACTCGTCCATCATGATCGAAGATTTATGTGGATCGAGCCTATCACCTACAAAGTGACAAGGAGTACTTCAATGTGAAGAAGGTCGGATTTCACAACAAGACAAAGGCGCTTCGGCAGATAGGGTCGGGACCCTCGGCAGTCTCTCCGAAATCAAAGTCTCGGCGGAGCTACGCCTATAAAGAAAAGAACCCCTCCCACTAAAACTCCTAAGGCACCGGCAAAGAAAATGAAGAAAGCCGCCGAGGTGCCGGCCTCCGAGGAGGTTCCACAAGTGCCTCGCCGAACAGGCTCCCGAGAAGACTACTCGGCCCATGCACTGGTTGATGAGTCCGAGTCTTCGAGAAGACTCGATCGGTGGAAAAGATTGTTTCCACCGAAAGGAACCAAGGGGATGCTTCGAAGCTCGGAGCGCAGATATTCGGCGCCTAGACGGCCCCCTTCTCGTCCCTCCACTCGGCTCGGTCCCTCCAACCGAAGAGCGAGACTTCACACATAGACTTGGAGTCTCGAGACCGCATTCGAAGGTGAATCAATCGGGATGGAAGCTTCGGTGATTATATCCAGAGCATCCCGAGAAATTCTACAACTAGTTCCGGAGGTTGCCGACTACTCGGACTTGTTGCTCATCGCCAAAACAAAGCAAGGCTCCACATGTTGCTTCGCGACATCGGGAGTGGCCTCGTCTACGCGCCTTGTCCTACACTACTCCCGTCGGCCTGCATGAAGAGGAATTGAAACCGAGAGAGGAGATAGGCTATTCGAGCCCGAAGACCTCGGCTCAATGGACAACTCGAGGGCTGCAATGCGGCCATGATTCATGATCGACAAGCACGCCTCCGGCCCAAGACCCTCGGATGGGTCGGACCATGACGACCCACCCGGTGATTCGAGCCCCGGAAAGCCCGATGAGGGACATCCACGGGACAAGGATACCCATACCGAAACTGCTCCACCACTCGAGAATCCTTGGTCCCGAGAAGTCCAAGGCTGGTGCTTCGTCCTCGCAGAGCCCGCTCGGCTCTTGCTGCGATCGACCTTCGACGGCGCCCGGCCCGGACCGCAAAGAGATCTCGATCGGTGGCAAAAGCCTTAACCGCCCAAGGGATCAAAAATCGAGATCTTGCGAAGGCTATCCATAGGACATGGAAGCAGATCGCTCAAGCCACGTCTAAAGAACTTCGGGGCTGAAGTCTTCGTCTCTTCATCGGCCGCCCCGATGTTTCCGCGCTTATTTCGAAGCGTTGGCTCGGAAGCAAGTCAAATTCGAAGCTCGGCTAAAGATCTTTCGGGAGAGCCAAGCCAAGCTACTTGATGAATTTTTGGCTTCTAAATTGGCTCATACCGACGCTATCACCGAACAATCCGAGGCCACCGAACGAGAGACTTGAGAATATCCAACCGGCCTTGGAAGACACGATCACCGAAAAGCCGAAAGACTTCAAGGAAGCAACCGACCTCTCTCACAAGCAAGACAAGGAAAACCTTACCATGGAGAGGAACGAGTTGCATGAGGCTCGACTAAGCTCCACGATCGTCTCGATGAGCCGTCAACCTCCTACAAAAGTCCGAAGAAGTCGGTCCTAGTCCCTACCCGGTGATCGGTGATGATGCCAAAAAGGGGGAAAGTGAAGGAAAAAGGGAAGGAAAGAAGAGTACTTGGGAAGGCCGACCCTCACCAAAAGTCCAAAGTCTAAGGGGGAAGCTACACTCGAAGTCATCCCACTCGGTCTCGAAGGGTGAGGCCCGGGGTGTTTCAACTGCGAGCACAACCGAAACCGGCCCAAGTGGCTCGGGACCCCAAAGCAGACTACTCGTGCAACCCAAACTCCCAAAGATATCATTAAGGAGGTTGCTTGAGTACGGCCGAACAAAGCGGTGGAGGACTCGGAAGAAGAAGAGGCTCCTCTTCCACCACCGGTTCAAGAAGGCAAGGGCAAACAAAAGCTTAACATTCCAACCCCTCCAAGCAAAGAGATTAAGATACATATCTGGCGAGGAGGAAGCCCAAAATAGGCTGCGGATGAGAAGCGCGCCGAGAGATTGCAGAGGCCGAAGCGGCTAACAAGCCAAAGTCTAAGCTCGCCAAAGGAAAGACTAAAGCCCCGGCCAGAGGAGGAAAGAGAACCGCTAGAGCGCCTCCGAGAAAGCTCATCATAACGAGATGAAGAGGACGAGAGAAAAAGAAAAGGAGCGACAACGAGAAGAATACCGAAAGGCGGTGGTACATCCAAATCTAGATCTAGTACCCCTCGCCGAATCGAACAAGCTCCTCGAAGCCTCAAGAGCGGGATGCGAAATTGAAGACATATTTGCTCGAGATGGATAGATATCTCTACGAGAGGAGAGGAAGCTAGACGAGATAGAGGCTGCCAGACGAGAGGATACATTTGGCGGACCTTGAGGCACTCGGGAAACGTATCGAACAAGAGGCCGAGCCGAGAATTCCTTCGAAAGCCGACATTCCTTATCGATACGAAGGTTCAAGAAGCCAAACGATCGAAAACACATAGATGGCCAAGATCGGACGAATGGATGCCTATTCGGTTCAATCGGAGATGGGAATCGGCCAAGATAGAGTTTATCAAGAGAAATTATTTTACGGCGATTCGGCTCGAAATGTCTAAGGCCGATGCCTATGTCGAGTGGATGACCATTACTGAACCTGATCTTTACCCATATATGCACAGAGCAGTAACTGAAGGGGTAGTAGTCAGAGTTCCTGAAGCAAGGATCATTCCTCCACCCGAGAAGACAAGACGACTCAAGTACATCTCGGAATGATTGAACAAGAAGTGAAGAATGCTTTGCGTTGAACAGAGGACTAGAACAAGATGATCCAAACAGACTTCGCCGAATATTCGAAGCCGAGGAAGAACACGTTCGGAATGTATGGAGTTCCACCGCCCGAAGATAAATCCCAAGGTTTCATGAATAGGATTCAGCAGTTTAAGGGTTCCTCCCTCTTAGTTCTTCTTTTAGCTTAGCAAGATTTGTAATGTATTGAACTGTGTATTATATATATACAAATCTTCTTTTGGCTCTGACAACTACTTGTTGTCTAAATAGCCGTGTTTGCTTTATGCTTTAACACTCAGAATCACTGAAGTGATTACTGACACACACGTTGATTATTTACTTCAGTTTTTGCTCGGTTAGATCTCTGATAGACTAGACTTTCGGAGAGTTATTATTTCTCTTAAGAGAAAATTGTTGTATTTTTTTTTAAAGGGAAATTATTGTAAAAGGGAAAATTGTTCTGCCCTCGTCTCCCTCGGTAGTCTAGCACTTACCGGGACAACTCCACCGATTCTACTTGTAATATTTGTAAGGAGCTCGTTCCCGAGTAAGTTAGTGTTTAGCATAGTTGATAGGACATAGATGATAGGTTTTGGCATCATCAAATAGGGGGAAATTGTTGGGTGATGATTCAATCCTCAGCATGATCATACTTATGGGAAATGACTCTTATCTTCTATACTGGATCACGCTCAGTAGCCTCGTGCTCTGAACTATTGAGAAGATTTGAAGATCCCAAAACCCTATCTGATTGGTGAACCATTCCTTTGTATTTGTATTTGTCTCTCGAGGTTTCGGACTCGGTAGACACTCGCTCCGGTCAAGGCGCTCGGTAGCTTATTTGCCTCGGCACCGGCATGAAGACTCGGTGATCTTGGACTCGGCGAGAGCAAGATATCGAAAGACTCGATGATCTTGGACTCGGTAGGGAGCAAGATATGCGAAAGACTCGGTGATCTTGGACTCGGCGAGAGCAAGATATGCGAGAGAGTCGATCGAACTAAACTCCGGCGAGAGTAGTTCCATTGGACTCGTAGCCGATCATCGATAGACTTATCTTCGGCAGTCTATCTACCGAATACGAGGTCGGACTCAAGCAACGGCGGATAGTCTTCGGGGATCGCGAATCTTTTGAAAGACAATCGGCAGATCATGTACGAGGAAGAGAGAAGTCGGCTTCGGTCTATCTCGAAGTTTGTGCTTGTCTCAACCACTACATCCACCTCAACGAATGACAAGCATACACGTGTCTTCTCACCTGCTAAAGCTGCAAGTCAACACTTTCCGGAAAAGGAGGAAAAGGCACTGTTGCCTACACCAAAAGAGCCGTTTGCTACCAAAAAGAGAGAGAGAGAAGAAGATCGTCTCCAACGGATCTATTTCAATCTCTGCTCTATAAATAGAGGGATTATTCAAGAAGAATACACGGAATGCACGTATCTAGAGCAAAAATCAAGAAAGCATTCAACGAGCAAAGAACCCAAAGAACTACGTCTTAGCAAAAAAAACTCGAAGAACAATCTCCGGCGAAAGACTACATTCTAGCTCATAGGGAATCAAGCTAAACCAACATATAAAGCCTCTAGTATCCAATCGACGTTACACGAACTTATAGCTTACCTTCCGCTGTTCGTCGATCTAGAAGCTACTCTTTCATATTCCCTATCCCTCTAACCCTAAGCTCAACCGTTCTTATCTATAGCTTAGACGAAGGAGTTCACATCTGAACCCAATCCTTATTGTATAAGGACTCCTTCACTGTTGGAGAAGTTTGTCAAACACTTTAAGTTTGATAGTGTTGTAAACTGAGACTTGGATCAATATAAAAACCAAGACGCGGCTTTGCCCAGTGTGCAAGCTGACTGAGACTAACTCAGGATAATAAATAGCCTCCTGATCATTCGGGACAGTGGACGTAGGATTTGAGCGATATCCGAACCACTTTAAAAATCCTGTCTCTTACTGCTTTCTTAACTGTTGCATTGATTTTACCATTCATACTGAGCTCTATATCTACTGAACTGAGACAACGTTTTCTCACAAAAACTGATTTGGGCCTACACTATTCCGCACACTGAACTCTTACTGTAGATACCGAATCTCGACCTAGTCGGTTAGCGGCATCTCAGCTGAGTCAAGACTTTTCTAGCCTTTAACACGATTCGTAACACGTATGCCCGGTCGCCGAACTAGTTCAGATGCGGCACCTTCCCTGAATAGGACTGTTCGTGTTCGAAAGTTGAGAAATCGAATCAGGTGTATTCACCCCCCCCCCCCTCTACACCTGACCGTACACTCGGGACCAACAAATGCAATAAAACAGTAAACAACACAAGCAATTTATTAACGTGGTTCGGATACGCAGGATCCTACGTCCACGGTCCTGCTGAACAGGAGTTCTTGTTGATTAATCTGAGCAAGCCTCAACAAGGTATCTGTGCACTGGACAAACCCTTCTAAGTTATAGTCCTTAGTGACTTTTACAAATCAAACCTAAGTTTGAAGGGGAGGGGATTTTCTCCAACTAGGAAGGAGTTCTTACAATAAGAAAAATCACTAAAAGTGAACTCCTTCGAAAATCTAAGCTATAGATATGACTTTGAGCTTAGCTAGAGAAGAGGGATCTAAAGAACTCTAGAGAGAAGAACTAAAGGTATTCTATTGAGCAAGTTCTTCGCTGGATTTATCTTGAATGCGCTAGAGTTGTTTCGAAAGCTTGAGCGTTTATCCCTTTTGAAATCCCGTGCGTGGAGCTCGGATTTTCTTCTCTATTTATAGTCGTGACCCAAGCATTTGTCCATTGGAGAGGACGAAGTCACGTGTCACAAGCTTCCAAAGAAAACGACCATATATTCGAATTGTTGCAGCAGAGTTGTTCATACTGTTCATGAGAGCAGCTTTAGTTGGTCAGAGCAGATAATGTGTTGACGGCTTCTCATTGGTCGAGGTTTGTGGTAGGTGAGATATGTCAGACATCGGTCTTTCTCGGAATTGACTCCCACTTATCCTCGTATGATCTTCTGCTGACTTTCGAGTGATGTTAAGAGCTGGGTCGTTTCCTGTCAGATACAGTAGACTTGATGTAGTCTTTGTCATCTTCGTCTGAGTCGGCTGATAAGATGTTCTACTGAGTGTAGTCAGCTGATGACTGCGAAGGTACTGCGCTTTGTATATCTTTCAGCTGATAAGGTGTCTTCTACTGAGGTGAAGATCAGCTGATGACTTAACAATACAAGCTCTTACACTGATGATGTGGGGTTCTGGAAGTAACTTCTTACTGAAGATCAGTCCAACATTTTACCCCGTACAGGACATAGACACGAAACATAAAGAAGTCAAAAACAGTCTAGCCTATTAAATCATCTAGTCCTATCGACACGACACTACTGATACCAGCTGGGTTTTGGGATCTTCAATTCCATAGCATGAACACTATGATTTCCCCCAATCTTATTTTACCCAATAAAATGCTAAGTATCATCTACTGACTCATAACCCAATAATTTCCCCCTAATTGATGATGCCAAAACCTCTATAAATTCTAAGAGAATAAGTCCTAAACTACTGACATAGAGGAACTTCAGTAAAACTGAGCAATTGACTTAAGGAAATCAGTAGTTGACAGAGAGAAACGGTTATGTGTGAGTGTGTGTCAGATCACTTCAGTGATCAGTTGTGATAAACATAACACAAATAAAGTCGTAAGACAATGAGTGATTATCTGGCTAGAAGAAGGAACTGTTATATATGAGAAATGAGTTACAAGGTTCCTATCTTCTATACAAAATATGAAGACTGCTGCTAACGTCTGAACTTCTTAGTCTTGCTCTTGAAATCTGCAGACTTGTCAGCAGGAGGATCCAAACCATAATATTTGTAGATTCTTGCATGGAGAGTTTGGATCTCCTCGAGATCACCGGACAGTTGAGAACTGAGATCATGATGGTATGCTGCTGCGTCGACCTCGTCTTCAATCTCCTTGGTGCATAAAACACCGCGGGTGGTCCTGGGAGGAGGTACTCTTCTGAAAGCAGGAGCAACGAGTGGCAACTTCTCCTGTGCTAGGATCTGATGAATTTGCGCTCTGAGTCTGGCATTTGATTGATGAAGGAATTCATCAAAAAGTTGATTTGCCGGAATCTCAGTCGGATAGAATTGCCATACGTAATACCTTTTGATGAACTCAATCTTGAGTTCCTCCCATTCCTCATTCAGATTCCACGGTATCCATTTGTCTACGTGGCGGTGAGGAGTTTTCTTCTGATAAGTAGCTCTCGGAGCGCCTCGCCTGTAGTACTTGGATAACCTGGGTATCTGTTTCTTCCAGTCAATGACTGGTTCATTGGCCATCTTATCAGTAGCTTCGATGATCTTGGCCAAGTCTTCCAGTCTTTTCTTTTCTCTGAGGGCAGCTGCTCTAGTGTCTCCTCTTCGGAGATTAAGTCCCTGCAGCGTTGCCTCCCAGGTGGCTCTATCTTCTGCCTCTTGCTCAGGAGTAAGCATGGACAATGCTTTCATTCTCTGAGCCAAGGGCTGAAGATCAGTATCAGAAGCAGTGGCTTGCTCGTCCTGAGCCTTTTTCTTTTTCTGTTCATCCAGGAGCTTTTTAGCTTGGCTCCTGGCTATCTCAGCCACATGCTTCCTTTTCTTTTTGGCCTTCTGAGCCTCTTCTTCGAGCTGTCACTCATACTCAAGCTCATCCTGGAGCTTTTGAGCAACTTGATGGTCATATGCCTCCTACTCCGCTTTTGTTTTGAATTTGGGCGTCGGGGAAGGCGGAGGAGTTGATTCAGTAGCAATTTCCTTCCCCGGCCTTTGCGGTGGCAGTGACTCATCCTCTTGGTCGACAAAACGCGCGACCTCCTCTATGTGTTGAGCTGAGGATCCTTCACCAGATCCTGCAGCCGGCTCATGCACTTTAGTAGATTGGACTGTTGGGATTTGGACAATTTTGGAAGGGGGTGCTGAGCTGGTTCCAGCTGGCTCAGCTGAACCTTCCCCCTTGGCAATTATCCTTGCCTCAGATTCTTCTCCTTCGCCTACCTGAGCCCTTTCCGCCTCACTCTTATCTTCTCATTCCCCTTTTTTGGCATCATCAGCTAGGGAGAGACGAGTGCAGATGGCTACCACTTCCTTCTCAAGATTGAAGATCATATTTTTTATGGAAGCGGCGGTGGTTTCGAAGTCCTTGATGACATCACAGTAATGCTCCCAGTCATTTTCTTGATCAGTGCGAATCTGCTTGATCTGGGCTCCTGTCTCCTGTCTCAGCTTCAGGAGGGATTCGTCATGGGAAGCTATCATCTCAGCTTGAATGAGCTTGAGGGCCTCCGCCTGAATGGTTATTGCTTGTTGTACACTGGAGGTGGCCATCTTGTTCCGCTCATCCATAGTTGTTTGGACTGTGGCGAGGCTCTGAGTCAGCTGCTCAGAAAATATTTTATGTTGAGCTTGAAGAAGCTGCTGACTCTGAGCGGCTAAGTCCGCTTTTTGAGCTGCGAGGGCGGTCTCGACTATCTCCTGAATATTGATAGAAGATGTAGGAGCTTCGGAGACCTTCTTTACCTCGTTGGCAAGTTTGTCAACTTTCTCAGTTTGAGACTTTGTGTACTGAGCCCATTTCAGGTGAACGTCCTTAGCGAGTAGAAAATTCTTATCTCCCTGCTTCCTGATGGCTCTGTTGATAGACTTGGAGGACACGAAATCGATTGGTTTGATCTGATAGCTGCTGGTTCTGAGCCTCTACTCAGATGTGGCGAGTTGTTGCTCTCGCCTGGGTTTCGAGGCAACTGGGGCATCACCTGATGTCGACGGTGGAGGTGGTGATTTGCCCTTCTCGCTGGGAGTTTTACCCTCAGCAGATCCTCCCTGGTCTGCTTCCTTGGGTGGTGCCTGATCCACATCATCGTTATTGTCATCGTTGTCGTCTTCGTGATGGGATGGCTGCGATGGGTTGCTGACTTGCTGTTTTAAGGATCTTAGACTGAGTAGATATAGTATTGCGGCTCTCAAATCCTCGAACGAAGCAAGGTCAGCGGGTTCTCCAAACCCGATGGCTGACTGAAGGCTCTGCTCCTCTGTCAGTAAGGACAGTGCTGACTGAGTCATTATCAGATCTTCGAGGATTTCCCAACTCAGGAACCTCAGCAGCATCTGTGTCCTCGCCCTGATCACAATATCGACCAGATCCTTGTGTTCGGCGATTTCTGGGATCTGTGCAGTCACTTCTCCTGTGGCTCGGAGACGAGCCGACTGCATGGTCGTCCACTCAGGAGATGTCTCCACAGTAGGTTCAGCTTCATCCGACTGTGTCTCCTCGGAGCTGATATGCTGGACTTTGTCTTTCAGCGTGGCACCTTCAATGCCTATGTCAGCGTCCAGTATATTCTCCTCCTGAGTAGGTGGGGGAGAAACAGGTTTGCTGGAATTTCAGACGTTCCAGCCTTGGTAAGCCTCTTCTTCTTAGGTGGGTCAGTACGAGGGGGCAGATCAGTAGTGACTCTCTTCAGTACGGCTGGCCCTCGCCCGACTGACTTCTCAGCAGCGGCTCTAGTTTTGAACTTGATGAACTTGCTGTCGAAGTATCTAGAATCAGCAAAGGATGCGTGATTCGATACTGAATCCTCAACAAACTTCTGTGCCTGAGCCTTAAGCTCAGTCACGTAGAAATCTGTCCAGTTAACCTGGACACCATCTTCAATAACCATCATCAGTTGTAGACGAGGCTTGGACAGCTGATCAAAGGAACCGGCGGCGCTCGTTAGGATATGCGTGACGATGTAGGCGAGCCCGCGGTATTCTGGTAAGAGCTGGTTCTTTGGCAGTGCAGATTTGAATGTGATGTCGTCTCTGCTGCAGAATCTTTGGACATAGGAGTTGAGCTCCTTCTCCTTATATCCAATAGGGGAGATCCCGTGGGCCGGAAGATCGAAAGATGCCTGTAATGCGGCCCTGATGTCAATGTCGTGGTGATCAGACTCCCACTTCTGAGGGGTCACCTCCCTCATATATGCGAACTGGGATACTTCCCCGTCCGTATCTTCCATCGACCTCCAGTTATAGTAGACTTCGGCGACTTGTCGGGGAAGATAAGCTTTGGGATGCTTCGTAACAAGAAGCTCTAGGTCGGACGCTTCCAGAGCCGTGTAGATGGGCTCAAGATAGGGAAGCTCCGCCTGATGAAGAGCCATCGTAGGCTCAAACTGAACCTTCGACTTTATGATCTCCTCAACGTTGGGTGGGATCATCACAATCGCCATGAATATCTACAAAAAACTTGTTAGCACTTGAAAATAGAGTGAGTTAGTAGAGTTTTAAGCAGAGAGGAGTGAAAATTACCGTATACAAAGAGCTTGAGAGATATGCAAAAGCAGTTAATAGAAGATGAAAAGCTGAATGCAGAGAGCTCTTTGAGGATACAAATGGCGAAAAATAGATTAGAGTGATAAGTGAGAGATTTTATAAGATATGCATATCAATCGTTTTTTGATCTAACGGCTGGGATTAAATCTCGCTTTTTTATTACGGCTGTGATTTGATGTTATAAATGGAATGATTACTAAGGCCGCCTCTAATCTAGACCAACGTAAGATATGCGCAGTTAAGGTAAGGTGAGAAGACATGCATTAAATGCGTTACAGACAGCATTAAAGTCTAAGTCTTTTAAATGAGAACGGTTTCCTACTGACTTAAACCTTAAAAATTAATGGCGGGAAATGAATGCTCATTAACTACTGAGTGCAAGCGACTGATATAATAAATGCGAGCATGCTTCTGATAAAGTTAAGTATATAAAACTACGCAAACCTCTTCAGCTGAACTTTTACGATTAGCTGGTTATCGTTAAGACTCAGGAGGATATTTGATGTGCTGATGATCACGTTCCCCCTTACTGTGTACTGTTTGATTCAACCGACTGAATCAAAGTACTGAGTTTTTTGACCTGTCGTATTGTTTCCTTCTACTGACTCGATTCAGTAGGATCCAGTAGACCTAGCTCAACTGATAATTCTCTGAATCTGTTCTCTGCTAGTGGTTTGGTCAGTATGTCTGCCCTTTGCTTGTCAGTATGGATTTTCTCCATTCTGATGTCCTTCTTCTCGACATGGTCTCTGATGAAGTGGTGTCGGATATCCACGTGCTTGCATCTCGTATGAAGAACTGGGTTCTGAGTTATAGCAATCGCACTGGTGGAGTCACAGTAGATGGGAACTTCATCCTGAGATATACCATAATCTCTCAGTTGTTGTCGAAGCCAAAGGATCTGGGCACAACAACTTCCAGCAGCCATGTACTCAGCTTCAGTAGTGGACGTTGCCACTAAATGTTGTTTCTTTGAGAACCAAGATATCAGCTTACTACCTAGGAACTGACATGTTCCAGAAGTTGACTTTCGATCTATCCTGCATCTTGTATAATCAGCATCAGAATAACCCGTCAGTATAAGATTATCATCAGCATGATACTATAACCCAGCGTCAGGTGTTCCTTTCAGATATCGCAGAATCTTCTTTGCTGAGTCCTTATGACTTCGCTTGGGATTCGCTTGAAATCTTGCACATACACCCACAACATAAGTTATATCAGGTCTACTTGCTGTTAAATATAATAAAGAACCAATAATTGCTCTATAATCAGTAGAGTTAACAGAAGCTCCCTCTTTGTCTAGATCGATTTTGAAATTCGTATTCATGGGGATCTTGATTGGCTTGCTTGAGTCGCAGCCAAATCTCTTAAGGAGATCTCGAGTGTATTTGACTTGATTTATGAATATTCCTTCAAATGATTGCTTTACTTGAAATCCAAGGAAGTAGTTCATCTCTCCCATCATGGACATCTCGAACTTCTCCTTCATCATTTTCTTGAATTGTTGACATATAGTCATGATTCTGCAACCGAAAA
Source organism: Lavandula angustifolia (assembly GCA_028984105.1). NCBI lineage: Eukaryota > Viridiplantae > Streptophyta > Magnoliopsida > Lamiales > Lamiaceae > Lavandula > Lavandula angustifolia. Next base: position 9,304,455 of record CM054810.1, read on the forward strand.
TGATATCGTCCATGTAGATTTGCACCAGTAGGATGTTATCTCCTGACTTTATGTTGAATAGGGTGCGATCTACTGTCCCCTTCTGAAAACCTTTATGAAGCAGAAAGTCTGATAGGGTATCGTACCAAGCCTTGGGTGCTTATTTTAACCCATACAGAGCTTTCTGAAGTCTGTACACCTGATGTCCCTGCTAAAAGCCGGGCGGTTGTTCCACATAGACTTCTTCCTTCAGTACGCCATTCAGAAAAGCTGACTTTACATCCATTTGTTATACTTTAAATCTCTGATGCGTTGCATAGGCTAAGAACAGACGAATAGCTTCCAATCTAGCGACTGGAGTGAACGTTTCATCAAAGTCTATTCCTTCTGCTTGACAGTATCCCTTGGCAACAAGTCGAGCTTTGTTTCTGAGAATGACGTTTTCATCTTGCTTGTTCTTGAAGACCCACTTAGTACCGATTACGTGCTGATGTCTAGGTCTGTCAACAAGCTCCCAAACTTCGTTTCGAACGAACTGGGTCAGCTCATCTTGCATGGCAATAATCTAGTCAGCATCATTGAGTGCGTCCTCTATTGTTTGAGGTTCTTCTGTAGACAAGAAACAAGAATAGAGTGAGCTTTCTCCTTGACTTAATCTAGATCTCATCCTTATTGTTGCTGATGGATCTCCTATAATGAGATCAGAAGAATGAGCGTCGAGCCATGATCGTCTGAGTCTGGCTTCTTCTTCTTAAACTACTTTTGCACAGTCAACAGGTGTGTTAGGCATTCCAGTAGTACTATTCTGTGACTGCAGCAGTTCAGTAAGAAGGTTAGGATCTACTGAGTTTCCAGGTTCAGGGGCATTTAGCTCATGAACATTAGTCGTTTCCCCTGAGTTTATATTTTCAGTAGAGGTCTCAGTTACCGCTGGGGCTTCCTCATCGACCGTTGTTACCTGATGTTGATTCTGTTCAGTAGAATCAACCAGATTTAGTCTGTGCGAGTAAGCAAGCCTCTGGTTCTGCGGTTTTCCAATTTGCAACATAGATATTTTTCCTCCGCGAGCCTGATAACACTGTTTTCCCTGTAGATTTGTTAACAACATCACAGAAACCAGCGTCAAAGATAACTCTATTCAGATTGTCAAAGAATTAACTGACAGAAAGGAGATTATGTTGAAGTCCTTCAACATATGTTACTCTTGGAACTGAAGCAGTCCCAATATTCAGTGTTCCGTATCCCCTTGTATAGCCTTTAGAGTTGTCACCAAACTCAATTCTGGGACCATCTTCTTGTACGTAGTTGTTCAGCAGGCTCTTTTGATAAGTCATATGTCTCAAGCAGCCCCTGTCCACTATCTAAGGGTCCTTTTGCACCTGCAAAACATAAACAGTTTTAGGTACCCTTTGGTTCAGTTTGGGTCCTTAAGTGTTAGTGGGTGATTTTGGAACCCAGATTTGTCTCGGGACCTTAGAAGTCTGAGACTTCTTCTTCTGAACCTTGTCAGCTTTCTTCTCTACAGGACTTGGAGATACTAACTTTCTGGCAATTTTGGGTTCAGGAGCTTTCTTCTTCTTGGGTTGTGTGCTCCTCCTGACCCTAGGCTCATAGTAGTACGAACCATACTATGCTGGATGCTCATATAGCGGTTCACTGTACTGCTCTGCCCATCTGACCTTCTTGGTTCCCCCTGAATTTGATCGTGGTGTCCTGGGGCTAGAACCTCTAGTCAGTTGCTTCTTGTTGCTCGGCTGAGGTGCAATCATCTTCTGTTTGTTCTTCGCCTGAGGTGTTGAGTCAGTAGCCTTAACCTTTCCTCTGACGAACCTATCAGCCAGCATTTCTGAGCTTTTTAATGTTGATGTGGAAGCTTCATGGGTATAGCCAAGTCCTTCTTTCATGACCGTTGGCCTTTGAGCTCCTAACATGCTTTCCAACTTCTCCTTAGCTCCTAGGTACTGTTCAGTCATCAGTTCTCGCCAGACCTCATCACTTCTTCAAAGTGATTCATAATCCTTTTCAACTCCTGCGAGCTTCTGACTGAGTCGGGCTATTTCAGTATCTTTCTCATAATTGTCCTTGGTCAGAACTGATATCTGAGTTTCTTGAAGCTGAGACTTAGTCATAGTCTCACAACTAGATTCTCGGAATCAGTAGAGACCTGACAATCAGAAGAAAGTCTCTGATTTTCAGCCTTTACCTATTCCAGTTCCTGAATGGTTCTGCTGAACTCTCTGCTCAGCTGAATCTGCTCCTCTAGTAGATTATCGTAGGCTTGTGCCACGTCTAGAGGTTCATCTGTGACCGAGCATGTGTCGTGTGTGCTATGTGAAGAAGAGGTTATATTAAGTTTAGAATTTACCTCAGCCTCTTCTCCGGCCATCAGACAGTATTCTACAGTTGATTTAGAATCTATCTCTCCGATCTTAACGGCGACAAATGCAGCTTCATCTTCAGAAGAATACATGAATGTATCTTCCTCGATTGAGTCATCGGATATCTCTCCGGCGATATATGCCTGCCTCCTTCGGGCAAATTTCTCACGTCTGGCCTGTTGTTCTGCTCTTTGAGCAGCTGAGAGTTCGGGACAGTTGTACTTGTAGTGTCCCTCTTTCTTGCAGTTGTAAAAAACAAACGATCTGCTGCTTTTTCCAGCTAAGTCGTTGGATGGACTAGCAGCAGGTTCTGTGTTCCTGCAATCAGTAGTTGATTTAGATTCTTCCCTTTTTCGATAATCTTTCTTACCTGAGGGAGAATCTCTGTGGTATTTCTTCAGCTTTCTGACTCTCTCCTTTTCTCTTTGATATTTGAGAGCCATAAGTGCAAGTTGGTCAGTGCCAGATGTCTCAGAGGACTTTGCTTCTGTCGTGGCCACTGCCTTGCTGGAAGAAATGGGTTTGACTCCAGTTTTGCTGACTGTTGCTTTGAAAGCATGATCAATCTGTGTGTCAGCTGGAGCACTAGAACATCGTTGGGGTAGACTGTGCTCAATTTCCTGTCTTTAATTCTGAAAAGATAACATCAGGAGTTAGAGCATTAAGATCTGGGCGACATAAATAAGTAGCAAAAGGAAGCCACTTCAGTCGAGGTAGCGCTCTCACGATCTTTGTGTTCATCTCTTTGTTGGTGAACGTCCTCCCCAGCCCGTTGATTACATTGATCTGATTAGTAAATCTGACGCTTAGCTCGTCAATGGTCTAGTTGGGCTCCATGGCAAATGTATCGAACTTTTGTAGCTCTAGTTCGAGCTTATTTTCCTTGATCTGTAGGGTTCCTTGGCTCAGTACAGCCAGGGCATCCCAAAGTTCTTTTGCCGTTTTGCAGTCTTGCACCCTCCCGAGATGTGAGTCACTGAGCGTAGTCAGGATTGCATTTCGCGCAACTCGGTCGAGGTTGTACAGCTTTTTCCCTTTTGGCGTGAAGGCAGATTTATCATTTGCGATTTTAGCAGCAGTCTGTGCTCCTACATCTCCCGCAACAGCAAATTGTACGCTGTCGATCATGGGAATGATGGGTCCTGTCTCACGGACATCCGTCATGCTGTCATGCAGCGATGTTAGGTGCGCCTCCATTCTCACGCGCCATATCATATAGTTCTCTATGGAGAACATCGGCACCATCCTAATACCTGACATATCAGACATTGTGGATAAGAGTATAAAGATGTATTAAGAGAAGCTTGTGAAGTGAAAAAAGTTTTCAGGATCTGTTCGAGAAGACCAGTAGTTTCAGAACCGATGATCAGAAGAACACCGTTGCTCTGATACCAATTGTTGGTCCGGAGACGAGAGTCAAGTGTAGAGGGGGGGGGGTGAATACACCTGAGTACTGCTTCTTTTCTCAAACGGGAAGGACAGCTGAGCTGTTAGAATGCAACTGATGAACAGTGCCAGATAGTAACCTTCGATCGCGGGTCAGAGTGTGCCAACTACTGAGTCTTGATTCTCAGTCGAAGACTTAATGCGGATAAGAGTGTGGGGCCCGGGGGTTCGTCTTAGTTGAAAACGTGATTTTCACAAGTCAAACAGTTTTGGCTAGTGCACTTTATGAATACGTTTTGTGCAAGATATGACTTTGTAAGCAGTTTGTATGTAATGCAATAAAATAGTAAACAACACAAGCAATTTTTAACGTGGTTCGGATACGCAGGATCCTACGTCCACGGTCCTGCTGAACAGGAGTTCTTGTTGATTAATCCGAGCAAGCCTCAGCAGGGTATCTTTGCACTGGACAGACCCTTCTAAGTTATAGTCCTTAGCGACTTTTACAAATCAAACCTAAGTTTTAAGGGGAGGGGATTTTCTCCAACTAGGAAGGAGTTCTTAAAATAAAAACATCACTAAAAGTGAACTCCTTCGAAAATCTAAGCTATAGATATGACTTTGAACTTAGCTAGAGAAGAGGGATCTAAAGAACTCTAGAGAGAAGAACTAAAGGTATTCTATTGAGCAAGTTCTTCGCTGGATTTCTATAATCATCATCAGCTGAATGCGGGGCTTGGAAAGCTGATCATAAGAACCGGCTGAGCTCGTGAGGATGTGAGACACAATGTATGCGAGCCCTCGGTATTCTGGTAAAAGTAGGTTCTTAGGCAGAGCAGTCTTGAAGACTATGCCGCTCCTGCCACAGAATTTTTGAACATAGGTGTTGATTTCCTTCTCCTTATATCCAATAGGAGATACTCCTCGCTCTGGAAGATCAAACGTCAGCTCTACAGCGGTTCTGATGTCGAAGGTGTGAGTACTAGCATCCCAAGATTGTGGGACGACTTCCTTCATGAAAGAAAAACTGGATTCTTCCATTCCAGTAGATTCGTTTGTCCTCCAGTTGTAATATACTTCAACGACTTGTCTGGGCAAGTAAGATCTTGGTTGCTTTGAGACGAGAATCACCAGTCCAGAGGTCTCGAGAGCCGTGAATATGGGCTCCTTATACGGAAGTTCAGCTTGGTGAAGCACCATGGTTGGCTCGAACTGGATTCGAGATTTTATTATCTCGTCAATGTTGGAGGGTGTTTGGATAGCCATCTTTATGTGCAAATATTCTATTAGCGACTGTAAAAATGGAAATCAAAACACAACATTCTTACTATAATGTAGAGGATGTTTACCGTAAGTGATAGAGCTTGAGTTGCAATGAAAAAACAGATTTTGAAGAGAAGAAAATTCTGAAAATTTTTAAGCTCTAAGGACGATAAACAGTGAAAGTGAGGCGAAGGTAGAAGATGAAAGATTTTATAGATTGTGTTAATCAAACAGTTAAGATCGGACGGTCAGGGTTCAATATCTCATTTTTAATGACGACTGTGATTTGATGTTATAAAAGGAATGATTGCATAAGCCGCCTCTACCATAGACCCATGTAGGATTATGCGCAGTTAAGGTAAGTGAAAAGACATGCATTAAATGCGTTGCAGGCAGCATTAAAGACTAAGTCATTTTAAATGAGAACGGTTTCGTACTGACTTATCCTTAAGAATTAATGGCGGGAAATAAATGCTCATTAACTACTGAGTGCAAGCGACTGAGATAATAAATGCGAGCATGCTTCTGATATAAATTTAAGTATATAATACTACGCAAACCTCTTTAGCTGATTTTACGATCAGCTGGTTACCGTTTAGACTCAGGAGGACAATTGATGTGCTGATGACCACGTTCCCCCTTACTGTGTACAGTTTGATTCTCCCGACTGAATCATTGTACTGAGTCTTTGACCTGTCATACTGATTTCTTCTACTGACTCTACGCAGTAGGTTCCGATGAGACCTAGCTCAACCGATAATTCTCTCGAACTGTTCTCGCCTAGTGGTTTGGTCAGTATATCTGCCCTTTGCTTGTCAGTATGGATTTTCTCCATTCTGATATCCTTCTTCTCGACATGGTCTCTGTTGAAGTGGTGTCGAATATCCACGTGCTTGCATCTCATATGGAGAACTGGATTCTGAGTTATAGAAATAGCACTGGTGGAGTCACAGTAGATGGGTACTTCATCCCGAATTATACCATAGTCTCTCAGTTGTTGTCGAAGCCAAAGGATGCGGGCACAAGCAACTTCCGGCGAGCCATGTACTCGGCCTTCGGTAGTGGGACGTTGCCACTGAATGCTGTTTCTTTGAAAACCAAGATATTAGCTTGCTGCTTAGGAACTGACACGTTCCAGATGTTGACTTTCGATCTATCCTGCATCCTGCATAATCAGCATCAGAATAACCTGTCAGTATTAGGTTATCATCAGCAGGATACCATAACCCTGCGTCAGGTGTTCCTTTTAGATATCGTAGAATCTTCTTTGCTGAGTCTAGATGACTTCGCTTGGGATCCGCTTGAAATCTTGCACATACACCTACAACATAAGTTATATCAGGTCGGCTAGCAGTTAAGTATAATAAAGAACCAATAATAGCTCTATAATCAGTAGAGTTAACAGAAGCTCCCTCTTTATCTAGATCGATTTTGAAATTCGTATTCATGGGGATTTTGACTGGCTTGCTCGAGTCGCAGCCAAATATTTTCAGGAGATCTCGAGTGTACTTGGCTTGATTGATGAAAATTCCTTCAGGTGATTGTTTTACTTGAAATCCAAGGAAATAATTCATTTCTCCCATCATGGACATCTCGAATTTCTCCTTCATCATTTTCTCGAATTGTTGACATTTAGTCACGTTTCTGCAACAAAAAATGATGTCGTCCACGTAGATTTGCACCAGTAGGATGTCATCTCCTGACTTTATGTTGAACAGGGTGCGATCTACTGTCCCCTTCTGAAAACCTTTCTGAAGTAGAAAGTCTAATAGGGTATCGTACCAAGCCCTGGGTGCTTGTTTTAACCCATACAGAGCTTTCCTAAGTTTATACACCTGATGTCTCTGCTGAAAGCCGGGCGGTTGTTCCACGTAGACTTCTTCCTTCAGCATGCCGTTCAGAAAAGCTGACTTTACATCCATTTGATATACTTTGAATCCTTGATGCATTGCATAAGCTAGGAATAGACGAATAGCTTCCAATCTGGCGACTAGAGCGAATGTTTCATCAAAGTCGATTCCTTCTGCTTGACAGTATCCCTTGGCAACTAGTCGAGCTTTATTTCTGACAAGGATGTTGTTTTCATCACGCTTGTTTTTGAAGACCCACTTAGTACCAATCACGTGCTGATGTCTAGGTCTGTCAACAAGCTCCCAAACTTCATTTCTAACGAACTGGTTCAGCTCTTCTTGCATGGCGATGATCCAGTCAGCATCATTGAGTGCGTCCTCTATTGACTGAGGTTCTTTTGTGGACAAGAAACACGAATAGAGTGAGCTTTCTCCTTGACTTAATTTAGATATTGTCCTTATGGTCGTTGATGGATCACCTATGATAAGATCTGAAGAGTGAGCGTCAAGCCATGAACGTCTGAGTCTGGCTTCTTCTTCTGATACTACTTCTGCACAGTCAGTAGGTGTGTTAGGCATTTCAGTTGTAATGTTCTGTGATTGCAACAGTTCAGTAAGAAGGTTAGGATCTACTGAGTTTCCAGGTTCAGGGGCATTTAGCTCAGGAACAGTATTTATTCCCCCTGAGTTTATATTCTCAGTAGAGGTCTCAGTTACCACTGGGGCTTCCTCATCGACCGTTGTTACCTGTTGTTGATTATGTTCAGTAGAATCAACCAGGTCAGCTACATCGCTTGTTGGCTGAGTCTGAATTTCTTCATCGTCTGACTCATCATCCCAACAATGCTGGATCTTTTCAGCTTTGTCGTTTAGTGCGAGATCCTGTAGCTTGCTGCTGACATCTTCAGTATTTGTCTTTGTAGTTTTCCTGTTCTCAGTAACAAACACATCAAAAACAACATGAGGGCTTTCCTCCACGCAAAGGGTCCGATAGTTAAAGACTCTGAAGGCTTTATTGACCCGAGAGTATCCCAAGAATACTCCTTGATCAGATTTGCTATCAAAGACCTTCAACTGATCTTTCCCATTATTGTGAATAAAGCACGGACAACCAAAAATATGAAAATGAGAAATAGAAGGAATTCTCCCTTTCCATAATTCGTATGGTGTCTTCATGTGTTGCTGTGTAAGCAGTGAGCGATTCTGAGTGTAGCAGGCGGTGTCAGGAGCGTTTTTGCTGCTTCTTTAAGTGTTCTATTTTTGCGTTCAGCAAGTCTGTTTTGCCGAGGGGTGCGAGCTGCTGATGTCTCGTGCTTAATTCCCTCCTTTTCGCAGTACTCTTTAACTACTGAGTTGAGAAATTATGTTCCTCTGTCTGAGCGAATTCTCTGTATCTTGATGTCCTTTTCCACACTGAGCTTTTTCAGCAGTTTGGGCAACTCAGTCTGGACATCAGATTTGTTGGCTATGAAGATGACCTATGTATATCTCGAGTAGTCGTCAATAACGACGAGGGCATACTTCTTGCCTCTAATAGTCACTGGAGAGACTGGCCCGAATAAGTCCATGTGTAGCAGCTGAAGGATTCCATCAGTGGAAGGTGACGAAATAGGTGGATTGCTACTCTTTATCTGCTTTCCCTTCAAACATGCTTCACAATTTCTGTCTTTGATAAACGATCCGTTGGGCAGTCCTCTGACTTCAGAGTTCTTGGCTAGCTTGTTCATAGTCTTGAAGTTCAGGTGGCTGAGTCTCTTGTGCCATAGCCATCCTGCCTTGTCACTAGATTTAGTCTGTGCGAGTAAGCAAGCCTCAGGTTCTGCGGTTTTCCAGTTTGCAATGTATATATTCTTCCTCCGTGAACCTGATAACACTGTTTTCCCTGTAGATTTATCAACAATATCACATAAACCAGCGTCAAAGATAACTCTATGCAGATTATCACAGAATTGACTGACAGAAAGGAGATTATGTTGAAGTACTTCAACATATGTTACTCTTGGAACTGAGGCAATCCCAATATTCAGTGTTCCGTATCCCCTTGTATAGCCTTTAGAGTTGTCACCAAACTCAATTCTGGGACCATCTTCCTGTATGTAGTTGGTCAGCAGACTCTTTTGATAAGTCATGTGTCTCGAGCAGCCGCTGTCCACTATCCAAGGGTCCTTATGCACCTGCAAAATAGAAACATTTTTAGGTACCCTTTGGTTCAGTTGGGTCCTTACATGTTAGTGGGTGATTTCGGAACCCAAATCTGTCTAGGGACCTTAGAAGTCTGAGACTTCTTCTTCTGAACCTTGTCAGCTTTCTTTTCCACATGACTCGGAGATACTGACTTTCTGATGATTTTGGGTTCAGGAGCTTTCTTTTTCTGAGGCTTTGCGCTCCTCCTGACCCTGGGCTCATAGTAGTACGAACCATATTGAGCTGGATGTTCATACAGTGGTTCCTTGTACTGTTCCGCCCACCTGACCTTCTTTGTTCCCCCTGAGTTTGATCGTGGTGTCCTGGGGCTAGAACCTCTGGTCAGCTATTTCTTGTTGCTCGGCTGAGGTGCAACTATCATCTGTTTATTCTTCGTCTGAGGTGTTGAATCAGTAGTCTGAACTTTACCTCTGACGAACCTATCAGCCAGCAGTTCTGAGCTCTTTGAAGTGGAAGCTTCATGAGTATAGCCAAGTCCTTCTTTCATGACCGTCGGCCTTTGCGCTCTAAGCATACTTTCCAACTTCTCCTTAGCTCCTAGGTACTGTTCTGTCATCAGTTCTCACCAAACTTCATCACTTCTTCGAAGTGATTCATAATCGTTTTCAACTTCTGCGAGCTTCTGACTGAGTCGGGCTATCTCAGTATCTTTCTCAGAATTGTCCTTGGTCAGAACTGATATCTGAGTTTCTTGAAGCTGAGACTTAGTCATAAGAGATTTAATCTCTTCCTTGAGTCTCACAACAAGATTCTCAGACTCAGTAGAGACCTGACAATCAGAAGAAAGTCTCTGATTCTCAGCATTTACCTGTTCCAATTCCTGAATGGTTCTGCTGAACTCTCTGCTCAGCTGAATTTGCTCCTCTAGTAGATCATCGTAGGCTTGTACCACATCTAGAGGCTCATCTGTGTCCGAGCACATGTCGTGTGTGCTGTGAGAAGAAGAGATTAAATTAAGTTTAGAATTTACCTCAGCCTCTTCTCCGGCCATCAGAAATTATTCTGCATTTTCTTCAGGATCTGTTTCTCCGATCTCAACGGCAACAAATGCAACTTCGTCTTCAGAAGAATACATGAATGTATCTTCCTCGATTAAGTTATCGGATATCTCTCCGGTTATGTAGGCCTGCCTCCTACGGGCAAATTTCTCGCGTCTGGCCTGCCGTTCTGCTCTTTGAGCAGCTGAAAGTTCGGGACATTCGTAAGAGTTGTAACAGATAGATGATCTGCTGCTTTTTCTAGCTGAGTCTTTGGATGGACTCGCAGCAGGTTCTGTGTTCCTGTAGTCAGTAGAAGGTTTAGATTCTTCCCTTTTTAGAAAATCTTTCTTACCTGAGGGAGAATCTCTGTTGTATTTCTTCAGCTTTCTGACTCTCTCCTTTTCTCTTTGATATTTGAGAGCCATAAGTTCTGCGGGGTTCCTTGGCTCAGTACAGCCAGGGCATCCCAAAGTTCTTTCGCCGTCTTGCAGTCTTGCACCCTCCCGAGGTGAGAACCACTGAGCGTAGTCAGGATTGCATTACGCGCAACTCGGTCGAGGTTGTGCAGCTTTTTCTCTTCTGGTGTGAAGGCTGATTTTTCTTTAGCGACCTTAGCGCCAGTCTGTGCTCCTACGCCTCCCACAGCGGTAAATTGTACGCTGTCAATCATGGGAATGATGGGTCCTGTCTCAAGGACGTCCTTCATGCTGTCATGCAGCAATGTGAGGTGTGCATCCATTCTCACACGCCATACCGTGTAGTTCTCTATTGAGAACATCGGTACCATCCGAATACCTGACATATCAGACATTATGGGTAAGAGTATAAGGATGTATGAAGAGATGCTTGTGCAGTGAAAAACATTTTCAGGATCTGTTCGAGAAGACCAGTATTTCAGAACCGGTGATTCAGAAGAACACACGGGCTCTAATACCAATTGTTGGTCCGGAGACGATAGTCAGGTGTAGAGGGGGGGGGGGTGAATACACCTGATCACAGTTTCTTTTTCTCAGAACGTGAAGGACAGCTGAGCTGTAGGTTGCAACTGATGAACAGTGTCAGATAGTAACCTTCGATCACAGGTCAGAAGTGTGCCAACTACTGATCTCTCCTACTGACTTTTATAAGTACTTGAAACTCAGTCGGAGACGTTGTGCGGATAAGTGTGTAGGGCCCGGAGATTCGTCTCAGTTTGAAAATGTGTTTTCGCAAGTTAAATTCTTTTGGCTAGTGCGCTTTGAAAATACGTTTTATGCAAAGATATGATTTTTAATCAGTTTGTATGCAATGCAATAAAACAGTAAATAACACAAGCAATTTTTAATGTGGTTCGGATACGCAAGATCCTACGTCCACGGTCCCGCCGAACGAGAGTTCTTGTTGATTTATCGAGCAAGTCTCGGCAAGGAATGCGTGACCGGATGAGACCCTTCTAAGTTATAGTCCTTAGCGACTTTACAATTCAAACCAAAGTTTGAAAGGGAGGGGATAATCTCCAACTAGGAAGGAGTTCTTACAATAAGAACAATTCACAGAGAGTGAACTCCTTCGAGTTTCTAAGCTATAAATTTGGCAATGAGCTTAGCTAGAGAAGAGGGATCTAAAGAACTCTAGAGAGAAGAACTAATGATATTCTATGTAGGCAAGTTCTTCGCTGGAATAATCTTTAAGTTTGCTAGAGTTGTTCGTGAGCTTGAGCTTTTTCCCTTGTGAATCCCGTGCGTGAAGCTCGGATTTTTTTTCTATTTATAGTTGTGAGCAGGCATATGTCCGTTGGAGAAGACGATGCCATGTGTCACAAGCTTCCAAAGAAAATGGTCATATTTTCGAATTGTTGCAGCAGAGTTGTTGGACACTGTACATGATAGCAGCTTTAGTTGGTCAGAGCAGATAAAGCGTTGTTGGCTTCTCATTGGTCGAGGTTTGTGGTAGGTGAGAATGTGTCAGCCGTCAGAATTGACTATTCTAATCCTCGTATGTCTTCTACTGACTTTCGAAATGACTTTTGCAGCTGAGTCGTTTTCTGTCGGATACAGTAGAATTTAAGTAGTCTCTGTCTTCTTCGTCTGAGTTGGCTGACAAGGATATATCTCCAGAGTAAGGTCAGCTGATGACTGCGAAGGTACTGAGCTTGCATAGAGTTCTTACGCGATGTACGTCGGTGATGAGATGTCTTCCACTGAGGCGAAGATCAGCTGATGACTTAAGAACGCAAGCAATTACACTGATGACGTGGGGTTCTGGAAAGTAACTTCGTCAGAAGATCAATCCAACAATTTACCCCGTACAGGATTTAGACAAAAAGATAGATAATAAAAACAGTATAGCCTATACATCATCTAGTCCTATCAAGACACTACACTACTGATATCAGCTGGGTTTTGGGATCTTCAATTCCATAGTACTACTATGATTTCCCCCAATATTATTTTAACCACGAACAGCTGAATACCCTCATAACCCAACACACTATGATTTCCCCCAATCTTATTTTACCCAATAAAATGCTAAGTATCATCTACTGGCTCATAACCCAACAATAAGTCTTCTAAAAATTCTGTTAAATGCTATGAGGACTTATAAAATGACCTACATATATATGCTCTTCTTTTTTAAGGTCATCTCACAAGTCTGGAAGAAAAAAAAATCACAAATCCTATTACTCCAAAATTGCAGTAGCTGTAAGGCTCTGTCTAGCATGCTTTAGGGAGGATAACATGAAAATAACGAAATTTTACCCGACATATAACTATTTACACTAACGAGCCATTAACTCGTCTCCTCTTCCTCTCAGGTAATCTCACTTAATCAACCAAGATAAGTAAACATTTATAATTCCGTGAAATAAGGAAACGACAAGAATCACAATCCCTTAAATTGACAAAATCTATTATAATATTTAAGAACAGAAATTAAGTTAAAGTAGCTTCGGAAGGTGACATAGAGATACGTGCGTGTATGCTGAAACGGAAGCCACAATCTCCCCTACCCAGCGCCCCTATACCGAGCAATCAGTAGAACTCTAAGATGATTATGCCAAACCGTCGTCAGTGCTTAGAAAAACACTAACCCACTAGTCACTAATTAGCGACCTAATCCGTAAGAATATAAAATTAAAACAGCATAAAACATCAACACAACTTGAAATAACTTAAGAATGAAACCAAAGGCTAGCATACGCAACTACACCCACTACAAAGACCTACAATATAAGTCTAACACACATGAATAAAATAAATCTAATGAAACAAAGGAATCACAACATACACAATACTCACACATATACCTAAAAGATAATAATCAATCCTTAAATTTGAATACAAACGCCGCAGAACAGACTTCGTAGAATCCCACAACAATACACTCACAACCAGCAACCTGGACACCAGCAGTAGCGTATGTTACATTGACACCGGCAGTCAGGATTATATCAGTACTATACGTTACATTCACACCGAGCAGTTTAGGAATCACAACACACACAATATTCACAAACTTATGCAAGATAATAACCAATCCTTAAATTTGAATACAAACGCAGCAGAACAGCAGTGAGAGTCCCACAATAAACACACAAATCACAAAACACATAATAGAAAGCCTAAAACACAGGACATTCACACGTCAGTAATTGATATAAGTCTTAAACAGAAAGACCAATCTCCTAGAAATAAACTCTATACATAAGACGACGACTTTAAATGAAAGCACAAAGCAAAATAAACAGATCCATAATCGTAACAGGAACAACCTACAGTCCAAAGACAAACAACGATACCGAAATAAAGCCCAATAAAGAACTCACATACATGAAACTGCCACACTGCGTCGCGAAGAAACAACTAGAGCGAAAATAGAAAATCAAAAAGCAAGGAACGAAAAAGGATCCAAGCGCTAATACACAAATCAAAAACCAAGAAACGCAAAAGGAAAAAAGCGCTAATACACAAATCTTTAAACTGAAATATTCGAAGATCATCATTTCGCAAAAGATAACGAAAAAACAAGGATCAAGTAAAACAACCACATAAAAAAAACCACAAAGACAACAAAGCAGATACAAAAATGTTCAGTCAAGAAAAAAAGAACAAAGCTCTAAAAATGTAGGAAACCCCCAAAATAACCCACATACCTGAAACCCGACACTGCGTCGTGAAGGAAAACCTACAACAAAAATAGAAAATCGAAAACCAAGGAATGCCAATTAAGAGGAAACTCAAAGCAAGAACCCTCATACCTAAAACTGCGAAATACCGGCCCAAAATAACCCACATAGCTGAAAAGCCACACTACGTCGCAAAGGAACACCCATAACTAAAATAGAAAATCAAAAATCAAGGAATGCCAAATAAGAGGAAACCCAAAGCAAGAACCTTCATACTTGAAACTGCGAAATACCGACAAACCTGGAAAAATGGCGGAATAATAGACAAATAAAAACTAGCGCGAGGTAGGGCGCGGACATCGAGCTAGCGGACCTCACGCTAAAAGTGCGTGGGGTTCCGCTAAAACTGCGCGTGGATTCCCGAGGGAGGGGGGTGGTTTTGGACTCAGAGAAAAAGTGGGTATACTATGTGATGGCGGAGAACATGGATTTGTGTCTGATATAGATACGGTAACAGTGTCAAAACCTTTCTTCTTTAGAGTATTAGTATTAGATTTAAGATCTTTTACAATGTGAAAGAAGATAATGTTTTAATTGATTGGAGGTGGCACCGAGCAATGTTTCTCTCTTAATTGATAACATCTTTCTCATCAATAGGTCCCTTTGTCCCTCCGCTGCATCACAATTCTCAAGCATCGCAATTTATAATTCTTAAAACTTCATCCGCTCCCTTATTACTCTTCTGTTTATTTTCGACACGAAGATTAATAAAATTTATTTAGACGTTTATTTTGTTCATTTTTATTGTACTAAGAAATGAACATAATTTTCAAGTAATGATTAATTAAAATGGACGTCAATTCATTTAAATTCTATTAAAGAAAGACATTTGTTTTTTTATTTATTTATTTTCATTTTTCCATATTGAAATTGAATAAATAATCTACAGTTTTCTAAAAAATTAATAATAATAAATTTTAGAGTTAAAGAATAATATACCGATCTTCGTACGTTAGTGACGGCATCGTGTTTGAGTGTTTTGGGATCAAATTGGATCTAAATTAATTAACTTAAGTATGCGAATTAGGGGAAAATCTGATTCATTTTTCCTTGTTTAAAGTTATTTTTGTCTTTGTTAATAGGAAGAAAGGGAATGGACTGAATCTGGAGAAAAGCAAAATTGAGATGATTGTCTCTGTTGGAGGCATTGTTTCACCCCATTTTTTACTTACTAGTTGTTTAATTTGTCTAAATGTACGTGAGTTATTCCTTATCAGAACGAAGATATAATTGCTGTTAACATTGATGAGTTAATTAAGTACTTCTACACGTGGTTTAGCTATGAATCAAATAAAGTAGTCTTCAATCTTCTTCCTACAAATTTCATTAATTTTAAGATTACCGAAATTAATTTGTCGAAAAGAAAATTCATTTTATCACTAAGGCAATTGAAGAATATATTAATGACCGAAACATATTGTGCAGAGCTTTAATTCTGTTGAGTACTCGAGTTATTAATTACTGCAAAATTTGTTTTTTTTTTAAATTTAAATTATTAAATTGTTTTGATCTTTGTTTCTTGAGTATTTTTATGTTTGAACATTAATATTTAGTTTAAGCATACAATAACAAAGGAATTTTAGAACTGCTACAAAACAGTGTTGCATTATCAAGAAAGAAAAAATGGTAAAAGTTCAAGAGTTTGTTGTTCATCTTAGAGTGACCAAAATAATGTTAGTGCGCACTGTGCGTATAGGGTCAATCCCGCTATTGTGTTTTAGCCTGCAAATAACACAGGTAAAGTTCAACCATCCTAGACTAATCATAAATAATATGCTCATGCATAGCGGTATTGGCGGGTTTTTGAACCCATGATCTTCCGGCCATAGACTATCCACCTTAACCGCTATATCATCCTAAGGGGACACTAACAGTATAATTTCTTACTACTACAAAAAATTATGTTGTCTAACAAAATAACTTTTGTAGGCTTTACAAACCTCTGAGATTTCTTGCTGAAATTGAAAAAAACTGTGAGATCCAATTTATCTTCAATTTCTTGCTTAAATTGTAAAAGTAATAAAATTGTGAGATGCAATTTATCTTTCATTTCTTGCTGAAATTGAAAATAATAATAAATGTGAGATTCAATTTATATTCCAATTTGCTGAAATTGAAAAAGAAAATAAAATTGTGAAATCCAGTTTATCTTCCAATTGCTGAAATTGTGAGATCCAATTTTGTTCCATCTCACACAACAAAATAAATACAAGATCACTTTTTTTCTTTTTTTTTTTTTAAACTGTGATTACCATAAATGAAGAAGGCTTTTGTGCAGCACAACAAAGAAGAAGGAGTTTCGAAACTATCGGCCTAACAACAACTTACTTTCTAGCCTCCTCCCTTTATGTTTTCTTCGTCGCTCATAGGCTCGAGGAGAGAAGAGATCGGTAGCGCCTTACTCCATTACTCCATTTGGTCAGTGCATTATGGGAACCACGATACTCCATTTCATAGTTAACTTGAGAACCAAGATAGAAGAAGAAAAATTTTCTGTAGCTAGAAAAATATTTACATGGAGAGCGAGACTAATGAGATAGTGGTGGTAGGGAGAGAAAGGGTAGTAAGAGAGTAAAGAGACGTGAGTTGTGTGGTTTTCTAAAAGGAAAAAATGAAAATAAATTTAAAAAAAAAGGGAAAATCAATTTTGAAGACATTACGAAAAATAAGTTACGTATCGGAGGCTGGGGAGGGAAGACTAGTGGTCTGCCCCGCATCAAACAAACCCCTAACTCCCTATACACTCCTTTTTCTTTTATGGTAGTGTAAAAGAAAAAACTTTGGCCTTGTCTTAAAAAAATGAGCAAAATTGATTGGGTCTTTATATAAAAGATTAAAAAATTGGTGCGTTAGAATGTTTTTGGCCCTAGGCGGTCGGGCCATTTGTTCCCACTCAGGGTCGGGTTTGAACTCATGAAGTGTCAAAACATACTAATCTCGTGAGCAATTGACTCACTATGTCGGTCAAATCATTATTAGCTCCTGACAACCGTAACGGTTGAACATATTAGTTTAATAATATGTAGTTTTATATCATAAATTTGAATCTCATTTATGCCCATGGATGGAGCCTATCATTAGGGGTGAAAACGGATCGAATATTATCCGCTCGATCCGGAGCCGGATCCGATCGGGGAGCAAATCTAGTATCCGGTCGGATACAGATTCGAATCCGGATAGCCTAAATTGGATACGGATTTGAATTCGGATTTCACATTATTCGTCCGTATCCGATATTTCCTATATTTAATCGAATATTTCCCGGATTATGAATTCGGATATTTCCCGGATTATGAATTCGGATATTTTTTGGATTATTTAATAATTAATTTTTTAATATAATAATAAATTAAGATTAAGAAAAGATTTTAAAAAAAATATATTAAGTGCATCTGTGGTTATTGTTAGGTATTTTATGTTGAATTTTGGAATTTCTTAGTACTTTTTTTATCCTAAAAATTATGTTATTCATACTGGGTAGTATTTTAACTATAGTTTGCATTAAAACTTCTATTAAATATTGTATACGTGATTTTTTCATGTATTGCAATCACAAATAGATGGTTATTTATTAATCATATTATCCAATTACTGTTATTCGAATTCGTCATATATCCGTCCTGTATTCGTATCCCGAATATTCTGAATCCGTATTCGTATCCAGCCTTCCCGTATTCGACTCCGAATTCGAGAAAAAAATATTGAACAAAATATGGGAAGAGCACTATCCGTCCGTATTCGACCCGTTTTCACCCCTACCTATCATCCATAGTTAAATTCATAGGTCTAAGTCTACAATTTCCTTCTAATACAAAAGAAACTACTTATGTATAAACATGAGGAATGAAAATGAGTATCTTGATTGGAGAAATTGGGTGAAAATTGATGTCCTAAGTCTCGTATTGCATCTTTACCTCATGAAATTGAATAGGACTTTGTTCTTAGAGCACCTCCAAAAAAAAAACTACAAAATAGTGTTATTGTGGGTGTGTCGAAATGACGATTACAACGATAGCCGAGGCAAGAGTTAGACACTTTCTCTGCAAGACGATAATGCTCCGCTACTCAGTGCAAGCGGTCTATAGCACTCGTCTCCAAGATACAACGGCTTCTCAATTACGAGTAGTTGCACTACTTCCCATAATTCCGGTGAATTACTTGATATTTTGGGACTAAGGAAATATAAACTAATCTATATGTATGTAATGAAATTATAGGGATAAATAAATTAGGAAGATAAATATTTGGTGTGTTTGTTATGTTGTTGTGTGTCTAACAATGATCGAAATTGTCTAATTTATAGACAATCACATAACTCTTCACAAGGGACACAACTCTTCGTAATGGACACAACTCTTCACAATAAGATGAATTGTGGATGGTTGCATTTGTTCAACTTCCAAGTACCTCTTGGCATGAATATCCCTTCATGAATGAACACATTCATTCATCTTTTAATTTATGAAACAATGTGTCCATTCCATGAAGTAACGTGTCCATTCATCTAGGAACCAACACATCCTTTCAACTCGTCCCATAAATCTCATGAACTAATGCATCATTTAAATTAATTATATATATTAATTAATTTTATAATCTAATTTCCATTATTAAAATTCTAACAATCCACCACATGGAAGTTAGATTATTAAATGCAAATGCAAAATGTTATGCAAACCAAAGTCCCAATGACCTATTATTGCATCAGGATAGATAGTTGTTAGCTTTGAACCTCCATTAGTATAATGTTATCAGGTTTACTCGCTGCTCGGTGAACACGATGTATTGAACCGGTCAGCTTTCATGTAAACCAAGACAATAACATATACACAATAGTAGATACAATATCTTTCGTTCTCACGTGTCTCCATTTCGGCCTTGGACCATATCTTGGATTCATAAGTGTTTTTCAGTTTGAAGCGGCCACACTTCTCACTTATATAGGTGATCTCCTATAAAGAGTATCCTGTCATACTCCACCAATAAGGCTATAGGAATCATTAAAAGCTTATACGCTTACCCTTTACCACGAGCTATAGGTTTGCACTTGGGGCAGCTTCGAGAATGAATTTTTAGTTATGTTTCCAAGTGCACGACTTGAACATTCTTAACTTAGTTGTCTCTTTGAACCATGTTCATGGGATCTCCAGTCATCATGGTAGAGTTACCATTAAGAGCGTTCTTTTAGTGTGGATTTTAATCTCATTCCCCTTACTGCATTGTACAATTGATCACGATTAATACATTTAGTAAACGGATCCGCAATATTGTCTTTTGACTTCACAGAGTCAATACATATTATTCCACTAGTGATCAATTGTCTAACGGTATTGTATCTTCGACGAATATATCGAGACTTACCATTATACATACTACTTTGTGCTCTACCTATTGCAAACATAGTAACACAATGTATCAAGACGGGAGGCACGAGTTTTTCCCAAAAAGGAATATTCTCTAAGAAGTTCCGTAGCCATTCGACTTCCTCTTTTCATAGAACTTGCGTTTCTTCGGGTTAATGCTAGTGTTGCACTCGGCTAGATTAGCCATTGCCTCCATAGATGGCTTGTTAGTCTTTCGATCAGCCTTGTGGTTGTCCTCTTCAATTCTGAGACAGACTATTAGATCTTTGAGACTCATCTCTTTGCGTTCGTGCTTTAGATAGTTCTTGAAATCTTTCCACATTGGCGGTAACTTCTCGATCACAGTTGCAATTTGAAAAGATTCAGAAACGACCATACCCTTGGCGAGGATATCATGTATGATCAATTGAATCTCTTGCACTTGTTCAATGACGGTTTTGGTATCCACCATCTTATAGTCTAAGAATCGTCCAACAACGAATTTCTTTAACCCTGCATCTTCGGTCTTGTACTTGATCTCCAAAGAATCCCACAATTCTTTCGACTTCTTTGCAGTCGAATAGACACTATAGAGAGTGTCGTCAAGTCCATTTAGGACATAGTTGCGACATATGTAGTCTTTATGATGCCATGCATCAGACGCTATGCGTTTTTGCTCATCCGTTTCATCTTCCCCCACAATTGGAGGTGTCTCTTTCAGGAATCGAGACAAATTCAAAGTAGTTAAAAAAACAACATTTTATATTGTGAACGCTTAAATTCAGAACTTGAGAACTTTGTTGGCTTTTCTGTTTGAACAGGGGCGCTTGGAAGTTGGTTGTTTGTTGCGGTTGTAAAGTTTGGCGGCACGTTGCTACTGCTTGTCATCACTTGGACAGGGGGATCGGGTACTTCACTACTACTAGTCGTCATTTCTTCAACACTATTATCGTCTTGCGATTGTTATTGCAGGGTGTGTCGAAATGACGATTACAACGATAGCCGAGGCAAGAGTTAGACTCTTTCTCCGCAAGACGATAATGCTCCGCTACTCGGTGCAAGCGGTCTATAGCACTCGTCTCCAAGATACAACAGCTTCTCAATTACGAGTAGTTGCACTACTTCTCGTACTTCCGGCAAATTACTTGATATTTTGGGACTAAGGAAATATAAACTAATCTATATGTATGTAATGAAATTATAGGGATAAATAAATTTGGAAGATGAATATTTGGTGTGTTTGTTGTGTTGTTGTGTGTCTAACAATGATCGAAATTGTCTAATTTATAGACAATCACGTAACTCTTCACAATGGACACAACTCTTCGTAATGGACACAATTCTTCACAATAAGATGAATTGTGAATGGTTGCATTTGTTCAACTTCCAAGTACCTCTTGGCATGAACCAATATATCCCTTAATGAATGAACACATTCATTCATCATTTAATTTATGAAATAATGTGTCCATTCCATAAAGTAACGTGTCCATTCATCTAGGAACCAACACATCCTTTCAATTCTTCTCATAAATCTCATGAACTAATGCATCATTTAAATTAATTATATATATCAATTAATTTAATAATCTAATTTTCATTATTAAAATTCTAACAAATAGTGTTTAACTTGATTGTAGCATACCATCTTTTTCCAATCATTGCCCCTACCGTCTATTAATGTGGCGTTGCTCCACAATCTCACGCTCCACCACCGTGTTACTGTGGACACGGTAGTGGTGTTTTATTCTTTTTTTTATTATTATTTTCTTTTGTAAATAAATGGCAATTTTAGTTAATATAATGTGTACTTTATTTCTTTTAACAATATTATCATTGTTAAATTGAGTGGAAATAAATTGATCATTTTTGCAATATAGTTAGTCTCATGTGCATCCGGTTGCACCTGCAACCGGAAGTATAATATTAATTCACAACAGTTTGCAAGTATAATGATAGTGCTATATAGTGTAATTCGTTGAGCTGTTAGGCATCCATCCAAGTAACTTGAGTTCAAGTCCTAGCAGCAACATGTGACTTTCTTTTAATTTTTTTTAAATAACACTTTTTATTTTTATTTATTTTTAATTTTTTTTAATAACACATTTTTTTTTACGTAATACTCCCTCCGTTCCGCCCGACTTGTCTTTTTCTTTTGGACACGGAGATTAAGATGAATCGTTGGTTGTGTGTAGAGAGGTAGACCCACAAAGAAAAAGTGGGAGTTGTGTAGTAAATATTTTCCATTTTAGGAAATAAGACAAGTTAAGTGGGACAACCCGAAAAGGAAAACAAGACAAGTCAAGCGGGACGGAGGGAGTATATTTTTTTAAAATTATTTTCTTCATAACACCTTTTTTTTAAAATTTTATTGATACATCCATTTTTTTAATAACACTTTTATTTTTAATTTTCTTTTAATTGCACTTTTTATATTTTTTTTAATAACACTTTTCTTTTTTTACGTAACACTTTTTTTTAATAACACCTTTTTTTTTAAAAAAAATTATTGATACACTCATTTTAGGAAAGTAATACAATTGTTCAAAACAAGTGATAAATTTATTTATAACATGTGATATTTCTATTTCCACAAATTGATTTTTTTAAGATCAAGTGGTACTGTTTCCATGTCAAATGATACTTATTAAAACCAACAATATTTTTATTCATAATAAATGATGCTTCTATTTATAGCAAGTGATATATTGATTAATAACAAGTGATACTCATATTCAGAACAAGTGAGTTATTAAGAATAATTGATATTTTTTTCACTTAAAGTGATATTTTTGTTATGAACAAATGATACTTTTATTCATAGTTGATACATTGATTAATAATAAGGGATACTCTTATTCGAAACAAGTGATATATTCATAATAATTTGATACTTTTTTCATGTAAAGACTGATACTTTGTTAAGAACAAGTGATACTTTGATTAATAACAATTGATACTTTTATTCAGAACAAATATATATTCAGAATAATTAATATTTTTTTCATGTAAAATGATATTTGTGTTAAGAACAAGTGATACTTTTATTCATAATAAGTGATACTTTTGTTCATAGTAAGTGATACTTTGATCCTGACAAGTGATACTTTTATTCATAATAAATGATATTTTTATTCATAGCAAGTGCTACTTTGATTCATGACAAGTGATACATTAGTTAATAATAAGTGATATTTTTATTCAGAACAAGTGATATATTCAGAATAATTAATACTTTTTAATATAATGTGATACTTTGGTAAGAAAAAGTACTTTTAATTTCTCATACACATTCCTCATTATGTTCTATCTCATCTATGTGTATTATTTATACAATTATAAAATTTAGAAAATATATATTATATTTTTTAACAAGAATAAATTTTAATATACATATTAATATTCTTTGTGTCATATATTAATTTTTTTAAAATAAGAAATAAAATTTATTACTTTTCATGTCATATTATAGATTGAAAATAAAAAATAAAATTTTTAAAAAATATATTATATTTTTTTAACAAGAATAAATTTTAATATACAAATTAAAATTCTTTGTGTCATATATTAATTTTTTAAAGTTAAAATTTTTTTTTATTTTTCGTGTCATTGTAGTTTGAAAATTAAAAAAAAAATTAAATATATTATTATTTTTTAAGAAGAATAAATTTTAATATACCATATTAATATTCTTTGTGTCATCTATAAATTTTGTTAAAATAAGAAATTAAATTTATTGTTCTTCGTGTCATATTGTAGTTTGAAAAAAAAAAAATTTAATGTAAAAAAAACCCATTAAAATCGTTGTTGTGTTTCGAACTCAGGTTCTCTTGGGTTGAGAACACAGCACTTAACCAGTTGTGCTACAATAGCGCTAAAATTGAGCTTTCCATTAATATTCTATTTAACTTAGTGCGGCTGATTGTACTAAAGTTTTAGCATTTGCAATAATTTAAATATAACTTTTATAATTTAAATGAGATTACATATTAAAAAATATATTTAAAATAAAATATTATTTATATTTAATAATTAATAAACAGATTAGTTCAATTATTAAAAATTGCATTAAAATAGAATATTGTATTGTAGAGTTAAATGTAGAATTGAGATGAACTGGGGAAAAACTCTATATTTCACTCTACAATAGAAAAAAGTACGCTCTAAAATGTAGAGATAACTCTTTATATAGTCATTATAGATAGTTATATGTCTTATTTAGCCACATATTTAATTAGTGGTAATATTCTCTTATACCCATTTTCCCATTACAAAACTCAAATTTACCCAAACTTTATCTTTACTACACAAAATACCCAATATTACTTACAATACCCTGACTTTTTGAAAAAGTTGACTGACACAAATCATATTCAGATGTTTTCTTGAATTTGAGACAAATTAAGTGAAAAACAAGCAAAAATAACACACGAATGTATATCTAGTATCCAATCCCGCTCGGAAATTAACAATCCCGCTGAATCCCGCTCGGAAATGGGAAAAAACACGTTCGCCTCCCACTCGATCCCGCTCAGAAGCGGAAAAATCTTTTCATCAAGTCCTGCTCGCGGAGTCATGCTCTACTCCTGCTCGACGCTCTGGTGAAATCCCGCTCAGCGTCAGAATTTCTAGTGTAATCGCGCACACGACTGTCAATTCTATCTGTCGGATCCCGCTCGACGAGCGGGATTACAAGAGTGGGACCGAGCATGATTTAACCAGATTTGGAATTTAATATCCAGATCTATCACTTTATCCTCGTTCTTCCCAATTTCCCTTCCTCTCTTTGCTGAAATCCCGCTCAAAACAGCGCGGAATGCAAGTTTGAAGCAGAACTTTGAGTCAAAACACGAGAATGACCAACCAGGTTAGTCCGCTCAAATGCTATAGTCCCAGTCGTATTTTATCCGTTAATTTGTCGTGAATATTATGATTTTTTGAGAATGATATTGTTTAAATTTTGGAGCATAAATTAGTCGAATTGTAGAGAATGAATTAGTCAAATTTGGAGTATGAATATTGATTAATTTTCAGCGAAATTAAGAATTTTTGGCTTGGATTTTTTTGATAGAATATAGCATGTGATTTCGTTGTTCAATCTTTGGGCGTAAATATAGGACTATATAATTTTTCCTCGAATATTTGGGTGTAAAAATTGGACTATATAGTTTTCTGTAGTATTCTAGGTTAAATCCCGCTAGGCGAGAGGAATTTTCATTTCGGCCGAGCGGGGTTCTTTTTTATTAACTCTTAAATTTTATGGTGCAGTCTGTACTTAAAAGAATTGGTATTCTCTTGAATATAACACAAAGATTTTTGATACGATTAAAAAAAATCTTAAGAGTTATCGGAGATGATAGGTTAGTGGAACAATTTAGGAATGACGTTTTTGGTGATTTTATGGATTAGAGGACGAGTAGAAATGCGGGTAGAGCTCTTCACATGTTGATGTGTCATGAGATTTAACCCGACGGAGATGATTCAGTTATTTGGTTTTCCGTGTCCTGGACGACTGCCCTTGTGACGGGTTTAATATTCGGACCCTGCAATTTTGATTTGCATGCTCATCATGGTCCCCATTAGTCGATTGTTTACACCATGTTAAATGGTTGTACACCAAAAACGGACAGAGATTTGCTGACAAAGTTGGAGAATGGAGTTTTGGAGTTGGAAGAGTTGGGATTTTTGAAGGTGGCTAATGTTCTAGCTTTATTTTTCTTTGCCCTCGGTTACATCGACACGAGAGTGGCGAACACGTGGATTTGGGTATTAGTGAATGATCTACCGGCTTTTTACCAATTCTCGTGGGGCTCCTACACTTATGGTGCTCTTAAGCACTACTATGGTTTTGTTCAGAGAACGCCGACATAAATTTCATAAAAATATAATTTCTATAGACCCATTTGGGCACTCCAGCTGTGATGATTTTTTTAATTTAATTATTTTTATTATTGATATATCTCCTCTACTAATAAATATTGATTTCAATAATTGTAGATTTTGTCTTACGAGTCTATTCCAGATTTAGGAGAGATATCTGCAGAAAGGCTTATTACAACTGGATTGCTTCATTGGAAGAATTGGTTCTTCGGTGGAGGCCAACGGTGTAAGCTTAACAATTTTTTGCGACGTCAGGTAAATATTTAATTTAGTGTTGTTTTATATCGATCAATTTCATGTGTCATACATTTCGGCTGAGAATCCATTACCGCCCACAATCATAGGGGACCATGGGGAACGGGAGCTATATCGATTCGGACAGCAGACACAGCGTCCCTCCAGTTCTAGAGGATCTGGATAGAGGCAAATCGTTCCACTGAAGGTGGTAAGCGGGTCCGAACAGAGGCGGGATCGAGGGAGCCGGGTCATGAGCAGTTCTTGACCTTGGAAGATGTACGGACAGTTGTGAGGGAAGAACACCGAACCTTACGATAGGAATTAATTCACGATGTTAAAAATCTATTCCGTTCGGTGTTTGGTCATCTAGAGGCTGAGGATTAGCTTCTACGTCCTCTCACACGGGAGGTAGCCATCCGAATCGTACACCGTATGGTCTTGTGAGGAATGAATCGATGTCGATGGGGCACTGTCGTGAGCAATCAGTTCGTGAGGAGATGGGGGATAACTCTCCCCGGGCTGAGGATATAGCTGACTCGGAGTACTACCCCGAGATTATCATGGAGGACAGAGCTGACTCGGTATACTGACCTGAGGTTATGGACGTAGACGAGCAGGATAATGATGAGGAGCAGCCAATCACCCCACCTACGTAGGGTCGACATAGCGTCTATGAGCGTGGTTGTTATGCCCTGGAGCAGGTCCGGAGCTTGTATAACTATTATGACCTTGTTTACCCAGATTGTCTGGCTCATCAGAGCTGGTCATACGGTGCACAACCCATGCACCTACTGCCTTTTGATGGTGGCAAATGGCGTCGGTACTATGATTCGGATCTGTAGCGGGCGTCATCATATCGGCCCGAGGTAGGTGCATCATCCGCCAACCCCGTACGAATCGAACCGACTCAATCCATTGACACTAATTGGCTCGATACATTTTTCGTTGATACAGCTTATCAGGTGCCGTAATTATGGAATTTAATTTTTAAATTATTAGATCTATTTTTAAATAATTACTAATTTAGTTAAATTTCTTTTTTAATTATAGGCCTTGATGCTCCACGAGCCAACTTGATCGAGCTCCCACTGATGAGCGCTACCATACTATCCCAAAATTATCACGAGCACCAGGCCTCTGGATTATGGTGCTTCACGTATGTTGCTAATTATGTTGTCCCCTACACACTTTTCGACGAGCTCGAGGATCCTCGTAAGGAATTGGAATAGGGGACCATAGATTTATACATGGGAGCATTGAGGAGGACGGAGAATTTTGGGGGTATTGATGTGTTAGCTACACCCCACTATCATCTGACCATGATCGTTGATTCAACATTCTTTGTAAGTAATAATAGTATTTTTTATATTTATGTAATTAAATAATTACTTGCATTTTTTTATTTGATTTAACAGAACGTGCTCGTACAAAATTGGAACAAATGCATTCCGGAACCTCGCCATGACATGCACGATCGGACTTCAATTCTCGGCAGTTTTGGAAGCCGAATGAGAACCTCATGATGTATATTGTTGGAGCAAACTTGATCGCCGATGCATAGAAGTGGCATACGGCAAAATATATAAGCATTTACGTTTTTATATTAATTTTGTTTAGCTTTATATTTTTATATTACTTATTATTTATATTATTTTTAAAACTATTAATGTCGTGTCTATGCTTCAATCACTGGCTCACTGTTTGCATCGACCTTGGTCAATGGAAGATTGAGGTGTATGACTTTCTCGACTGCAAAGGTAATAACCATAGTCGACGGTCCAGGATACGTTAGTTGAGATCTCTGGTGAAGCTGATGGGTCCTTATCTGCAGTACGGCTCCTATTGGTCAGATATCATCCTTGAGGAAATGCAAGGTGGTCGATTTTCACTCGAACAACAAATTGTGCAAGATAGTACTCCATGAGTAACTGCACAATCTGTTAACACAGTGTCTGGCACTGTTCGACGTAGTGGGAGGGTGATATTTACACTTGATCGGTATATGTTCACAAGGTAGACGTCTGATCATCTCTCGTCAGATGAACAAGCTACTGTAGATCCATGGACTTACAACTAAGCAGTGAGAGATATAGATGTAGATTCATGACGAATCGTCATGGACTCATAATTTGAGTCCATAACTACTATGGATGTATACAAGGTCATAGAATTACCCGAAGGCTGCAAGGCCATTGGTAGTAAGTGGGTATACAAGAGAAAGAGAGGATCGAATGGAGAGATCGTGACATTTAAGGCCAGGCTAGTGGCGAAGGGTTTTACCTAGAAAGATGGTATTGATTATGACGATACCTTCTCGCCTGTAGCAATGATCAAGTTCATTCGAATTCTCCTTGCCATAGCAGCTCACATGAACTTATAAATTTGGCAGATGGATGTCAAAATCGCATTCTTAAATGGTTACCTTGAACAAGGTAGGGACATCTACATGAAACAACTAGAAGGTTATATGAAAGAGGGCGTAGAGCATCCAGTTTGGAAGCTTAAGAAATTCATTTATGGACTCTAGCAAGCTTCCTGGTTATGGCACCAGCGTTTCGACGAGGTAGTCAAATCCTATGGTTTTGCATCATGTGTGCGTGTACCGTATCTTTGTTAACGAATCAGTGATGTTTCTTTCACTTTACGTAGATAACATCCTTCTCATTGGGAACAATGTTGAAGTGTTATCATACGTAAAGAAATGTTTATCCGAACAGTTTCAAATGAAGGACTTAGGTGAAGCTGCTTACATCCTTGGGGTCAAGGTTATCTGAGATCGCCGGAGAAGGATGTTAAGCTTGTCACAAGCATCCTACATTGATATTGTGATTGCTCATTTTAGCATGCAAGATGCAGAGAAAGGTTCAGTACCTTTTGGTCATGACATTTTTCTATCCAAGAATCAGTGCCCTAAAACACCTGAAGATATAGAAAGTATGAAGTTAGTACCATATGCTTCCGTTGTCGGTAGCCTCATGCATACGATGCTTTATACTAGACCAAATATCTCATATGTTGTAGGCATGGTCTCCAGATATCAGTCTAACCCTGGAAAGGAGCACCAGACTGCGGTCAAGCATATTCTCAAGTAACTTAAATGGACTAGAGATTATAGGCTTGTTTACTAGTCAGACAGTCTATTACCTTTGGGTTATACAGACTCAGCTTTTTAGGCTGAGAGAGACGAGAAGAAGTCTATCTCGGGTAATGTGTTTACCTTGGGAGGTGGAGTCATTTCATGGAGGAGTGCAAAACAGAAATCCATTGCGGACTCAACCATGGAAGCAAAGTATGTGGTTGTTTCAGAATCCTCGAAAGAGGCAGTTTGGCTCAATAATTTCCTCTAGGATCTTGATGTTGTTCCAAATTTGCCTAAGACTAACACAATTTATTGTGATAATTCGGGTGCAATGGTAAATTCAAAGGAACCCAGATCTCACAAGGCGTCTAAACACATAGACATGAAGTACCATATAATACAAGATTTCGTAAACCGAGGTGATATTTAGGTAGACAAGATCGGAACTGCAGACAATCTAGCCGATCATTTCACGAAGAGCTAGTCTATCCCAACTTTTGTGAAGCATGTTCGTAGCTTGGGAGTGTGTGAGATGTCCCCCACTTAGGACGGCAAAAACTTTTATATAAGTGGGAGAAGTAGTGATAGATAACTTAGTTAGTGTTTTGGAATTGACACATTGTATACTAAAAATTTACTTTAATATAAGTGGGAGAATTGTTGGAATTTTGTGATAGAATATGGAGAAAAAATTACACATTTCCTCTGCGTATGTTGTCGCTGCTTTGATTATCGCTTCCATTTCAGACCTTCTAATCTGTGTCCCGTGCCTTTCTCTCTTCCGTGTGGACAGAAAACCGAGAGAAAAGATTTATGTTTTCTCTCTCGTGAAAAACACATTCTAAACGTGAAGAATGGTGTGAATAATAAATAATAAACGTGTATTTCTATTTATTATGATATAATGTATAAAAACATTAAATTATAATTGTGTCCCATTCGTAATTATATTGCTAATGGACTTCAAATAAATTAATATAAGCCCATAATATAATTAATAATAACTGGGCGACATATTTATCAATTAATTGGTCTAGTCAATTAATTCCAAATAAATAATTCTCATATTATTAAATAATGTATAAATACATTAATCTATTAATAATAATAATTCCCGACAGAGCAGAAAAAGTATTGGGCATGTAATTGGGCCAGACCAGGGATCCAATACAAGAAATAAAGTCGGTCCTCAAATTAATTAATTATCTATGCTCAGCCCAGAGCAAAATTAAGTAATAAACACAGATTCATTCCACTAGAGAATCTGTGCTGACTTACCCCTTTATCCCAACTTTAGCATGAGCTTGTATTTAAGACTGAATTGATCTTCGTATTTAAGAAACAAATATCTGTTAATTAATTAAGGATAGTGACAGCTTAAATTAATTAACATCTTATTATATTCCTAAGTAGTACCACTCGATTACGCTAATCCTTACGAGTTCCTCAGGAGATATTATCAACATATTTAGCAGGAATATGGATGCAAGATACAGATAATCAACCTGAGCTACAAATAACTACTATCACCCAAGATACGTAGATCCAGTCGCGATGACATTCACCATAGTAAGTCACAGTGATAGATAGTTAAATGCACTCATTTGAAATCTTATCATGCTTAAGATTAGCTAAGTCACCGAGATCTTTAATTCTCTATTAAAGTCAGTTAGGAGAATACATCTCACTGTGATCCATCAGTACACTACATTCAGTGTACCAGTATAGACAAGTAGCCAAGACAAACTACTTCTTAACTAAATTGCAGCTTAAACCAACAACTTGTCCTAAAGTTCTCTCAACTGTGATAATTGTTTCTATCTTTTTAGTTCAACAAATTGTGTAGTCTTCTGTGATCTACAACACACTACACAATCTAACTATTATACAAAATAATGGATTTAACATGTGCAAATATATTAAATCAGGTAGGAAAATAAATAGTGAAAGGAAACTACATTGTCTAAAAGCAAAAAGGTTGCTTCCAGTATACAAATTCCAATATTTTGTACACTGGAAGCAACCTTTTTGCTTCCAGTATACAAAATGTGTTTTTCCTTTCCACTGTTTTATTCTCCTATCTAATTAATTATATTTGCGCATGTTAAATCCTTTATATTATATAATAGTTAGATTGTGTAGTGTGTGGTAGATCGCAAAAGACTACACAATTGGTTGAACTAACAAGATATAAATAGTTATCACAGCTAAGACAACTTAAGGATAAGTTGTCGGTTTAACCTGCAGTTTAGATAAGAAGTGGCTTGTCTTGGCTGCTTGTCTATACTGATACACTGAAGGTGGTGTATTGATAGATCACAATGAGATAAATTCTCATAACTAACCTTAGAAGAGAACTGAAGATCTCGGTGACTTAGTTGATATTAATCATGATAAGATTTCAGCTGAGTACTAATAGCTATCTGTTGGTCCCGAGATAAACGTTCAGGTGTAGGGGGGGGGGGGAATACACCTGAAAACTTTCTCAACTTAAAACGCGAACAGTCCCTTTCAGGAAGATGTCAGACTGAACAGGTTCAGTAGACCAGATAAGCTGTTCTGAATCGTGTGGCAGAGTGACTGACTTCACTGAGGCCTGCTTGTTGACTTAGGTCAGAATTCAGTACCGTCCAATAGAAGTTCAGTAGAGTGCGGAAATGTGTAGGCCCAAATTTAGTTGAGTTAGAAAATGTTTTTAGGAAAACTGTTTCAGTATATTAGTGCAATCTTTTAAGCTTTGCTGAAACACGGTTGAATGATTTGAAAGATATTTTCAGTATGAACAATAATCAATGCAACAGTAAAGAAACCACACAGAACACAAGCGATTTTAAAGTGGTTCGGATCCAATAATCCTACGTCCAATGTCCCGAAAAGATCAGGAGGCTATTTTATTATACTGAGTTAGTCTCGGTCGGTTTGTGCCATTCGGACAAACACTGGTCTTGAGATTTATACTGAGCAAGTCTCAGTTTACAAGGTATCAAACTTAAGTGTTTGACAAACTCTCCAACTATGAAGGAGTTCTTTACAATAAGGAACAGTTCAGGAATGAACTCCTTCGATCTAAGATACGGATATGGTCTGCTGAGCTTAGGTTAGAGGGAATGGAACAAGAAAGTGGCATCTAGAGCGACGAACGGTTAAGTATAAACTATGGGTTCGTATTCAGTGGCTTGGATACTAGAGGCTTATGATCTGAATCAGCTCGGTTCCCTTTGAGCAAGTATGTAATCTTTCGCTTGGAATAGCTCTTTGAAGATCTTGCAGAAAGCTTTAAGTCGATTCTGAGTTGCTCGTATGTTCTTTGTTTTCTATGTAAGCTTCGATTTGAAATCTTCCCTCTATTTATAGATGAGAGGCATGGAAAGATCCGTTGGAGACGACGATCCATGTGTCTCTCTCTTTTGGTAGCTAACGGCTCTTTCAAAGTATGGTGACAGAGTCATTTCCCTCCATTTCCGGAAAAGAGTTGACTTGCAGCTTTAATCAGAAAGTAGATAGCTGGCTGCTTGTCATTAGTCGAGGCTGAAGAAAGTAGGTGAGACAAACAAACTTCATGGTAGATCTGAAGCTTACTTCTCTATACCCTGTATGACTCTGCTGATTTGACTTATAAGATCTCTGACAGTCAGGAGACTGTCTGGCCGTTGCTGAGTCTGATCTATGTTCAGTAGCATACTCCTGCTCAGTTCAGCTCTACTGAAGATCAACCCGGAGTTCAGTGAACTACTCCCGCCGAGTTCGGCTCCATCGACTCCTTTCGATATCTTGCTCCCTACTCGAGTCCGATGACTACTGAGTCTTCTTCTCATGGTACTGAGGCTGATAGTCTACTGAAGAATCAGCAGACATAACTGAATGCCTGAACCATGTAGGAAGGATGTCTACTGAGTCTGAAACTCTCAGAGACAGAACAAAAGAAATACAACTGAATGGTTCACCAATCAAAGTAAGGTTTTGGTATCATTCAAATCTACTGAGCACTAGGCTACTGAATCATCTCCCAACAATTTCCCTCTATTTGATGATGCCAAAACCTAACACTACAAACTGTCAGAAACAAACTCCTTACAAATATTACAAGTAGAATCAGTGGAGTTGTTCTTCAAGTTCTAGACTACTGAGGGAGTACAGGGAAGAAATATCAGAACCTATACAGAAATCTAACAACAATTTCCCCCTGAAAATCTTATACAATAAGTTCCCTCATAAATCTCAATCAATCAAGAAAGAATCTATCAATCTAAGTAAAAACAGACAGACACAAATAAATTCAGTGAGTGTGTGAGTCAGTAATCACTTAGGTGATTCTGAGTGTTAAACATAAATAAACAAGGCCATGAAGATAATAAGATATTTTTGGGCCGAACAGCAATGATATTTTATATATGAGAATATTCAGTACAGTACATCAATTGCTATTCTAGGAAGAAAAAAACAAGATACAAAGAAGCTAACATCTATCTCCTGAACTGTTGGATCCGCGCTTTGAAATCTCTGGACTTCTCCTCGAGCGACGACAATCCATACATTCTGAACGTGTCTCTCCTCAGCTTCTGTATCTTCAGCATATCAGCAGGATCTGACTCATCAAGATCAAAAGATTGGACCTTCTGACCTCTCCTTCTATAACTCCAACATGCAATGATCCATCGAGCTTCTGTGGAGGGGGCAGAGGTCTAGGGTCTGGAACTCTGACATCAATCTTCTCAGCTAGAGCTTTTTGGACTCTGGCATATATCTCAGGGTCGCTCACCAGAAGCCATTTAGCAAACGCCGTAGCTTTGTGCATGTCGTCCCTAGTACCTCCGGATGTAATACCTCTTGATAAATTCAGCTTTGAGTGTCTCCCACCTCTGAGTCCACTCCCATAGCATCCATGTATCATTCCTCGGCCATCTATGGATCTTGAGATCAGTAGGCTTCCTGCTCCTTCTGTATTTATATGGAATTTCAGCTTTTTCAGGAACCCTTTCTCTTGCCTCTTTCTCTATCCTGAGTCTTAGAGCTTCTAGATCTGCGAGTCTGAGCCTCTCTCTTGCTGCACTGATCTGTTTGGCTTCAGTACCTCTGTCTAGATATCTGTCCATCAAGTCCCATATTTCTTTCATCTCTTGTTCTTGGGCTTTTTAGGGGACATATGATGGAACATGCACTTGCTCCTCTTCTAACTCAGCAGGGGTTGAGATTTTGACTGAGTTCCACCCTGTTGACCAGTCTGCTGCTGCTGCTGTTCCTTCTCTTTTTCTTTATCAGCCTCATCGCTGATTTTCAGTTTCTAGGGGGTGGTCTCGATCCAGGCTTCCTTCCCTCTTGAACCTTGGTCTTGCCCTTAGCAGGGGCTTTTTTGGGCTTATTAGCAGCCTCTGCTTCAGCTATCTCCCTGGCGAGCTCTTCATCAGCTTCTATCTGAGCTCTCTCCTCAGAGGTTATAAACCTTTTGGTTCCTTTCTTCGGTGGGGTTGGGAGTTTTAGAACTTTCTTCCCCTTACCTGCCACCGGAGGAGGTAGAGGAGTTTCCTCCTCATCAGAGTCCTCCTCGACAAATTCAGCAACCTCCTTGATAATTTCACTTGGAGTCTGGGTTGCTGAGTGTTTAGGTCCTAGGCCGCTTGGGCCGGTCTCAGCAGGCTCTACATCTCCTGCTGCTGAGATACCCTGGGCCTGACCTTAGGGTTCAGTGGGAGCAGATTGATGAGTCTGGGTTGCTTCCCTTACTGATCTGGTTCCCCTCGGTGCCTTCGGTATCCTTTCCATTTTCCCCTTTTTGCATCATCAATTGGGCCAAGGGTAGGTACCTGAACCTTCTCATTCAGACCGGTGTATGCAGAGGCCAGCTGATCCAAAACTGTCTGCAGTTTCTCGAGGCGTTCATGGAGTTCATTACTCTCTTCAGTGAGCTCATCTCCATATTTCTTATGGGAAGACTCCATGACGGTCTAAATTGTTTGCAACTTCTGCTCCATCTTCTCTTCCAGAGCCTTCTGAATATTCTGGAGTCGGAGTTCTGAGGTCTGACTCATGGAAGAGATGGATTCAGCATGGGCTGACTGGGCTGCTTTATAATCTTCAATAAGTTTCTTCTGAGCAGCTTCCATCAATGCTTGTTGCTTTTCGTACTCGGCTCGCTGAGTGGCTAATGCGTCTGTCAGTATAGAAGAGAAACCGAGAGCTGGTGTGTTCTGAATTGAAGTACGGAGCTCCTTCATCTCCTCACTCGAGCCCGAGCCGATCATGTTTCCACGTCTTGTGGACAACCCTGGCAAGAAGTCGGTTCTGAGCGCCTTGACTTCTGAGTGCCTTGGCTACAGTCTTTGAGCGTCAGGTTTCAGGGCTGGGCGCTACCTCAAATGCAGACCCCAGCAGAAGCTGTACTGGGTCCGCAGCCTGAGAGGTACCAGCCACTGACTGACCTGGAGGGAGGATGTTGAGTGGGATTTCAGCAGTAGTTGGTGGGGAACCCTCCTCCAGTTGAGATCTATCAACAAGCTTCTCAAGGCCTGAATTATGGGGCAGGTCCTAGATCATCAGGATCGGACCCATCTGAAGGCGCAGCTGCTGAAGTGGGAATTATATCACTCAGCATGGCCAGCATAGCCGCCCTTAGGTCTTCCATGGAGCAGATATCCGCTTGATCTGAATAACCTATCTTCTCGCGGATCAGAAGCTCCTCTTCATGAAGCTGTTCGCAGGAGTGATGTTGGATCAGTCTATTCAGAGTTGACCACGCCTGGAACCTTATCAGAGTATGAAGTCGGGCCTGCCTGGCGAGAGTGACCAAGTCAGAATGACTCGATATCTCAGGAATGGCCTCTGAGACTTCTCGGGAGGCTCTGGATCGAAGAGCTGAGGCGTCCATCCCGATTGTCTCTGCTTCAGACGCTGTCTCCGAAACTTTGACTTCTATTGGAGTCATTTCTTTCTCAGCAGACGGGATGCTGTTGAGAGGTGGAATGTCTAGCGGGGTCTGAGTGATAGGAGTAACAGGTTCAGTACCAGACCCCTGTTCCACTTCCTCTCCCTTTTTAGTGGAGATTGCCTTCTCCACTAAGACAGTCTTCTCAGAAGATTCTGCCTCATCTCTCACTTGGAGGGGAGGTACAACTACTGCTTTAGAGACCGTCTTCAGCTTCTTCGACGGTGTCTTCTGAGCAGTCTTAGGTGGTGACCTCTTCTTGCTCGGAGTAGAGGTTTTCTTAGAGCCTTTCTTGGGCTCAGCAGGCCCTGATCCGATCTACTGAAGGGATGCTGCCCTGCTCTGAAACCTGACCTTCTTAGGGTTGAAGTACCCTTTGTCAACGTATACATGGTGGTCAGCACCACAAAAATCTTCTATCATAACTGCCAGCTTCTTCCCGTAAAGAAGCTTACCATTGACAGTTAGACAGTTTGAGGCCTTATCAAACTTTGCGGCCTGGGTCATGAACTCTTTGAGGAAGAATTCTGTCCAGTTGACTTGGGCTCTGTCATAGATAGCTATCATCATTTGTATCTTGGTTCTGGACACCTGATTGAATGACCCTGCCTGGCTAGTCAGGATCTGAGTGACTATGTAGGCCAGCGCTCGATACTGGGGCAACATTGCGTTCTTCGGGAAGGCAGCCCTGAACGACGTAGGCTCACCATAGAAGATCTCTAAGTACTCGTCCATGAGATCATTCTTATAGCATGTGATGCTGATGCCTGTGCTGGGAAGCTGAAAACTCCGCTGAATAGCTTCTCTAATATACATCTGTTTGATCTCAGATACAGCACGGGCGGAGTCTGCGACATGATGAATGATGAATCGACCCCTAATATCGCCGTCTACGGATTCAGAGTTCAGGTATAGCTATGAAATATGTCTTGGAAGAAAGAAGGCTAGCTTCCTTGAGAGAAAAGGTTCCAGACTAGACGCCCTCAACGCCTCAAAGATTTCCTCCATGAAATCCAACTCGCAGGCGTCGAATTCCATGATTGGCTCGTACCAAACACGGTCCTTTTCAAGGATCTCGACCATATTTGCTGGAACAGTTACTGTGACGTTCTTCACTGCTATGACTTTGATCTGCAAAAGAAAGTATCAGTATCGAAAAAGTATTACAAAGAAATATACGTGATAGTGAATACGCATGAAATTTACCGAAGTAATCTCTGAGAAGTTGTAAGAGTTGTTTGCAAAGAGTAGATGCTTTTTCTCAGAAAAATCTAGGGTTCGAAAGATGCAGAGCGAAAATGGCTGTTTTCTATCTTTGAAAGTGTTTTATATGATCAAGAAGATGAACAGTTATTAATCCACGGTTCAATTTAAATCTGCTTTATGAGATGGACGACTAAGATTTAATGTTATAAAATAGGTAATGATCAACGTAGCCGCCTAAGTCAAATTACAGTTGTATATAGCCAAAGAGGTAACTTGATTAGACATGCATTTAATGCGCCACAGAGTTCAGCATACTTAGCATATAATGTCGTGTATTAAATGTAAATTGTTATATTAAATGACATTTTCTAAGACATTGAATACAAAGCTAAATCTGAATCATTAATACGTAAAATATTTCATTGGCTACTAAGTAGAGATACGCAAACCTGTCAGATGAACATCGTAGTCAGTTGATTCCTCGTGTAGATGGTTGCTGAATCTCCATGTACTGAATGAGTTCAGTACTGAGAGTGAACATTCCCCCTTGCTGAATGCTCATCTCCTGAATCCACTTACTGACTGGAGTTAGTAGGGTCCAGCAGACCTAGCTCTACTGAAAGTTCTCTGAATCTGACTTCAGCTAGAGGCTCGGTCAGAATATCAGCCCGTTGATGGTCAGTATGGATCTTCTCCATCCTGATATCCTTCTTTTCGACATGATCACGAATAAAGTGGTGTCTGATGTCCACGTGCTTGCATCTAGTATAGAATACAGGGTTCTGAGTGATTGCAATCGCATTGGAGCTGTCGCAGAAGATCGGCACTTCATTCTGAATGACGTCATAGTCGCGTAGTTGCTGTCTCAGCCAAAGGATTTGGGCGCAGCAACTTCCGGCAGCCATGTATTCAGCTTCAGTAGTTGACGTCGCTACTGAATGTTGTTTCTTTGAAAACCATGAGATCAACTTACTGCCAAGGAACTAACAAGTTCTAGAAGTTGACTTTCGGTCAATCCTACATCCTGCATAGTCAGCATCAGAATAACCAGTTAGTTCAATATTATCATCTGCTGGTACCATAAACCCATGTCAGGTGTTCCTCTGATATTACGGAGAATCTTCTTTGCTGAGTCCATATGGCTCTGCTTAGGATTCGCCTGAAATCGAGCGCAGACACCTACAACATAAGTTATGTCAGGTTGAGTAGTAGTTAGATATAATAATGAACCAATAATAGCACAAAATTCAGTATGGTATGCTGATACTCCCTCTTTATCAAGATCAATTTTCATATTCGTGTTCATCGGGATCTTGATTGGTTTGCCGGATATGCAACCGAATTTCTTGATGAGGTCTCGAGTGTATTTACCTTGATTGATGAATGTTTCCTTCTCAGATTATTTGACTTGAAAATCGAGGAAATAATTCATCTCTCCCATCGTCAACATCTCGAATTTATCCTTCATCATTTTCTCGAACTGCTGACACATGATGACATTCTTTGAACCGAATATAATGTTATCTACGTAGATCTGCACAAGTAATATGTCGTCATCTAGTCGAATGTTGAATAATATGCAGTCTATTGTGCCCTTCTGAAAACCTTTCTGAAGAAAAAACTCAGACAAGGTATCGTACCAAGCCTTGGGAGCTTGTTTTAACCCATACAGAGCCTTTCTGAGTCTATAAACTTGGTGTCCCTGCTGAAAGCCGGGAGGCTGTTCTCCAAAGACTTCTTCTTTCAAAGACACCGTTCAGGAACGCAGACTTCACATCCATTTGATAAACTCTGAAGCGTTGATGTGTTGCGTAGGCTAGGAATAGTCTGATTGCCTCCAATCTTGCAACTGGAGCGAACGTTTCATCGAAATCTATTCCTTCGGCTTGACAGTAACCTTTTGCCATGAGTCTCGCTTTGTTCCTTACTATGACATTGTTTTCATCTCACTTGTTCTTGAAGACCCATTAAGTTCCGATCACATGTTGATGTCGGGGTCTGTCAACAAGCTCCCATACTTTGTTTCTCGCGAACTGATTCAACTCCTCCTGCATGGCGATGATCCAATCAGCATCCTTAAGTGCGTCCTCAACCTGACTGAGGTTCTTCAGTAGACAAGAAGT
Source organism: Lavandula angustifolia (assembly GCA_028984105.1). Classification (NCBI taxonomy): domain Eukaryota; kingdom Viridiplantae; phylum Streptophyta; class Magnoliopsida; order Lamiales; family Lamiaceae; genus Lavandula; species Lavandula angustifolia. The sequence continues at coordinate 9,343,447 of CM054810.1, forward strand.
AGGAATATAGCACGAACACCCTGGTCTGACTTGCTATCAAAAGTCTTTAATTGGTCCTTTCCATTATTGTGGATAAAGCACGAACACCCAAAAATATGGAAATAAGATAAGAAAGGCTTCCTGCCGTTCCATAATTCATATGGTGTCTTTTTATGTTGCTTAGTCGGTAGAGATCTATTCCGAGTGTAACATGCAAAGTCGGGCCGCTTCGCCCTGCATTTGGATGGGAGTCCCGAGTCCCAAGGCAAGGTGGTTCTTGCTGCTTCTTTCAGTGTTCTATTCTTCTTTTCAGCAACCCTATTTTGTTGAGGCGTGCGCGCGGTAGACGTCTCATGCTCTATGCCTTCAGCTTTGCGTAACTCCTCTACCATCAAATTCGGGAACTCGCCTTCCTGCTCGAACGTATCTTTATAATCTTGGTGTTCTTCTGGACACTGAGCTTTTTCAGAAGCGTAGGCAACTCTGTTTTGATGTCAGACTTGTTGGCAATAAGTATGACCCATGTGTAGCGCGAGTAGTCATCAATGACCACTAAAGCATACTTTTTGCCACTGATCGTCACTGGAGAGACTGGACTGAATAAATCCATATGTAGCAGCTAAAGGATTCCATTAGTGGAAGGCGATGGAACAGACGGATTTTGCTTCTTTGTTTGCTTTCCCTTCAGACATGCTTCACACTGAGTGTCTTTGCTGAATACTTCATTCGACAGTCCTCTTGCTAGTGCGTTTCTAGCTAGCTTGTTGAGCGTCTTGAAGTTGAGATGGCTAAGTCTTCTGTGCCAGAGATACCCCGTTGTGTTATCGTTCTCTGCTAACAAGCAAGCTTCAGGTCCAGCTGAGTTCCAGTCAGCTGCATAGATATTCTTTTTTGCGCGAACCTGATAACACTGTTTTCCTTTAGATTTATCAATGACATCACAGAAACTAGCGTAAAAAATCACTCTATTCGAGTTATTACAAAATTGACTAACAGAGAGAAGATTATGCTGAAGTCCTTCAACATATGATACTCTTGGAACTGTGGCGGTTCCAATGCTGAGTGTTCCATAGCCTTTAGTATAGCCTTTTGCATTGTCTCCAAACTCGATTTTGGGTCCTTCTTCAGTAGTATAATTCTTCAGTAGGTCCTTCTGGTATGTCATATGTCTTGAGCATCCACTGTCCACATACCAAGGGTCCTTGTGCGCATGCAAAATAGAATTATATTCAGGTACCCTTTATTTTTGATTTTGGGTCCTTAGATGTTAGTTTTGGAAACACAAATCGATCTCACGACCCTTGTGGTCTCAGACAGTTTCTTTCCACTCTGATCAACATACATGACCACTGGACTGGTCGATGCTGACTTCTGAGGCTTCACAGGTTCAGGAGTCCTGATCTTCTGAATTGGTGGACTGCTGACCTTAGCCTTCTGAACGGCTTTCTTCTTCCTTTTCTGACTCTTTGGTACTCTTCTGACTATAGGATCATAGTAATATGACCTATACTGAGCTGGATGTGTCAGCTGTGGAGGTCCATACTGATCAGCCCATTTAACTCTGTTGGTTCCCTCATTACTGAAGTGGGGTGATTTTGAGCTAATTTTCTTGTCATAATGCTGATAGCTAGGATGAGGTGCCTTCATCTTCTATTTGTTCTTTGCTAGGGATCTCAGCATTAATAGTCTCCCCTTGAACAAACCTATCAGCCACCCGGTTCTCTGAGCGTACGGGGGCAGATGAGGAGGCTCCATGACTGAATCCAAGTCCCTCCTTGCAGTGCTTAGGCTTGTTGCTGGCTAGCATTGCCTCAAGCTTCTTTTCAGAGCCCACGTACCGCTCTGTCATCAGATTCCTCCAGACATCATCACTTTTCTTAAGCATTTCATGCTCTTGGCCCGAAGTCCCGACAACTCTTCGCTTCAAGAGACTCGGCCAAGATCCTTCGAGTCAAGTCATTGGTCGAGCATCGAGATCCGATCTTCTTGATGCCGAGACTTGGTCATCGAGAGTTAATCTCCTCTCTAAGTCTCAACACAAGTCCTTCTCGACTCGCAGCAACCTCGACTCTCCCGAGAAAGTCTCCCGATTCTCCACTTTCGGGGTATCCAACTCCCCGAAGAGTCTTACCGAGCCGTGTGCTCATCTCGAACCGCTCGTCTAATAGTTCTCAAGGAATAATTGATGGTTAGAACGATCCCTTCCTCCTTTGTATGTTGTCGCGGCTTTGATTGTTGCTCCTGTGTTAGATCTTCTGATCTGTGTCCCGACCTTTTTCTTCCTCTTGGTGGTCAGAGAACTGAAGAAAATAAAATGTATCGTCTCTCTCTTACACGCTGCGTGCGTGAGTTATGTGTGTGTGCGTAATCTATTTGTGAACAGAATACTAATATATATAGGCTTCAAAAGCTAATATAATATTAATATATTTGTAGCCCATTAATTTAATTATATTTCTAATGGGCTTCCACATAATTAACCCATAATATAATTAATTAATCCACTGGGCTACTAATATTTATCAATTAATTGGCCCAGCCAATTAATTCCAGATAAATAACATTATTAAATAATGTAAAAAATACATTAATCCATTAATAATGATTTCTGAGAGACAATAAATAACTAGGCAACTAATTGGGCCAGATCAGGGATGCAATACAAGAAATAAAGCTGGGCCTCAAATTAATTAATTATTCATGCTCAGCCCAGAGCAAAATTAATTAATAAACACAGATTCATTCCATTAGAGAATCCGTGCTGACTTACTCCTTTATCCCAAATTAAGCAAGGGCTTGTATTTTAGACTTAATCGATCTCCGTATTTAAGGTAGAAATATCCGTTAATTAATTAAGCTTGCTGACAACTTAAATTAATTAACATCTTATATTCCTGAGTATTACCACTCGACCTTATTAACACACCTGAACTTAATCAACCGGCCGGGTTTAATGTGCTAATCCTTTCGAGTTCCTCAGGGGATATTATCAACTCATTTTACTAGGATACGGCTGCAAGATACAGACAACCAGCCTGAGCCACAAATAACTACTAACACCCAAGATAAGTAGATCCGGTCGCGATGTCGTTCACCATAGTAGGTCAAAGTGATAGATAGCCAAATGTGCTCACCAAGTCTTACCAAGCTTAAGACTAACGAAGTCACCGAGATCTTGGTTCTCCACTAAGGTCGCTTAGGAGAACACATCTCACCGTGATCCGTCAATACACCACCTTAAGTGTACCAAGAAAGACAAGCGCCTAAGACAAGCTACTTCTTATCTAAATGCAATACTTAAACCGACAACTTATTCTTAAGTTGTCTCAACTGGTGATAACCGTTTATATCTTGTCAGCTTCAACCAATTTGTGTTGTCTTCTCGTGATACCCGACACACCACACAAATCTAACTTTTATACGAGATAAAGGATAACATGTGCAAATATACATATTTATCGATAGGAGAATAAAACAGCTGGTAAGGACAAAAAACACATTGTATACAAGCATAAAAAGTGCTTCCAAAGATACAAAATCCCAACAATTCTCCCACTTATACTAAAGCAAACTTTTAGTATACAATGTGTCGGGTTCTAGGTACAAACTAGTACCCAACTATATCTCGCCTATCTAGGTACAAACTAGTACCCACTATATCTCACTATCTAGGTACAAACTAGTACCCAACTATATCTTAGCTATCTATCCTATCTATCACTGCATCTTCTCCCACTTATACAAAAGTTTCTGTAGTCCTAAGTGGGGGGCATCTCTACCATCCCTAAGCCACGAACATGCATCTCGTAAGCCGGGAGTGGTAAGCTCTTCGTGAAAGGATTAGCTAGGTTGACTTCAGTTCCAATTTTGTCAATCACCACGTCACCTCAATTTACGAATACTCGTATAATGTGTTACTTTGTGTCTATGTGTTTAGACGCCTTGTGAGATCTATGTTCCTTAGAATTTGTCACTGCTCCCGCATGATCACAATAAATTGTGATCGCCTTAGGCAAATTCTGAACAATATCAAGATCCAGGAGGAAATTCTTGAGCCAAACTGCCTCTTTCGAAGCTTCTGAAGCAGCCACATACTCTGCTTCCATGGTTGAGTCCACAATGTATTTCTGCTTTGCACTCCTCCATAAAATGGCTCCACCTCCCAAGGTAAACACATAACCCGAGGTAGACTTCTTCTCGTCTCTCGCCACCCGGAAATCCGATTCTCGTATAACCCAAAGACACTGGGATCGTCTGACCGGTAAACAAGCATATAATCTCTAGTCCGTTTAAGGTACTTGAGAATATGCTTAACCGCAGCCCAAAGATTCCTTTCCGTGGTTAGACTGATATCTTGAGACCATGCCTACAAAGATATGAGATATCTTCTCTCGTACAAAGCATCGCATACATGAGGCTACCGACATCGGAAGCATACGGTACTAGCCTCATACTTTCTATCTCTTCGTGCGTTTTTAGGGCACTAATTCTTGGATAGAAAAATGCCATGTCCGAAAGGTATTGAACCTCTCTTGGCTTTTTGCATGCTAAAAACGAGTAATAACAAAGCGCCAATGTAGGACACTTGTGGCAAGCTTAACATCCTTTTTCTCGGCGATCTCAAATAACCTTGATCCCAAGGATATAAGCAAGCCTTCACCTAAGTCCTTCATTTGAAACTGCCGGATAAGCACGTCTTTTACGCTCGATAACACTTCAACATTGTTGCCAATGAGAAGGATGTCATCTTCGTAAAATGCAAGAAACACCACTAATCCGTTAACACAAATGCGGTACACACACCTCGTTAGGGACATGATACAAATCCATGAGGATTTGACTACCTCGTCGAAAAACGCCGGTGCCATTACCATAAAACTTGCTTAAGTCCATGAATAGACTTCTTAAGCTTCCAAACTAGATGCTCTTCGCCCTCCTTTACATAACCATCCGGGTCGTTTCATGTAGATGTCCCTACCTTTTTCAAGGTGACCGTTTAGGAATGCAGCTTTGACATACATTTGCTAGATCTCTAGTGTTCATCTAAGCTGATATGGCAAGGAGAATTCGAATGGACTTGATCATTGCTACAGGCGAGAAGGTCTCTTCGTAATCGATACCTTCTTTCTGGGTAAAACCCTTCGCCACTAGCCTGGCCTTAAACGCCATGATCTCTCCATACGGTCCCTCTCTCTTTCTCTTGTATACCCACTTACTACCAATAGCATTGCAGCCCTCAAGTTGTTCAATGATCTCGTATACATCCATATCAGTTATGGACTCAAATTCTGAGTCCATGGTGATTCTCCATGAATCTGCATCTACATTTCCCAGCCCGTTGATAGTGTTCATCGATCCGTAAATCTTACGTTAAGATCTTCAATCGTGTCACCTGCATGAGAGACAAATCTCTCCAGCCTTCGAAGTTCCAGCCGCCGCTTGTTCGCTTTGATCTTCTCGAGTCCCCCGACTCGCAGGGCGCTAGAGCATCCCGGAGTTCATTCGTGGACTTTCGCCCCCCGAACTCTTCCGAGATAGGAATCACTCGAGGTGGTCAGTATGGGCATTTCTCGGCAACCCGGTCTAAGTTGTGAAGCTTCTTCTCTTCAGGAGTGAAGAGACTTCTATCTTTGGGAATTTTCTTTTCGGTCACCATGCCGCCTCCTTGTGCCCGATCCTAGGTTTCGACACTATCAATCATAGGAATGATAGGTACGTCTTCCAGTACCTCTGTCATGCTGTCGTGGAGGGAAGTCGGATGAGCTTCCATTCTGACTCGCCATACCCCACGCTTCTCATCGAGAACACGGGTACCATCCTCGATTCCCGACATATCGACATTGTAAACCGTGATATGAATGAAGAATGATATGCAAGTGAAAACCTTTCTTCGATCCGTTCAAGTAGACCAGCTTCGAAAAAATAAGAGTCTTAGAGAACTCCTACTCGATACCAATTGTTGGTCCCGAGATAAACGTTCGAGTGTAGAGGGGGGGTGAATACACCCGAAAATTTTCTCAACTTAAAACGCGAATGTCCCTTTCAAGCAGACCGCATAAGCCGTCCCGAATCGCGTGGCAGAGTGACCGACTTCACCGAGGCCCGCTAGCGCACTTAGGTCGAATTCGGCACCATTCGGCTTGAAGTTCGGCAGAGTGCGGAAATGTGTAGGCCCAAATTCAACTAAGTTGGAAAACGTTTTTAAGAAAACTGTTTCAAAGATATTAGTGCAATCTTTTAAGCTTTGTTGAAATACAAATGAATGATTTGAAAGATATTTTCAAGATGAACAAGTAATCAATGCCCGGCCGTTGTTGAAGTTCGGATCTATGTTCAAGAAGATGCTCCCCGCCGAGTTCAGCCTCTACCGAAGATCAACTCGAGTTCGATGAACTACTCCCCGCCGAGTTCGGGCCCACCGACTCTTTTCGCATATCGCTCCCCGCCGAGTCCAAGACTACCGAGTCTTCTTCTCATCGTATCGAGGCCGATTGTCTACCAAGAATCGCCAGACGTAACCGAACGCCCGAACCATGTAGGAAGGATGTCTACCGAGTCCGAAACTCTCGTGAGACGTAACAAAACAAATACAACTGAATGGTTCACCAATCAAAGTAGGGTTTTGGGATCATTCAAATCTACTAAGCACTAGGCTACTGAATCATCTCCCAACACTATTTATCACTTTGACTTACTATAGTGAATGTCATTGCTACTGGATCTACGTATCTTGGGTGATAGTAGTTACTTGTAGCTCAGACTGTTTATCTATATCTTGCATCTGTATCCCTATTAATTGGAATGGTAGTATCCCCTAAGGATCTTGTAAGGATTAGCACACTAAACCCCTACCGGATGATTAAGCTCAGGTGTGTTAATAAGGTCAAGTGGTACTACTCAGGAATTTAATAAGATGTTAATTAATTTAAGCTGTAAGTGAGCTTAATTAATTAATGGATATTTGTTTCTTAAATATGGAGATCAATTAAGTCTAAAATTATTACCGGTGGTTTTATTGTTAATAAAAGACACGCATGCGTACAATCACAACACACACACCAGCCTATCGTGAGTTTGAGAGAGAGCGATCAAAATATTTTCTCTCGATTTCGTCCACACCTAAGAGAGAAAGGCATAAGACACAATGTGCTAGAAGGTCTCAAATGGGAGCAATAATTAAAACCGTGCCAACATATGTGGAGGAAAGGTAACGATTTCTCTCCATATTCTCGTCACATGGATATCGCTTGATTCACACCACCTTCTCGTCGTATCCATGAAGTGAAGTCGGCAAACGTACATTCATTTAAGGCATCGTGCACGCCATCGTATTCTTCATCGATGAACTATCCAAATCATTTTCTACATCACCGTCGGACACAACATGAGTATCTCGTTCGCGAATAGAATGTTTACGAACATTCTCGGGTCCGATTGCTACAACCGACTTGCTCTTGAAAATCAACCTTGAACCGAATTGTTCAACAAACTCAGGGTGTATGATAAGAGTGAACATTGGAGTAGACAAGAAAACAAAAGTCGGCTCGATTTGTGTACTACAAAGACGAACTAGATCCATATCGGTGGCGAGAATGGATCTAAGCGTAAGACCATGATGAGAAACGTATGTAACGCCCCCAATTTTCAAAACTTAACTAGGGACGCCACTTCGTGCATAAATTTTAATCTTCTCAATTTAATTTTAAGAAAAATGGATTTTTATAAAGGATAAGGCTTTAGTGCATTTTCGTTGGGTGATGATTCTATCCTCAAGATAGTCATACTTAGTGGGAAATGATTATATCTTAACTGACCAAAGCTCAGTAGCCTCGTGCTCTGATTTTGTTTGAAGATTTGAAGGTCCCAAAACCCTATCTGATTGGTGAACCATTCCGTTGTAATTGTTTTTGTCTCCCGAGGGTTCGACTCGGAAGACACCGCTCCGGTTTAGGCGTTCGCAGATTATCGCCTCGCACTGATGTAGAAGACTCAAGAGATACCGGACTCGACAGAGCAAAGATATCAAGGAGTCAGCGGAACCGAACTCAAGCAGAGTAGTTCACCGAACTAAGAGCCGACCTTCGCAGAGTAAATTCAAGACTCTCTACAGATCGGACTCAGCAACGGCAGCATGCCTTCGAACCGGCCGATCTTTTGAACGACAATCGCATAGTCAAATACGAGGAAGAGAGAAGTCGCCTTCATTATGCCTCGAAGTCCCGTCCTGCCTCAACTACTCGCAAAACCTCGACGAACGACAAGCGTACACGTGCCTTTTTACCTACTCAAGCCGCAAGTTAACATATTTCCGTAAAAGGAGGGAAAGGACACTGTCACCTTTTTCAAAAGAGCCGTTAGCTACCAAAAGAGTGAGAAAGGGATCATCGTCTCCAACGGATCTTTCCCAATCTCTTCTCTATAAATAGAGGGATGATTCAAGTTTTTGAAAGCACTACAACGAGTGCTACTTCACGAGCAAACAAGGAAAGAGAACTAAAACAAGAAGAGAGCATTCAAACGAGTAATCCGAAAAGCTTAAGTCTTTCGCAAGAACTCGAAGATCTATCTCCGGCGAAAGACTACATCCTAGCTCATAAGGGAACCAAGCTGAACCGATATACAAGCCTCTAGTATCCAAACGACGTTACACGAACCCAAAGCTAAACTCAGCTGTTCGTCGTTCTAGAAGCTACATTCTCATTCCCTATCCCTCTAACCCTAAGCTCAACCGATCATATCCATAGCTTAGACGAAGGAGTTCATATTTGAACCTAATCCTTATTGTAAAAGGACTCCTTCACTGTTGGAGAGTTTGATAACCGTTGTAAACTGAGACTTGCTCAGTATAAATTTCAAGACGCGGCTTTGTCCCGTGTACAAGCCGACCGAGACTAACTCAAGCATAATAAATAGCCTCCCCGACCTTTCGGGACAAATGGGACGTAGGATCCCGTGTATCCGAACCACTTTAAAAATCTCGTGTCTCTCGCTTGCTCTCTTATTTACCGTTGCATTGATTTTAACCGTTCATACCGAAAATTATCCTTTAGAATCATACAACTAAGTCTCTCAAAGATACCGAAGCGTTTTTTTTCGCCGAATTGAGACTGTCTTGATAAAACGTTTTCCACTCAACTGATTTGGGCTTACACATTGCCGCACTACTGAACTCTATCCGCCGATACCGACTCTCGACTCGCCGCCCTAGCGCATCTCGCAGAGTCGACTCTTTGCCAAACACGATTCGTAATGCCTATTTGGTCGCCGCAATTCTTTCAAGACGATACTTTCCCCGAACAGGATCGTTCGTGTTCAAAGTTGAGAAAATAGGATTCAGATGTATTCACCCCCCCTCTACACCTGAACGTGCTCCCGGGACCAACAATTTCATAACAGTGGGAGTCTTAAAAATAAAAGCACATGCGACTACTAGTTTTCGAAAAATGCAATAGAACAAAAGTGCTTAGTTCATGATAAAACTAAATTAATAATGCAAAAAGTTTCATAATTCCTTTTACGTGTGACCATCACCATCAGTCACCTCAAGCATCTGTCGGACCATGATATGAAAAATGTGAAAATATAGAGGGGGTGAGTACGACTACTCAGTGGGAAACACATTTATCCAAACTATTGATTATATCAAATATAAACATGAATAACTTGATCATATAACATGAACTTGTAATTTGACCACACATACCACATGAACTTGTATATTGGCCACGTGCACCACTTGAACTTGTAATTTGGCCACACGTACCACATGAACTTGTATTGGCCACACGCACCACATGAACTTGTATTGGCCACACGCACCACTTTCTTACATGCGCTCGTCGTCAAAACATGAAATATCGAATATAATGTATAATAAGGATAAATTTTGAGTAAGAATGTTTCCCACCTTAACCTTATAAATGAAAGAAAGATGTATTCAAGTGCTTAAGCCTCGCGCGCCGTCCTATCATTAAACTTAATTTTCAATATACATGTATATAAATTCGAACGTCATGTATATTGCTAAATATAAATAATAATTCATCATTCTCAATAAATCACTCAAGGTAGCATTTATATACAATCATTGAAAACTTTTATGAACCAATTAAATCTTTTTCCCCCGTTGCTCATAAAAGAACATGGCCCTTACTATAAAGATTGGATTCCAAGTACCCAAGTAAAAATTCATACATTAAATCTTTCATAATTGTTGGTCCCGAGATTAGACGCTCAGTGTAGAGGGGGGTGAATACACCCGAAAATAATTTCTCAACTTTAAACACGAAGTCTTTTTCGAGAGAGTGACGTACTAAACAAGTTCAAGCAGACCAAATAAGCCGTTCCCGGATCGTGTGGCAGAGTGGCCGACTTCACCGAGGCCTCGCTAGCCGACTTGAGTCGAATCCGCACCGTCACCGAAGTTCAGCATAGTGCGGAAATGTGTAGGCCCAAATTCGGTTGAGTTTAGAAAACGTTTTAATAAAACAGCTTCAATATGTTAGTGCAATCGATTAAGCTTTCTCGAAACTCGCTGAATGATTAAAAAAAACTTTCAAGCATGAACAAGTAATCAATGCAACAGCTTAAAGAGATGACATAACACATGCGATTTTTAAAGTGGTTCGGATCCAACAATCCTACGTCCACCGCCCCGAAAGATCGAGAAGCTATGTATTATACCGAGATAGTCTCGCTTGGTTTGTACGCCGGACAAACACCGGTCTTGAGAATTATACCGAGCAAGTCTCGCTTACAAAGGATCAAACTAAAGCGTTTAACAAACTCTCCAACTATGAAGGAGTCCTTTACAATAAGGATCGGTTCGTATATGAACTCCTTCGTCTAAGCTATGGATATGATCCGCCGAGCTTAGGTTAGAGGGATAGGGAACGAGAAAGTGGCTTCTGTAGAGCGACGAATAGTTAAGTATGACTTAGGTTCGTGTTCGCCGCTTGATACTAGAGGCCTTATAACTCGGGTTCAGCCTTGGTTCCCTATGAGCTAGTATGTCGTCTTTCGCCGAGATTACTCTTTGAACTTCTTGCGGAAGACTTAGGACGTTTAGAGTTGCTCGTGAATGCACTTGTGTTCTTGGATTTCTCCGTGTTCGCTCGTATGGTGTGTGCTTCAATTTGAATTGTATCCCTCTATTTATAGAGTAGAGATAAGGATAGATCCATTGGAGACGACGATCCTGTGTCTCTCTCTTTCGGGGTAGCTAACGGCTCTTTCAAAGAATGGTTGCAGAGTACTTTCTCGTTGGATATGAGTCAAGAGATTGATACTCACTGTTCTAGTGGTTAAAAGAAATTTGGGGGAAATCATAGTAGTACTATGGAATTGAAGATCCCAAAACCGAGCCGATATCGGCAGATTAGTGTGTCGATAGGATTAGCCGATGTATAGGTTAGACTTGATGTTTTGTTTATTGTTTTTGTCTAAGTCCTATACGGGGTAGTTGTTGGACCGATCTTCCGCCGAAGATACTTTTCGTAACCCCATGTCATCGTTGTAATCGCATGCGTTCTTCGTCGAAGCCGAATGCTAAACCTCACCCGGAGACAGACGCATCGCCTTACCCGATCTCGCAGAAGACATTATCAGCCGATGGTCATCGCCGGAAGAACCTATGCAAGCACAATACCTTCGCTAGCCGACCAACCGACTATCGAAGCTCACTTCATCGGCCGACGACTCACCGAAGAAGACAGAGACGTATTCGGCCCATCAGACCCGGCGTAAAGCGACCCCGCACCCGAAGTCTTTTCGAATAGTTCAGCCAGAAGACATACGAGGTTGTTTGAACGGTCAACTCGACACTCTCACCAACTACAAACCTCGACCAATGAGAAGCCGACAACGCTTACCTACTCTACGCAAAAGCCGCTCTCATGAACAAAGCCGCATTAACCGCCCCGCCGCAACTAGCTCGAATTTACGGCCGTTTTCTTTGGAGGCTTAGGACACGTGGCATCGTCGTCTCCAACGGACATATGCCACAACTCACGGCTATAAATAGAGAAGGATTTGAAGATTTCGAAACACGGAGGAATATACGCGAAATCAAGGGAAAGCATTCAAGCTCACAACGCTCTAGAACCTTCAAGCTTATCCAGAGACGAACTAGTTTTCATAGAACACTTCTTGTAGTTCATCTCTCTAGAGCTCTTTGATCCCTTTCTTCTCTAAACTAAGCTCATCGCGGATTCATAGCTTAGATTCGAAGGAGTTCACATTTAGTGAATCGTTCTTGTTGTAAGAACTCCTTCTCGCTGGAGAATATTCCCTCCCTTCTAAACTTAGGTTCGATTGTAAAAGTCGCTAAGGACTATAACTTAGAAGGATCCGCCCCGCGCATACGCTTCCTTGCCGAGACTTGCTCGATTAATCAACAAGTTTCTCCCCGCCGAGTTCGGGACCGTGGACATGAGGATCTCGTTATCCGAACCACGTTAAAAATCGCCAGGTTATTTACCGTTTTATCGCATCGCATTTAACCCCGTTTTAAATCATCGCTTGCATAAAACGTATCTTAAAAAGCGCACGTACCAAAAGACTTTACATTGCGAAAACACGTTTTCAAAAGAGACGACTCCGGGCCTAACACTTATCCGCACTGGCGCCCTTCGACCGAGTTTCGTAATACCGACATCGCCGCAGAAGAGCTCGTAAGCCGACTCACTTTGACCCTAGTGATCGAAGGCTTACTTGGCAATCGTTCATCGGGCTTGCAAACATCGCCTTCACCGACCTTCACCGAGAAAAAGAAACAGAGCTCGAGTGTATTCACCCCCCCCTCTACACTCGACTTTTCGTCTCCGCACCAACAACCAGTATCGAGCACACGGTGTTCAACCGATCGCCGGTCTCGTAATACCGGTCCTCTCGAACCGATCCCGAAAACGTTTCTCCGCACAAGCATCTCTTCATCTCATCCCTATACTCGCTGCAACATGTCCGATATGTCGTATTCGGATGGTGCCGATGTTCTCCGTTGAAAATTATACGGCTTGGGCGCGTGCGTATGGAGGCACATCTTACGTCACTCCACGACAAAGCACGGCGGATGTTCTTGAAACAGACCCATAATCCCCATGATCGACAGCGTCGTATTTGCCGCCGGAGAAGGCGTAGGAGCACGCACAGTGCAAATATTCCCAAAGACAAATCCGCCTTCACACTCGAAGAGAAAAAGCCGCACAATCTAGACCGAGTGGCACGAAACACTATACCGACTACGCCAGCCGACTCACACCTCGGCAGAGTGCAAGATTGTAAAACAAGAAAAGAGCTATGGGATGCTCGGCCGTACCGAGCCAGAGGAACCCCTCGGGATTAAGGAGAACAAGCTCGAACTAGAGCTTCGTGGTTCGACGCCCTTACTATGGAGCCAAATGAGACGATCGACGAGCTCGGTGTTAGATTCACAAACCAAGTCAACGTCATCAATGGGCCGGGGAGGATGTTCACCAATAAAGAGATGAACACCAAGATCTTAAGAGCGTTACCTCGACGTAAGTGGCTTCCATTTGCTACTTATCTAAGACGTTCCGATCTAAATTCTCTAACTCCCGATGTTATCTTTTCGTAACTAAAAACGGAGGAATTTGAGCATAGCCTACCCCGTAGATGCTCCAAGCCGCTCCACCGACACCCACATTGATCATGCCTTCAAGGCAACCGTCAAGAAACCGGAAACAAAAATACTTCATCGAGCAAGGCAAAGAGCAAACTGAAACAAAGTCATCCGAAATATCTATCGCCGATCGCTCGCGCCGATGACTCTCAAATATCAAAGAAAAAAAGAGAGAGTCGTGAAGCTAAAGAAGTATCACGGAGATTCACCCTCGTGTAAGAAAGATTATCAAAAAGGGGAAGAATCTAATTCTACACCGAATGCAGGAAAACAGAGCATAAAGCCGCTAGTCCTTCAAAGGACTCGGCTAAAAAGCAAAGGAAGCAAAGAAAGTCTCTACATGCTATAACCGTAAAAAGGAGGGACATTATCGCACGATTGTCCCGAACTCTCGCCGCTCAAAGTGCGTAACGGCAGCCGAAGAGAAAAATTCGCCAAACGAAGGCAGCCTACATAGCCGGAGAGATATCCGACAACTCAATTGAAGAGGATACTTTCATGTATTCCTCTCGAAGACGAAGCCGCATTCGTCGCAGCTTGAGGAAACAAATACAAGTCCCGGAAGAGTCGGCCGAATACCGTTTGACGGGCAGGAGAAGAGACCGAGGTAAACTCTAAACCTAAAACAACCTCTTCTTCACATAGCACACACGACACATGTTCTCGTCACGTATGATCCTCTAGACGTTGTGCAAGCGTATGATGAACTACTAGAGGAGCAAACATTCACCGAGCAGAGTTCAAGCAGTAACGATTCAGAACTTGAACTGTAAAGGCCGAAAATCGAGACTTTCTTCTCGATTGTCGGTCTCTACCGAGTTAGTGGATATAGTGGCGAGACTCAAGGAAGAGATTAAATCTCTTATGACTAAGTCTCGACTTCAAGAGACTCGATCTCGCCCCCGACCAAGGACAATTCTCGAGAAAGAGACCGAAATAGCTCAACTCGCCCGAAGCTCTCGACGTACGTAAGGATTATGATTCACTTAGAATAAGTGACGAAGTCCGGAGAGGACTCGATGACTCGAACAAGCACTCTTGGAGCTAAGGAGAAGTTGGAAAATATGCTCGGAGCACAACGACCAACCGCCGTGGAAGCACGGCCTTGGCTACAAACATGAAGCTTCCACTTCCAAGAGCTCGACTTGCCGACCGATAGTTCGCCGAGGGAAAGTACAAACCGCCGTCACTCCACCTCGTGCAAAGAACAAACAGTAAAAATTATCGCACCTCGCCGAGCAACCGTAAGAAGCAAAGCTTGACAAATGGTTCCAGCCCCGTGACACCACGATCAAACTCGTGGGGATCCAAGAAGGTCGGGATGGGTAGAACAAAGATAGAGAACCACCGTATGAGCATCCGGCTAAGTACGGTTCATACTACTATGAGCCTGTGGTCGAGAAGCGCTAAGACTCGAAGAAGAAAGCTCCCGAACCCAAAGTCAACAAGAAGTCAAGATCTCCAAGTCCTAAAGAGAGAGAAGCCGACAAGGTTCGAAGAAGAAGTCTCGTACTTCTAAGGTTCCTAGCAGATCCGGGTTCCGAAATCACCCACTAACCCGTAAGGACCCAACCGAACCAAAGGGTACCTAAAAATGTTTTTGTTTTGCAGTGCATAAGGACCCTTGGATAGTGGACAGCGGCCGCCGAGACACACGACACATCGAAGAGCTTGCCGACCAACTACGTACAAGAAGATGATCCTGCACTGAGTTTGGTGACAACTCCAAAGGCTACACAAGGGGATATGGAACACCGAACATTGGGACCGCCTCGGCCTAAAGAGTAACATATGTTGAAGGACTTCAACATAATCTCCTTTTCGTCGGCCAATTCCCGTGATAATCATAACATAGTTATCTTTGACGCCGGTTTCGTGATGTTGTTGACAAATCTACAGGGAAAACAAATGGTTCAGTGCTCGCGAAGAAGAACATCTATGTTGCAACCGGAAAACCGCAGTAACCCGAGGCTTGCTTGCTTGCACGGACTAAATCAAGTGACATGTCAGCCGAGCTATGGCACAAGAGACTCAAACCACCCGAACTTCAAGACTATGAACAAGCTCGCAAAGAACTCTAAAGTCGAGGACTACCCAAGGAATCTTTTATCAAAGATAGAAACGTGGAAGCACGCCCGAAGGGAAAGCGCATAAAGAAGAGCAATCCACCTATTCCTTCACCTTCCACCGATGGAATCCTTCACCGCCTCCACACGGATCTTTTCGGGCCGCTCTCCAAACGACTATAAGAGGCAAGAAGTATGCCCTAGTCGTCATAGACGACTACTCGAGATATACTGGGGTCATCTTCATCGCCAATAAGTCTCGATGTTCGACCGAGCCGCCTAATCTACCGAAAAAGCTCAAGCTGTGGAAAAGGACATCAAGATACAGAGGATACGCTCGTACGCAGGAACAGAGTTTCTAAACTCGCAGTTAAAAAGTACCGCGATGAAGAGGGAATTCAGCACGAGACATCAGCCGCACGCACCCCTCGCCAGTAACGGACTTGCCGAACGAAAGAACAGAACACTCAAAGAAGCAAAGCAAGAACGCTCCTAGCGCACTCGACTACCCTCAAAGTTTTGGGGGCGCATGCTACCGACACAGCCCCGCTACACTCGTAACCGCTCACCGCTTACAATGCAACACATGAAGACGCCTTACGAACCGTGGAAAGGGAGAATTCCGTCTATTTCTCATTTCCATATTTTTGGGCCGTCCTCGCTTTATCCACAATAATGGGAAAGATCGCTGAAAGTCTTTGACAAAGAATCTCGATCAAGGAGTATTCTTAGGATACTCGGGTCATTAAAGCATTCTGAGTCTTTAACTATCGGGACTCTTTGCGTGGAGGAAAGCCCTCATGTTGTTTTTGATGAGTTTGTTACCGAGGACAGAAAGATACCGAGCCAAACACTCGAAGATGTCACAAAGAAGCTACGTGATCTCTGACCGATTGATAAAGCCGAGAAGATCCAAGGATTGTTGGGATGACGAGTCGACGATGATGAAATTCGACTCGGCCAACAAGCAATGTAGCCGACCTAGTTGATTCTCCGCACGTAATCAACAACAGTAACAACGGGCCGACGAGGAAGCCCCCGTGGTAACCGAGACCTCTACCGAGAATATAAACTCGGGGGAACGTTAAATGTTCCCGAGCTAAATGCCCCCGAACCCGGAAACTCGAGATCTTAATCTTCTTACCGAATTGCTTCACCACGTAACAAGCACTATCGAAATGCCTAATACTCCTACCGACCGTGCGTAAGTAGTATCGTAAGAAGAAGCCCGACTCGACGCCGTGGCTCGATGCTCATTCTTCGATCTAATCATTGGAGATCCGTCGCCTACTATAAGGACAAGATCAAGATTAAGTCAAGGCGAAAGCTCACTTTACTCTTGTTTTCTCGCCTACGATGAACCTCAATCGATAGAGGATGCACTTAAAGATGCCGACCGGGTCATAGCCATGCAAGAAGAGCCGAACCACCCGTGCGAAATGAAGTATGGGAGCTTGTCGATGCACCTAGACATCAGCACGTGATCGGAACAAAGCGGGTCTTCAAGAACAAGCGAGATGAAAACAACGTCATTGTCGAAATAAAGCTCGACTAGTTGCAAAAGGTTACAATAAGCCGAAGGAATCGACTTTGATGAAACATTCGCTCCGAAGCCGCGTATTGGAAGCCATTCGTCTTTTCCTAGCATACGCTACACATCAAGGTTTTAAAGTATATCGATGGATGTGAAGTCAGCTTTTTCGAATCGCGCACCGAAGGAAGAAGTCTACGTTGAACAACCACCGGCTTTCAGCAGGGACATCGTGGTGTGCATGCACTTAGGAAAGCTCAGATGGGTTAAAACAAGCACCCGTGGCTTGGTATGATACCCTATCGACTTTCTACTTCGTAAAGGTTTTCGTAAGGGGACAAGAGATCGCACTCTATTCAAAGCATAAAGTCGAAGATGACATTCTACCGGTGCAAATCTACGTGGACGACATCATTTTCGGCCGTAAATGAAGTCATATGTCGCCAGCTTGAGAAAATGATGAAGGAGAAATTCGAGATGTCTATGATGGGAGAGATGAATTATTTCCTCGATTTCAAGTAAAGCAATCACCGAAGGAATTTTCATCAATCGTGCCAAATACACTCGAGATCTTCTCAAAAGATTCGGCCGTGATTCCAAAGAAGCTACCAAGATCCCCATGAACACAAACTTTAAAATCGATCTGGACAATGAGGGAGCTTCGTTAACTCTACCGATTATAGAGCTATTATCGGGTTCTTTACTTTATTTAACAAAGCCTAGCCGACCCGACATAACTTATGCTATAGGTGTATGCGCAAGATTTCAGCGTAATCCCAAGCGAAGTCATCTAGACTCGACCAAGAAGATTCTCGCGATATCTAAGAGGAACACCCGATGCCGGGTTATGGTATCCTCGTTGATGATAACTTAATACTAACAGCTATTCTCGATGCCGATCATGCAGATGGTGATAGATCGAAAATCAACTTTCGGAACATGTCGGGCCCTAGGCAAAGAAGCCGATATCGTGGTTTTCAAAGAAACAAAGACTCGCAGCTACATCCACTACCGAAGCCGAGTACATGGCCGCAGGAAGTTGCCGCGCCCGCATTCTTCGCTTCGACAACAATTGAGAGATTATGGTATAACTCGTGATGAAGTGCCCATCTACCGTGACTCCACCAAAGGCAATAAGCTATAACTCGTAACCCGCCCCGCATACGAGATGCAAGCACGCGGATATTCGACATCACTTCATCGAGAGACCATGCCGAGAAGAAGGACATCGAATGGAGAAAATCCATACCGATAAGCAAAGGGCGCACATACCGACCAAAACCACTAGCCGAGAACAAGTCCGGAGAACTATCGCTGAGCTAGGTCCGCTAGATCCTACCGAGACAAGTCAAGAGAAGCCAACTACCGATAATGATATACTTAGCAACAATTGGTATCGCATGGAATCAGCACGACAAAGTCGTAAAACTTAAGTACAACGACTCGCTGGGAGATGCACACCGCATACGCAAAGAAGGGGGAACATGGTCATCACGCACAACCATCCTCCCGATAAATGATGGTAACCACCGATAAGTTCACCAAGAGGTTTGCGTAGTATCGTTACTTAAATTGTTCGAAGCACGCCGCATTTAATGCATCGGCCGCTTACATTCAGCTGTTAAGGAGCATTTATTTCTTACCATTTATTATGTTTAAGGTTTAAGGGAAGGTCGACAGACCCTTCGCCGTGTAATTAATGCCCTCGTCGCGCATTTAACGCATGTCTTCTCACTTACCTTTATTACGTATATCTATAGTATTGGCGGCTAAGTAATCATACCCTCTATATCATTCAATCTTGGACGTCCATCGATTTTGTAAGATTAAATTTGAACCATAGGATTCAAACCCAAGATCAAATCAACTAATACAAAATCTTTTCAACTTCGATTATTCCTCACTTTTCGCCATTCTCATATCTTAGAGCTTTTTCTTAGCGATTCGGCTTATCTTCCTTACATCCTCATCCAAACCGCATTCACGTATATTCATTCAAGCTCTATTTCACGATAATGTATTAATATCCGCCGATAGTCACCGACTTACTCTATTTTCAAGTCCTAACAATTTGTTTTTGCGGATTTCAATGGCGATAGTACGCACTCCCGAGAAGATGGTTGAGATCATGACCATCCGAGTTCGGGCTTGAGCCGACGACGGCTCTCCCAAAGCAGTGGACCTTCATATTTGGAGCCGGTATTTCGCGCGCCTTGAGAAGTTAGTGGCCGGCAACCCTCGGGTCGAGGCATCCCCGTTCTCAACCGCCGAGACAAGTTGTGGAGGCCTACTTCAACCGGAAGTCGCTCGCCTCGGGGAGGAGAAGAGGCTTCGTTTGTTTACACGGAAGTTGCCCCAAATAAGCGGAAGGAGGCTACCCACTCCTTCAATATCTCGTAGGCTCTCGCTCAAGCCTTTTAACTCCCTCAACCGGTATTTCTCCCATCAGGTTATAAGGAAAGGGAGATAAATGATTACGTCCAAAAGTTCTCGCGGACGCAGCCGACATAGTGTTCAAGACGGCGCTACAGAGGAATCTTTGCTACCTCAAGACAGGGGGTTTAGCTTACGTCGGATCTCATATTTCGACGAGCTCACCGATCCTATGATCGCCTTTCTAAGCCGAGGATACAACCGATGATGATTATAGATGATGGAGTAGAAGTGAACCGGGGCCGACTACTATACTACTCACCTGAAGGCCCAAGCCCGTAAGTTCACTACTTCGCCATCGGAGAGAGGAAGCTAACCAAGACAGTAAGCTCCTATTCGGCACCAAGATGCTCGGTGGCCGATGAGAGAGTGTGGTACGTAAACGTTCAGCCTTTTGCGGACTCAAAGTCTTTTGATCTCAAGAGTATTAAATTTGACGACAAAGGCCGGAACAGAAGTCAATTGGCAAGGGGCCACCCGAACCGAAGAGAGTCAAGCGTCTCGCTTCCGCCCCCATCCGTCCAAGTGCCAAAGAAGAGGAGGTCAAGGCAAGACTCGACCCGCCGAGGTCAGCGCTTGTTCGACCACTTACCACATCGAGCCCCCCTCCTTCTACTCAAGAGGAGCAACTACTCGATCTCGATACTTGAATCGAGGGAGCGACGATCAAGGACAAGGTCCAAGTGATCATCTCCCGAGGAAACAGAGTCCGACGAGAGGGAACCGTCACCCGAACCTACCGCCGAGCGGACAACAACCGACACCACTCGATCACAGGCCGCAAACTCGAGATTCAAGCATGAGATACCGTAAATTGCCGAGCACGCGGATCCGGTTGAAATAGCAAGAAGGACAAGAGCTCGGATGCTCTTAAGGTTTCTCGCACGGACATTCTTATCGACTTTGCCAAATCCCAAAGTAGCCACCGATGAAGCCACGACAGAGGAGCAAGAGCTCCAAGCCAAGATCGATTCGGAGAGCCACCGATGTGGCGTCCTTCGAAGATTTGAGAGCCGCAATGCTCTATTTACCGAGCTTGAGAGCTCCGACGCATAAAAGCTCCGCCCCCCATCTCCACCTTCTCGATAAAGGTGATAATGATGATCAAGATGAGGAGATGGATGGCATACCCAAGGAAGCGCATCTGTGGGAGAATCAGAGAGGGACAAACTCCCCAAGAGAAGAGCCCAACACCACCCATAGTCACATCCGGTGAGGCTACAACCGCTCCGGAGTGACAGAGGGAGCGCTTGATCTCGCTTCCCTCGAGCAGCAGGCTCAAAACCAGCCTCTTATCGATACAACCCATCGGCCCCGTGTCCTCACGTCCTCGTCAACTGTGGCTATCAAACGCCAAGGTGAGAAAAATCGACTCCTAGCAAAAGATGTTCATTTCAAATGAGAGAAACAAGATAGCAACTGCTTTCTCTTCAAACAGCCTATCAAGCAACAAGCCGAGGCCTTAAAAGCCATTCGTAACGAAATAACAGTAATCAAATGATCAAGCTCGCCGAAACTCCGTCAGAGTCACCGGCCGCTGAAGAAATCTAGAGCCGATCAGAGAAAGACCGGGAAAACTACCGCAATTTGTCAATGATTTTGATAAACACGCTACTAAGATCAAAGATTCTCGCGCACAACTGGAGCAGGACGCAAAAGCTATCCGCACCTCCCCGGCAAATATTGGCTGACGCCAAAAAGGGGGAAGATATTGTGAAAGATGAACCCGATACGGATACAAACCGACGCCCGTATCCCTGAGGGACAGCTCGGGAGGCAGGACCCTCCTCAACAAGCAGAGCCCTCACCGCAGAGATTCAGGGGGAACAGCTCCCGGAGGCAGGACCATCTACTCGTAAAGGTACATCTACCGAGGTCCTTCTCCTCCTTGATTTCCCACTACAAGCCACCCCCATCTCCTCTTCACCGCACACATAGACGAAATCGCTCAATTCCTTGAAGAAGCAAACCAAGAAGAAGAGCCTCAACAAACGCCGCAGAGGCCTGGGAAGGAAATCGCCATCGAATCCACTACTCCTTCCTCCCCGGCCAAGAAGTTTAAATCAAAAGCGGAGCAAGAGGCATTCGACCTCGAATAGCCCAAGAGCCGCAAGACAAGCCGGGACCAGAGCGCCGCCTAGAGGAGGCAAACTGGCAAAGCAAAAGCCTAAGTGGCAAAGCCGTTCGGGGCAAAGGAAAGAGAAAGGTCATTAATACAAATAAGAGCAAAAGAAGAAAGCCCAAGAAGATTTTGCTAAGTGCTCTTCCGACCGAAATCAAAGCTACCGCCGTAGTATTCCCATATCTACTCTTACACCCGAAGCAGATAGCGTAAGATCAAGCTGACCCCGGGAAGCGACGCCGCAAGGACCGAGTCTCGATCGAGGAGACACTAGAGCAGCCCGCTCTCCGTGAGAAGAAAAGGGATGGCCGACCCGGTAAGAATGAAAAGCCTATTAAGCCGGGCCGCCGATCCGAGAAAATAGATACCCGCAGGATCGAGGAACAAGGAGGACTACTATCGAACTCCTCGTATGAACCTCGATTAATGCACCTCATGTGGACAAACGGGTACCCGCCGATCCGAATGATCAATGGGAGACTCTCAAAGAAATGTTTGTTAAAAATCAGATGTATGGGGCTTCTATCCGAAAGACATTCCCGCCGATCAACTGTTCAAGAGTGTTTTAATGAAGTCTTTCCGTAACTCTGAGAACGGTTGCCGCCTATCATGAAAGAATCGAACACTCCCCGTGAAAGCACCTCGCATTCGTAAGATATCCTCCTCCCATGATCAAGTAAAGGCATTATCATCACAAAGTCTATCGAAGAAGAAATCGAACCGCAGCTCTATCAGCATGAGTTACATCCGCATGGAACTGTAAGATCAAGAGGAAATCCGGGTTTTGCGCAAAAAGGATTTATAAATTTTATCGCTCGGGACCCTCCAATTACGACTCGATGGATTTCAAGAAGAAGACACAGAGCTCGCACTACACAAGCAGTTGATTTCTCCTCTTTGTTTTTGATAATTCTTTGTAATAAAGATAGGAACCCGTACTTTGACGATCTATATTTAAGAGTTCCTATCGCCGCAAGACAATCGCTCATTGCCTTTAAGCTTTTTTAATGTCATGTTTTCACGACCGATCACCAAGTGATCTCGACACACACTCACATCGGCTCCGATCTCGCCTTTCTCTCACCCGAAGATCATTTACTATTATCGCTTTTTCCTCGATGCTTTAAGGGGGAAATTGTTGTCGTAGGACAAGATCTTTAATAGATGTTAGAGTATGAGGTTTTGGAATCATCAATTAGGGGGAAATTGTTGGATATCACCAAGAGATTGATACTCTAACTGCTCTAGGGTTAAAAGAAATTGGGGAAAATCATAGTAGTACTATGGAATTGAAGATCCCAAAACCGAGCCGATATCAGTAGATTAGTGTGTCGATAGGATTAGCCGATGCATGGGATAGACTTGATGTTTTGTTTATTGTTTTTGTCTCAAGTCCCGTGACTGGGTAGTTGTTTGACCGATCTTCCGCCGAAGATACTTTTCGTAACCCCATGTCATCGTGTAATCGCTACGTTCTTCGCCGAAGCCGAATGCTAAACCTCACCGGGAGACAAGCGCATCGCCTTACCCGATCTCGCAGAAGACATTATCAGCCGATGGTCATCAGGAAGAACCTATGCAGCACAATACCTTCGCAGCCGAACCAACCGACTCATCGAAGCTCACTTCATCGCCGACGACTCACCGTAAGAAGACACAGACGTATCCGCCCATCAGACCCGGCGTAAAAGCGACCCCCGCACTCCGAAGTCTTTTTCGAATAGTTCAGCCAGAAGACATACGAGGTTGTTTGAACTGGCCAACCTCGACACTCTCACCAACTACAAACCTCGACCAATGAGAAGCCGACAACGCTTACCTACTCTACAAAGAAAGTCAAGCTCTCATGAACAGCCGCATTAACCGCCCCGCCGCAACTAGCTCGAATTTACGGCCGTTTTCTTTGGAGGCTTGGGACACGTGGCATCGTCGCCTCCAACTGACATATGCCACAACTCACAAACCTATAAATAGAGAAGGATTTGAAGATTTCAAACACAGAGGGAATATACGCGAAATCAAGGGAAAGCATTCAAGCTCACAACGCTCTAGAACCTTCAAGCTTATCCGGAGACGAACTAGTTTTCATAGAACACTTCTTGTAGTTCATCTCTAGAGCTCTTTGATCCCTTTCTTCTCTAAACTAAGCTCATCGCGTATTCATAGCTTAGATTCGAAGGAGTTCACATTTAGTGAATCGTTCTTGTCGTAAGAACTCCTTCTCGCTTGGAGAATATTCCCTCCCTTCTAAACTTAGGTCTGGATTGTAAAAGTCGCTAAGGACTATAACTTAGAAGGATCCGCCCCGCGTACAGCTTCCTTGGCCGAGACTTGCTCGATTAATAAACAAGTTTCTCCCCGCCGGAAGTTCAGACCGCGGACGTAGGATCTCGTTATCCGAACCACGTTGAAAATCGGCCAGGTTATTTACATCGCTTTATCGCATCGCATTTAACCCCGTTTTAAATGATCGCCGCATAAAACGTATCTTAAAAAAGCGCCCCACCAAAAGACTTTACATCGCGAAAACACGTTTCAAAAGAGACGACTCGGCCTAACACTTATCCGCACTACGCCTCCGACCGGAGTTTCGTAATACCGACATCGCCAAGCAGAAGAGCTCGAAGCCGACTCACTTTGACCCCAAAGCTGATCGAAGGCTTATTTCGCACTCGCTCATCGCTTGCAAACATCGCCTTCACCGACCTTCACCGAGAAAAAGAAACAGAGCTCAAAGTGTATTCACCCCCCCCTCTACACCCGACTCTTTCGCCTCCCGACCAACACTTTCCTCCATTTCTCGAAAAGTTGTCGACTTGCACTTTAATCTGAAAGACGATGTACCGGCCGCCGTCATCGGTCGAGGTTAAAGAAAGTAGGTGAGACAAAATGTACTTCAAGGTAGATCTCGAAGCCGACTTCTCTCTTCCTCGTGTGACTCGCGCACTGACTTAGTAACTCGACGCTCGTAAGACCGCCCGACCGTTGCCGAAGTCCGATCTATATTCGCAGCATGCTCTCCCGCTCGAGCCGGCTCTACCGA